>CP126892.1:130885000-131212500 GCA_030440675.1 Furcifer pardalis
GTGGCAACCCCCAAGGTGTGATGTGCAAGAGGAACATCCTCAGCTCACTTCCCTGCCCTCCAAAAACAAAAGGACATACATGCTCTCTACAGCAGGGTCTCTCAACTTTGGGGCCCCAGATCTTCTTGGACTTCAATTCCCAGAAGCCCTGGTCACCAGGTGTGCTAGCTTGGGCTCCTGGGACTTGCAATCCAAGAACACCTGGAGGCCCAAGGTTGAGAATCCCTGGTCTACAGGATGCCTTTCCGCCAATGTCAGCCTCCAGATGCTGCTGTCTGAGAGAAGTTCTGCTCAGGAGAAATCAAGAGACCTCTTTCTGGTCCCGACAAGAGCAGACGGCTCACCTGCTGGGGCTCACCTTGAACTCACGTGCAGGGGCACACCAATATCAAACTGTGGCCATCCTCATGCATTGAGACAAGACCATGTTTACCCTCATAGTCAAACTTCGTTGCACAACCCATACAGAAGGTGGGCAGTTTACGGAGTCTTCACCTGAAAAGCAGTAAACGATGTTGCTAAATTTGTCCACCTGCAGTCGGCCTTGTGTTTGTTTGTTCTTGCCAGATGAAATGAAAAGTCTGGCACAAAAATTGTCCCAATAAATTGATTTTTCCTCCTTGATTCAGGATTCCAAAAGCAAAAAGGATAACAAATTGATCATCACTCAGGTTTCCTCCTGCAGAAGGTCTTAGATCTGGTGAATCTGATGCCACTTCATTTCCTCATCTCTAGTGCTTTCTGATGATGATGATGATTCAGATTAGGATGGGATGGGGTTTAAGAAGTGCTTGCTGCATAGTTTGTATGGTGGTTTTTTACACCACACCACAAGCACAATTGTGTTTCCTGTTATTGGAATAGACCAGGGGTGCCCAAACTTTTCAGGCTGCAGGCCAGTCATGTGGTTCAGTAGGCCGTTCACATGATTCCTTCCAAAGGAAGAGGAAGTAAAACATGCCTTGCCTTCTGTTTTGCAACAGGACGAAATAGATTATAAACTGGCATTTTCTCTGCTTAAACCATGGGTGCCCAAACTATGGCCCGATCCAAACTATGGGCCAGATCCAGCTCCTGATGCTAATTCATCCTGCCCATGCCGGCCTTGTCTCTCCCAGAAGCGGAAGCATTTTACTTCCACTTCTGGGAGTGACAAGGGTGGTGCAGGCTGGATGAGTTGGCGTCGGGGGCTGGATCTGGCGTGTGGGCCATTGTTTGGGCACCCCTGGAGTAGATGGTGGGCTCTTCACATAACCCTGTTTTTTGCCTTGTTTTGGAGGGGTGTAATTTTAAGGGTTCTGTTGCACTTGATTCAGTCCAGCACCATGGAAGATTGGGGCAATTCCAGTTTACCGTAAGACCCAGTATGGTGCTCGCCAACTACCGGCCTGTGTCCAACCTGCCCTTTTTGGGCAAGGTTTTGGAAAAGGCAGTGGCACAGCAGTTGCAGGAGTTCCTGGATGAAGCGGATTATCTGGACCCTTTTCAGTCAGGATTCAGGCCCGGATGTGGTACTGAAACAGCATTGGTCGCACTTGTGGATGATCTCTGGTGAGAGCAGGACAGAGGTCATCCATCTGTCCTGGCTCTTCTTGACTTCTCAGCGGCTTTCGATACTGTCGACCACGGTATCCTTCTGAAAAGGCTCCGAGGACTGGGGATCCAGGGCACTGTGTGGTCCTGGTTTTCCTCATTTCCGAAGGGCCAAATACAGTCAGTGTGGTTGGAGGATGGGATGTCCAGCCCTAGGCTGCTCCAATATGGGGTGCCTCAGGGCTCTCTCCTCTCCTATTTAACATCTACATGAAACAGCTGGTTGAGATCATCTGTTCCCATGGGGTGAGGTATCACCAATATGCAGATGATACTCAGCTATATATCTCATCCCGTGGAGACCCAAGCGATGCAGTAGAAGTCCTTTCCAGGTGACAGGAGGCTGTGAGGGTCTGGATGGGGGACAACAGGCTACAGCTGAATCCTGGCAAGACTGAGTGGCTGTGGGTTGGGGATCCTGTGTTAACAAAGGAGTTACCATATTTGGTTCTCGATGGGGCGGTTTTGCCCCAAACAGACCTGGTGCGTAACTTGAGGGTCCTCCTAGACTCACGACTCCTGCTTGAAGAGCAGGTGGCAGATGTAGCCAGGAGGGCTTTCGCACAACTTCGTGTAATACGCCAGTTACGCTCCTAGATCGGGACTCCTTGCTCATGATCACACATGCCTTGGTCACCTCCAGACTTGATTACTGTAATGCGCTCTACATGGGGCTGCCCTTGGTGACCATTCGGAGGCTGCAACTGGTCCAGAAAGTGGCTGTCCAGGTGATGGTAGGATGCGGGCAGTATGCCAGTGCCTCGCCTCTGCTTCAGGAGCTGCACTGGTTGCCAATATGTATCCTGGTGCAATTCAAGGTGCTGGTTATTACCTTTAAAGCCCTACATGGTAGTGGGCCAGGATACTTAAGAGACTTCCTCAACCCAAGAACATCTATCCGTCCCACCAGAGCGGACTGGGGAGGCTCTCTAGTTGTTCCATCTGCCAGAGAGGCACATCTCTCTGGCACTAGAAGGAGGGCCTTCTCTGTGTCTGCACCGGCCCTAGGAAACCTCCTGCCAACTGAACTAAGTCTCCAGGCACAGCTGCTGCCCTTTTAGGAAGTTTAAGAAGAACTTAAAAACATGGCTGGCAGGGCAGGTATGGGGTACGGGTTACACCACAGCCTCAGCCCGCTGGCTAGCATGAGTTCCCTCTCTCCCTCAACGTCCTTTTAAAGTAATTTTAAGAGCTAGTTTTAATTCTTTTTAATTTTCACTTGTTTAGTTAAAATCTTTTAGGATTCATATTGGTGAGGATGTTTTATGTGAGATGTTAACTGCCCTGAGTTGCCCTGGCATAGAGAGCAGTATACAAATTCAAATAAATAAATGAATAAATAAAAGACCCCAAAAGGGGGAAAGAGAAGCCCTTCCCTCCTCCAGGCAACCTGAAGCAAAGCAGCTGCAGGCAGGGAGAGGGTCTCCTCATCTGGAATTGCCTCCCAAAGCCATTGCAAAGCCCACCCTTGCTTCTAAAACCTTCCCAGGAGTTGCTCTCTTGTGCATTTAGAGCCGGCCTAAGAGAAGCAGCAGCAGCTGGGAGTTACAGACAAGAGGCCAGAGGTGGACCTTGTCCTGCCAGAAGGGCTTCGGGGGGTTCATAAGAAAGTCAGGAAGGAAGAAAGAGGAAGATAGAGGCACTCACTCAATGTGTTCTCCACGGCCAGAACCTTCGATGGTTTTCGCTCCCCATCTTTGCTCTTTCTCTGAGATGTCGTTCTGCAAAAGAGAGGAGCTCTCATGAAGGTTAAACAGGTCAAGGTCACCCTTTCTCAAAAGTCAGTTGTATCCGACTCTAGGGTTCCGTGCGCATCTCTGTTTCATAGCCAACAAACCCGTGCTGTATGCATCTGCAGACATTTCCGTGGACATGTGGCAGGCATGACTAGACACCGCAGTGCATGGAACTTGTAACCAAATAAGCCCCATTTTAAACGGTGCTTTTTGACGTGAATTCTATGAACGTCTTACATTTCGGTTGGGTGGTCTGGCAGCTTTTGCGACGTAACAAAAATCATGTACTTTTGATGAGTTTCTGCCACAAAACTAAAGCACCTACGAAAATAATGGTTATGTGACTGAAAGCTCGTCTTGGCGACTTTCAGAACTGTAAAGAGCCATTGGTCAAAAATACAAAGCAATGACATCATTGCTTCCGAAAGTTGCCATGAAAAATGCAATCTTCGCCGGGGGGGTCGGTTTCCAGCGACCCAGCAACCAAACCATACAACCGATTCAGGTGACCCAAAGTACATTTGAAAGGAAAGAATAGCCTTTGCAGTGGCACTATTACATTTGAAATTGGACTTTGAGAAAAAACTATGAAGCATTTTACAAAAAAACACTCAAATGAGATCACAAAACGCAAAAATAAAAGGGAAAACCATGTTAGAAACTGAATATGACAACTTCCCGAGGTGGATACAGTTCAAATACAACATGCAGAGGAATCAACATCAAAGATATTAAGGGAAAACATGACATTTTCGGGGGGCGGGGTCGGTTGGCGGTGAGCCTGCGACCAAACCAATCAACCGATCGAAGTGATCCAAAGTGCGATTGATAGAGGACATAATAACCTTTCTTGTGACACTTATACAATTTGGATCAGACTTCAGAAAAAAAAATTCTATGAAGGTTTAAAACAAACAAAAAAAAACCCTTTCTAACCGTCTTTCCTTTAAAAAGGGGGGGGGATCTCTCCAACTCTCACCAGTTAAAGGGTTTTCATCCCCAGCTTGCCCCTGCTCTCTAGACAGAGAGACCAATTTTTATTTAAATTTGTTTATTATTGTTTTAATCCTTATACGGCCATGTGCATCATGGGCTTTCACTTGATTCTTGGTGTGAGAATGGATACACTGTAGCAAGTTTCTCCTTTGAAATCATAACCACTTTCCCTTTTGGCTTTCCCCCTTATTGAAAAACTGCTTTCAAGGAATCGTGAAGGAAAAAACTCTTTTTCTTTGCAGTTTGTCTATTGAAATATTTATTAAAAATAGATCCTTTGCAGTTATTTACCTGCAAATGTGGTGAATTGTTGTGTGCCCAGTGGGCTCCTTATGGACACGTGTGCATAGTGGGTAGAGTCAGGGAGAATGAAAAATAAAGGTTAAACGCATCTTTATTGAAAAATAAAATATAAAAAATAATAAACACAAATGAAATTGGGATTTCTGGTTTTGGGTTAACACAACGTAGCAGTTCAAAAGCAAGAAATTGCAAGAAGATAAATAGGGAGCACTTTGGTGGGAAGGTGAACAGTGTTCCATGACTGCCACGTGTCCACAGAAATGTCTGCAGGCACAGACAGCGCTGGCTCTTTGGCTATAAACAGAGATGAGCACTGAAACCTAGAGTCGGATATGACTGGCTTTTCATCAAGGGTGACCTTTACCTTAGCTCAAAAAACCTTAGATTTTATGAACATTTCATGAAAACCTTAATCTTATGAACATAATGTCTTTATTTTTCCCCATTTGAAACACCACCCTTAACTAATGAATGAAATAAAAGAAATGAACTAATGAGCATAATTAGGAGTTCACAGTTCTGTTTTGGATGTCTATGGAATAACATGCCTGGGGATATTGGTTTTTGTTCCAAACTGATTACCTAGGCCTAATGTTTTGCTTTTGGACTGATTCTATGCAACTGAACTTTATCTACGCTTTTTTATGGACTATGCTAATGGACTATGCTTAAGAAACTTAATTAATAGACCACCTTTTGCTTCAAGAACGACTCTTTTGTGGGTAAGAGGTAACTCAGAACAAACACACACAGAACATGCTACCAAATATCTCCCTAACTTTATATAATTACTCTAATGGTCATCCATGGTTTTGGATGGGACCAGAACGGAGTTGCAGCTAAGGTTATTTTAGCTGGTTTCACAGCCCAGCTCTTCTACTGGAGGCCAGGGTGAAGGTCTCTGGGCCTTTGAAATATAAGAGCTTTTGAAAGAGACCTGCGGGGAGACGCCCTGGTAGAGTAGGATGGCTGGTACATAAGCTGACAATTCAACACATCAAATTCATGCACTAAATCCCTGATGGTCGTGTCCTTAGACTCTGCCTGCCACCTTTTTTTCCCATTATCTTTTTGCCCACCTAAATGTGTTTTAGTCCTTTCAAAATGGCAATTCCAAATCAGGGGGAGAGAAAAAATATGTAAACAATATGTGCCTCATCGAATTGAAGAAATGAAACTGATTGTGTGATTGACATGCCTTGCTGTAAGATCATAGGCTGGAATCCCTAAGGGGGAGGGTCGGAGGTGTGGCCCAGACACACACGCGCGCGCACGCACACACACACGCGCACACACACAAGCATTCTCTGGCATGCTGTGCATTGATTCTGCAAAATGTGAGCCTTGAGGAAGGAGGGGGCCTACTGGAGAGGAAAGCTCCTGTTGTTACAGAACTCTGTTTACCTTCCCACAAAGTGGTCCCTATTTATCTACTTGCAATTTCTGTCTTTCAAACTGCTAGGTTGGCAGGAGCTGGGACAAAGACGGGAGCTCATTCCATCCTACAGTACTCAGGTCTTGAACTGCTGACCTGCCGACCTTCCAGTCATCAAGTTCAGCGTCTTAACGACTAAGCCACTGCAGGCCTGGGTTCAAATGTTGATTCAGCCACAGGCATAGAGAATTGGATAGCCATCTCTCAGATCTGCTTTGATTGAGATTCCGGCAATGAGCAGTAAGGTTGAATTCAAAGGCCTAAAGCAGGAGACAATAGACCAGGGGTGCCCAAACTATAGCCTATGGTTCAGGGGTCCGGTCACTATGTCCCATGGGCTGGATCTGCCCCCGGACGCAAATTCATATGGCCCACAAAGCCCTCGTTGCTCCTGGAAGTGGAAGTAAAATGCACCCGTATGGGCACATTTTGCTTCTGTTTCCGGGAGCAACAAGGGCATCGCAGGCCAGATGAATTGGCGTCCAGGGGCAGATCCAGCCCATGGGACATAGTGACCGGACCCCTGAACCACATGACCACCCCGCAGCTCAAAACGTTTGGGGGGCCCTGCCACAGACTCATCCTATTGGGGTAGCTGAAGAAGACAAATAGAGAACAGACCCTCCAGGACCTCCAGATGTGACAGTCTCAAGAAACTCACCACAAAATCTGGGTCAGTGTCCCAGTCATCACCCTGGGACTCCACCTTCACAGACACATTGTGGCCCACCACAGCCTTCCACATCTGGGCAATGGGCGAGAGAAGGAGAGAGAACACAAAATAGCCGTTGCACTTCTATACCAACCCAGGGTGCTTACATGCATCACTCTCTGGGTAAGCCACAAAGTAATTTGTATTTTGCCCCAAACAAGCTGGGATCTCATTTTACTGAACTTGGGAAAATGGAAGCCTCAGCTGACCTTGAGCCTCATCAGGATCAAACTCACATCATGAGCAGAATTTTGGCTGCTGGACTTAACCACTGAGCTACGAACGCTCTAATGCAGGGGTGCCCAAACTATGGCCCATGGGGCAGGTCTGGCCCCAACACCAATTTATCTGGCCCATCCCACTTTAGTCACTCCCAGAATCCGGATCTGGCCCACAGGCTGTAGTTTGGCCACCCCTGGTTTAAGCAGAGAAAATGGCAGCATAAAATCTATCTCATTGTGTTGCAAAACAGATGGCAAGGCACGTTTTGCTTCTGCTTACGGTGGGAGGAACCATGTGACCGGCCCGCAGAACCACATGACTGGCCTGTTGAACCATATGACCGGCCCGTGGTTCAAAAAGTTTGCTCTAACAAAACAGATTTTCAGCATGGTGAATTTCAATCCTTTCCAAGGTCTGTTATGTTTGTGTTTCTCCAACACTTTCAGCCTGGAGGTAACCAAGGCCTGTATTCTGTATTCAAGGTCCTG
This sequence comes from Furcifer pardalis, assembly GCA_030440675.1. NCBI lineage: Eukaryota > Metazoa > Chordata > Lepidosauria > Squamata > Chamaeleonidae > Furcifer > Furcifer pardalis. The sequence goes on from CP126892.1 coordinate 130,892,486, forward strand.
GTTGTCAACATTTAAGCACAATTTTGCACATTAAGGCACAATTTTGCCTTTTTTGCGTTTAGCTTTAGTTTCGCTTTGGCACTTCCTCTTCCGGCCTTCACCAGGAGTCATTTCAAATCACTGCCCATTTTCTGCTGGTGGTCTTGGGTCCTCTGTGCATCTTAAACTATTTGTGTGACTTCCACCCATCTTTATTCCTTCCTCTGAATCACATCCAGCCTCTTTGTACAGGCTCTGCATACAGGTGGAACTGATAGGTATGCAGATAAAACAGGTGCTCAAAATCCCTACAACAGGGTCGGCAACAGAGGTGCATAAAATTAGGGGAATTGGGTGGGTGGGGAGGAGATACTAGAATCTCATTTATACTAAAATGAAGGCTACCAGGTCTTGAAAGTTACCAGGGCTAAGATTGGCGGATACAGCTATATGCCCCTTTGGATTTCCTTCCAGGGAGACCTGTGAAAATCTGGGGGGTTTGTGTGAGGTGCCTTTAAACCCTGGGGGCCCATGTCCACCTGTTCCCAGCTAGCACCAGGATCACAAAGTGCTTGCACATGTGATGTTGTATTCTTCTTCCTCCCGTACCTTGCTTGCCCTCACCACAAGGATCCACTCCAGGTCTCAGCGTTTGACCCCAAAGATCTCAAAGAGTGAGGTGGTGCTGACCTGCCAACCCTAGTGGAAAGCCTGCGAGGTGAACCCATGAAGCTGAGTGGAAGGAGGTCCAGGACTGTGACAAGAACATCCTTTCTCGTGCAGCTCAGCTGTGGGACTCACTTCCACAGGGCGGGATGAAGACAACCAGCATGGATGGAGCAGAAGCAGAGTTGTGATGGTGATGGATGGATGGACGGGGCTACCAGTCCTGATGGCTGCACATCACAGCTGGCACCAGAGGTCCTACTCACTAGAGCCAGGGAGCGCCGTTGCTATCTTGTCCATCTTGGACTTGGCAAGAAGGCATGAAGTAGCTACCTCTAGCTGTGGAGACCACGCATGAAAAGTTGAGACCGGGGTGGGTGGGTGGGTGGGACTGTGCAGTGTCCACACAGAGTGCGCCAAAAAGGACATCATCATCTGCAACTGTCCCTTTGGCCTTAATGGCTGAACTGGATGGGCAGTGCAGGGTCATTTGACCCAGAGGTTGCCGACCACACCCGGTTCCTCACACTACAAGCAGCATCACTGGCACCTCATTGCTGCGTTTTGGCACCAACTCTGTAGCCAGGGAAGAAAGCGCTGCAAGAGGAGCCACATCTAGAGACGCCCCTAGTGAACCAGATCGGGGGGGGGGAGGGGAGGACCCCATAGCATTGTGCTGCATACATCTCCCACCCATCCCCTTCAGATTTTGTACCTTGGCTGGGACACTTCACCTCCACGGCCCGACAGCAGCTTCTGCTGACTTTAACCATCGGTTTCAGCTCCGAATCTGAGCTCACCCAAGTTCCTGTTTTAACTTCACCAATATTGCTCATTTCCTGTGGGTGAAGCTTCACAGGCAAAAAGGAGAAGAAACCTAGTCGTCGTCATGCAAGACGGGACCAGACCCCGGGGGGGGGGGGAGCCTAGTAAACGTATGCTGGAAAATAACCACGGAGGCGGAAGGTCAGCAGTTCGATTCCCAAGTACTGCAGGATGGAATGAGCTCCCGTCTCTGTCCCAGCTCCTGCCAACCTAGCAGTTCGAAGGCAAGAAATTGCAAGTAGATAAATAGGGCCCACTCTGGTGGGAAGGTAACATTGTTCCGTGCACTCCGGTGTCTAGACATGCCTGCCACATGACTATGGAAATGTCTGCAGAAGCGGACAGTGCTGGCTCTTTGGCTTTGAAATAGAGATGAGCACCGACCCCTAGAGTCGGATACGACTGGCTTTCGAGCAAGGGAAACCTTTCCCTTTACTAATGTTTTAAACAAACTAAGCAACAGCAGTAAGACTTACATGCCTGTCCCATAGCGCTTAGTGACCTCTCTGGGTGGTTGAATTAGCATTTGGCCCCCAACGTGCTCGACCTCAGACGGAGGGAAGAGGCTGAGCCAGTCGGGACTGAACTCACAAGGGCAGCCGTTTTGGCTGCAGTGCAGCTGCTTCACCCCTCGGGGTGTTCAACCCATGAAATGCTTCTTCTTGCATCCTTAGAACATTAAGGGAAGGTCAACCTGTGATCTCAGAGCGCATAGCAGTGGCAGCACATGCCATGAGAGTGCTCAGAGGGGCACAGAAATTGGCCCCGTGCAAAAGGAGTTTACCAAGGCTGAGCCCACCTGAGATGCTAAGCCAGCGCAGGTGAAGGGGGTGAGGTGGCGAAGAGAGCACCTCTGAGCACATGCAGAGGGACCCCCCGGCCACCCTTCTGCAGGGGGTTTGGTCAGGAGGGAGAGGCACTGGGCCTCTCTTGACGCACGCGCACGGTGGCAGTTGCCAGGGGGCATGAGGACCACTCTCTCTCTCTCTCTCTCTCTCTCTCTCTCTCAGAAGGCATGTCGGGAGGCAGCTCTGAGAATAATAGCATCGTTTGGGGAAGGGTAGGTTTCTCCAGGAATGGCTGCTGGGGGCCCCCTTGGGAAGCAGAGCTCTTCTTCAGTCCCAGCTCTGATTTCGCAGCTTGAAGGCAAGACAACGGGAGCAGATCAGTCGCGGGGCCGCGTCCCTGGGGAAAGCTCTTGGGGACAAGAAAGGAGCCTCTTCCAGGCGTTCCCAGAGCGGAGGAGCTCCTCCAGGGGGAAGAAATCACATCCTTTCAACCCAGAATAATTTCTGACAGGAAATTATCCTCCTCTCTGGTTTAAACTTTTCAGCCGGCATCCTCTGCCCACACCGTGTGCCTCTTGCACCAGAGGCGAGAGGACTGGCCACAGGGCAGGCGGCTTTGGAGAGCTGGGGGCCGAACCTCCTTGGGCAGGCTGGGGGCTCCTCTGGGTTGCTCATGCGACCGAGGGGTTGGATCTTCACTTCATCTGTAAAGCGCCCAGGGCGGAGGGAGGCAGAAGAGGGATGGAGAAAGAACGGAAGGTTGGGCGGTGATGCTCCCAACTAGGCCGTCATCATCTGCAGCCTCTTCCCTTCCAGGAGAACTGCATCTTTAGGCCATGCCTGTCGTCTCGGGCATGTCTTTAAAATGGTTTTACTAGAGCAGTTTCAACAATCTTCTCATCATCATCCTTCTTCTTCTGCCATATCTGATTCCAAGTATTGGTGATCATCCTAGCGATCAGCCATGAAGACCCTCCTGAGAACATAATGCAGTGGCCTTTCACCTGCCTTCCGTATCTCAGCATTGAGACACGTACCACTCATCCAGTTCCAGTTCCATGAGTCACTTTCTGGTCCTGACCTTTTCTGGCACGAAAAGTCCTCCTCCTCCTCCCCCCCCCCCCAGGCCAGGCTTGATGAAACTGCTGCCCTTCATCCAGACGGATTCAAGTGGGGTTTCTTCCACTTGGGGACCCTCACTCTCCCCTGTGGACTTTGCTCTTTGGCTTCAGCCATCATAACGCCCTTTATGCTCTTACAACACAAAGGGACAGGTTTAAAATGCAAGTGTCTTTCCCACCTTCTCCCTCTGTCGTCCCCCCCCCCAACAGGTCCCCCCCCCCAGGGCGTTTAAGAGGCCACTAGATGGATTCTTCCAAATCACAGCAAAGACTCCACTTGCTCAGAAAAATAACCCTCTTTATTGCACAAGGATGGGAGGTCAAAGGACCAGAAAGACTGGAGACGGGAAGACAAGAGGAGACCTTCTGCTCTCACCTCGCTAGGAGGCCCAAACTGGGGACGATCTAGGGCCAAGTAGGGAGGGGGAAGGAAGGCGCCGCCACGCCCCCCCGGAATTCCCCCCACCTTCCCTGTACCGTGTGGCAAGACCTCCCTGGCATGCGTGAAGCACAGAAGTCCTATACCACCTGCCCCACATCCACCCAAGCAAAGCAATGAGATACTTTGCCGCCGCCGCCCCCCCCCCCCGGGGGTGTTACTCCAACTGGCACACACACAGACTCCTCTAAAGGGGAAGACATATCTTGCAGGTGGGGGGGGGATAGAAAACTTTAGCTCATTTCCCCTCCCCATGCAACCTTTGCCCTTGCACAGGGTGAGAAACTGGGCTTCTGACCCCCACCCTCTCCATGTCTTCCTGGTAATGTCCCTTTTGGTGCCAGCTCTCTGGAAGCCCTGGAAGCTGAAGCCAAAGAGCACAAACAGCAGTGCCCGCCGCCCCCCGCCAAAAAAAGTCGCCCCCCCCCACCTTGAAACCCTGACTGGTCACTGCCTGCAAGGGGGGGGGGGGGGCGACTCCACCCAACAGGTGAAATGGGAAGGCAGGGCAGGGCCTTTCCTTCGGCCTCCTTTCCCGCTTCCCCTGCTGAAGTCCAGCTGTGAGCAGAGGTTGCCTGGGCTCCGGGCGCAAGGCAGACACCTCGGCACTTTCCTCAGAGAACAGAATCAGCAGGTCTTGTGCAGAATTGGGATCTCAACCCAAGTCTTGGTGGCTGGCACAGGATGATGGTTGGTGGGGAGGGGGGACCCCCCTCCCTCCCTCCCTCCCTCCCTCCCACAGGGAGGACGCCTGGCTTTCCTCAGAGCCACCCACGGAGGCCGACAGGTTGGAGACGGAGCCGCCGGCATCCGGAACCTCCCAGAAGTAGGCGGGACCCCTCTCACAAGTGGCCGGTGACACACAGCAGCAGCAGCACGTGGACTGCGAGGAGATAGAGGGTGGCCAGGAAGGGCAAACGCCTCCGGGGACAGAGGATCAAACGCAGAAGCCGGCCCAGCCCCGTGGCCCCGCGAGCCTGCGGAGAAGGAAGAAGAAAGAGAGGGGTTAGAAGAGACAAGGCAGGAGGGGGCCCGCCTTGAACCCAGGCCACACGCAGCGGCCAGAAGGGAAATGCTGGCCCAGTCCAAGCACTGCAAGCTGTGGCCAGTGCAAGGTATGGAAGTGACACAGGCAGCAGGCCCCTCACCCTGGGAGGATGCTGTGGGCTGAGCATGGCTTTCCTGCTCTTGGGAAGAAGCACATTAGTCTTTCGGGGGGGGGGGGAGCCTCGCAGCACTTCCGACAGGTTTTCCTTGACGTAAGCTTCTGCATGAAACACTGGGGCTTTGCCAATTCACATTTGCTCACTCCAGAGGTGCCACCATGACCCCCCCAAAAACAGACACGACTTCTTTGCAGAAAACAGCTTCTGGGACCTGACCGCACAAGGGGGGGGGGGGCTAAAAACCAGGGGTGCCCGGTTGAAAAGGGCAAATTGAATTCTGGGTAGGCATCACTCCTTCTTCTTCTTCTCCTTTTGTCTCCCAAGCAAACCCTGGACTGCCAAAAGGAAGCCACTTCTGCCCTTGGCCAGCCTGAAGTGGAGGCTTCTGGCCCTCATTGGCAGACCAGCAAAGGAGCCCATGGATTCCGTACCTTCCCATAGTCACACAGTGCGTTGTTGTCTGCTAGCAGCCCCCACTTGAGCATGTGGGTCTTGCTTTTCGGGCAGGGGTTCCCAATCTATGGCCTGGGGGCCGAATCCGGCCCAGAGTGCCATTTCATGTGCCCCGCCCCACCCAAGGGCATTTGAGAAATGAAATGGCCACCCCATTTGAAGCTGTTGTGCAGGCAGGGCAAAATGGCCGTCCGGCCCTTGAAGTTGGTTGGGAGAGGATGACCTGCCGCCCCCCGCCCCCGCTTGGAAAGGTTGGGAACCCCTGATTTAAGGGGCCTCGTCAGGGTCCTCCAAGGGACATGCAGGGGAGGTTGAGTCCCTCAGCCATCTATGGTCTCCTCCTCCTCTCCTGTTGGCACTAACAGGCATGACAAGAGCCACAAAAGTGCAGAGACTCTTTTGGAAGTTGCCTGGGTCAACCAGGGGGACCTTCTGCCCCTTACCTTGCTGGAGGAACTCCCAGAAGGACCAACCAGCAGCGCATGCGCAGGGCTGGGAGGAATATCGATGCTTGTGTCTTCTGAGCGCAACCATTCAGCTGACTCCAACCTAGGAGACAGGCACAGATCAATGTGTGTGCACATGTAACAGATGGGCAGGTGGATAGAAGAGGACACCCAGTGGGGATGCAGTGGTGACGCTCCTGTCCTGCTTTCGGCTTGGCTTTGAAGCCACCTCAGCCTCCACCACGACTTGCACAACCCATTTTCTGCCTGAACACTGGCCTTGAGCAAACCGGTTACTCACACAACTGGCCAGTAAAGGGACTATTGCAGCAATATATTACATGCATCATTTTATTGCTTTATAACAGGGGTGCCTAAACTATGGCCTGTAGGCCGGATCCGGCCCTGATGTCAATTACTCCATCCTGTGCCACCCTTCTCGCTCCCAGAAGCGGAAGTAAAACACGCCTGGACGGGCGCCTTTTACTTCCATTTCCAGGAGCGACGAGGGTGGTGTGGGCCAGATAATTTGGCGTCAGGGGCCAGATCCAGCCAATGGGCCAGAGTTTGGGCACCCCTGGTTTAAGCAGAGAAAATGGCCGCTTAAAATATATCACATCCTGTAGCAAAACAGATTGCAAGGTGCATTTTACTTCTACTTCCAGTGGAAGGAACCCCGTGACCGGCCCACAGCTCAAAAAGTTTGGACCCCCCCTGTTCTAGGCCCACCTGCGGATGTGCTCCTGGGCTGCAGAAAAGGCCTCTTCGGCTGCCAGGCGCTGCTCTCGCTCCTCTTGAAGCCTCTCTTCCAACTGCAGGAGGCCGTGTTTCGCCTGGCTCTGCTGCTGCTTAGCCTCCGAGAGCCTGTAGAGGGACCGAGAGGGGTGCTGGAAAGGGGGCAACAGATCGACCACCAAACCACAACCACACCCAGGATGTGGGAGTCCCATTTCTGTTGACCTGGCCTCAGTATTAGAATAACGCTGTCCTAGTTTTAAAAAGAGGAAGGTTCAAAGTTATTTTCAAAAGATGTCCAATGATGGGGGCCTGGCGCAGCTCCACCCGCAGTGCATTCCACAGCATTGGTGGTGCCACCGAGAAGGCTCTCTTTCTAGTCATAGGACTTTCTAGCCATCCTCAGGGTCGGCACCTGGAGTGGCGCAGATTGCGATGCTCACGTGGAGTTGTTAGGGGAAAACACTCCGACAGATCTAATAAGGCCCCAAACAGCCTTAAATGATCACACTCACACCTTGAATCGGACACGGTCGGCAACAGGTAACCAGCGCAGGCCTGCCAAGGCTGGGGAAATAGGACCGGATGTCTTCCGTCCCGATCGCTTAGCCCTCCCTCCCCCACTCACTTCATCTGCAACTCCTGTAGCTCCGGAGTGTAGCTCTCCCTGGGGGGCTGGCTTCTTTCCTGGGGGGCTCCAGGAGCAGCATCCATTGGGGGAGGCTCCTGGGACAGAAAGCACACGTTAAAGAGTTCAAGGGGAGTTTTCCAGACCCCGACCCACACCTGCCCCTCTGAAGGTGGGCCCAAAGGCCTTTCCCTGCTCTCAGCCAACCTTCACACAGATGCTTTGGTGGAGGCCAACGTTGCAGCTGGATGTCGGTCATAAGCGTAAGGAAGATTTGATGGTAATTATGGTAACAACCATGAGATCATTAATAGCAAAGCCTTGGAAGGTGTACATGCATACTGGATTGGAAGAAGGGTATAAACAGGAATCAGGGAACCTTGCATTAAACACTAAGCTGATGTGTGAATTAAAGCAAACAAAAAATGGAATGATAAAGAGTAATGAGTTAAGAAAAATTAGGGAGACTTTATCAACTATGTATTCCAAGAATCTAAGGGAGTTAAGCCAGGTTAAAAATTCGTTGCTTTTTGGAAACAGGGGGTTTATTTATTTATTGCTCATTCATTATTTTGTCTTATATCGCTGCCCGTTCGCCATGGCGACTCATAAATAAATAAATAGACCATGTGGAGGGGGAAATAGTGGGTAAAGAAATAGGGTCCCAGGGGCAGGAGGGTGCTCCTTGTTGTGTATGAATAAAGTATGTTGTAAGATTCATAGTATGTGCTTTGTAATTAGATTTGAGTTTTATTCTGTGCTATGTAATTTTATTTAATGTTTTATACAGCATGTGCAGCTTTTAACAGTGTAAAGGATGTGCTAAGTGAAGCAAAAATGAGAAAATTATGGGCTGAACTCATCAACACCACCATTCTGCCTGCTTTAATATACGGCAGTGAAAAATGGGCACCGACAAAAGCTGACAGCAAAAAATATCGATGTAAGACAGAGAGCAATCGAACGAAAGATGCTACGCATACGATGGGTTGATCATGTATCAAATGAAGAACTGTGCATAAGATCAGGTGCAAAACAAGCACCAACGTTGATTGAGTTGGAAAGACATGGGTGGGCCGGGCATGTGTGCCGCTTCAAAGCTGGCAGATGGAAAAAAGCTATCACAGGATGGAAGATACCACTTGACATAAAGCGACCAGTAGGATGGCCAGCGACCAGATGGGAAGACCAGTTCAGGGCAAAGTTCCCGAGGCCCTGGATGAGACTGGCATGGGATTGGAAACAGTGGAGGATGATGCTTCAATCCGCCACGTCAAACTAGACGTGTGAAGTACAGATCAACCAAATAATGCAAAGGTCTGCTTCCCTCCCTCCCCACTTTTGAAAGGAAATCACAGAGCTAAAAGAAGTGTTGAAAGGGGCAAAGGAAATAACAGTAATACCTCGGATAACGCTAAAATCGCATAACGTTAAGTAATCTGGGGTGGAGAATTGGATCGAATAACGTTAAGGTCCTATGGGATGGATCGGACAACAACTGCTAAAGCCTGTGCGGTTACAATGCATCTCTATGGAGCTTTAACGTTATCCAATCCATCCCATAGGATTTTAACATGTATCGGATAACACTAAAAATCGGATAACACCAAGACTTGTGGAACCAAGTCTTAGCGTTATCCAAGGTATTACTGTATGTGCGAAGCACTCCAGCTGATTTTGAACTTCAATTCCCAGAAGCCCTGATCAGCAGGAGTGCTGACTTGGGCTTCTGGGAATTGAAGTCCAAGAACACCTGGAGTGCCAAGGTTGGCCACCAGGGATCTAGGCTCCTGGGACCCACCCTGGCTGGGGCTTTAAGACCTGCTGAGGCACAGGACTTCCTTGCTGCCCCACCCAAGAGGCTTTTGCAGCAGGAATGTATTTCATTCCATTGGGGAAATAAACCATCCATTACTCCACATTTCTTCCCAAAGACCTCTGAACACTAGTTTCCATCTCAGACTTCCAAGATTAGCCATACAAATTGATTATATTGTTATATTTTTTTATACTGTATATTGGACTGTATTTTGGGATTGTATCCCTGCTTTATATTGTGGATTGTATTGTGGGCCATATTGTGGATTGTATTGTGGATTAGACTGTGTTTATATTTATTTTGTTGTACTGTATTTTATGATACTATGATATTGTATTGAACTGTTATATTGTATTCGACTGTATGTTGTGAGCTGCCCTGAGTTGGTTTCACCAAGTAGGGCGGCATATAAATCGAATAAATCAAATCAAATCAAATCAAGTGCAGGTCTTCCCCTGGCTCACTTCTGGACAGACAGCAATGGGAAGCTGCTTCTTGAATGTGATCTTCCTCGCTCTTTTGATTGCTTGAGCAGAAAAAATGTATATATTCCCCAAGGGAAGGACCTCTGTTCCGTTATCCCAGAATGCAGGAGGCGTAATAACGGGGTTGAAACTATAGGAAGGCAGATCTAGGCTGAATAGTAGGGAAAACATCTTAACGGTTAGAGCAGTACAACAGTGGAAGCCACTGCCTTAAGAGGTGGCGAGCGCTCCAGCAATGGAGGCATTCAGGTCAGGAGAGAATTGGGCAACCTTCAGCCAGACCTGCTTTGATTTGGATTCTGGCTGGACTGGGTGACCTAAAAGGCCCCTTCCAACACAGCCTTTCTATGAATGAAACCTAGGCTAGCTGGTCACCAGAGAGGTGGCTATTCACACTTGGAAACCCCCAGGCTGCTCCAGAACAGACCTTCTGACCCATGAAGGTCCAGAGGGAGATGAGGGCCTTACCCTGCCCTTCCCTGGGGGCTGCGCCTCCTGCAGCTGCTTCTCCAGTGCCTCACAGCGGGCAAGGACTTCGCTGGAGCGCTGGTGACTCTCCCGCAGGCTGCAGTTGCTGCTTCTAAGCTGGAGAGAGAGCACGTTCTTCTCTTCAAAGACCTGGGAGAGCTGGAAGAGAGGGAAAGGAAGAGGCAGGCAGGGTCATGGGAAGCGGTGCTCGCTAAAGCCAGTGGCCAGCCTTCTTGACTAAAGAGGCCGTCACAGAGGAAAGTAATTTTGGTGCCCATGACCCCCGCAGAAATAAGGTCAAGGTCTCCTCCCTTGTTTGAAAAACAAATGCTATTCATCTCTGGGTTCAGTGCTCATCTCCGTCTACAACAAAAGAGCCAGTGCCGTCTGCTTCTGCAGACGTTTCCTTGGTCACATGGCAGGTATGACAAGACTCTGGAGTGCACAGAACGTTGTTCCCTTTCCACCAAAGCGGTCCCTATTTATCTACTTGCAATTTCTTGCTTTTGAACTGCTAGGTTGGCAGGAGCTGGGACAGACGACAGGAGCTCACTGAATTGCTCATTACTTGGGTCGTGAGCTGATGACCTTCCGGTCATCAAGTTCGGCATCTTAATCCCTGAGCCTCCACAGTCCCAGAAACAGGAACGAGACTCCATCTACTCGAGGTGACAGGAGGTCCGTCGGCCCAGAGCAGTGCCCTGTGAGACAGTGTTCCCTAACCTTGGGTGATTGGACTTCCGTTCCCAGAAGCCTAAGTCAGTCCATTGGGTGATCAGTTCTTCTGAGGCTTCTGGGAATTGAAGTCCAAACACCCAAGGCTGGGGAAGAGTGTTCTATGAGGTGCCTCCGTAAGGAGTCTGCAGCATTTACAATCCACCCAACGCCTTACTCCCAGCTGCTCCTCCTACCTTGCTGTTCAGCTGCTGGATGCGCAGTTCCTTCTGGTGCAGCTCCCTCAGGCTGCTCTTGAGCTGGGCCTGGAGTTCCTCCGCTGCCTCCCCTTGGCTGGACGCAATTCCCTTCAGAGGTTTGCTGGATCCAGCGCTTTCTCCAACAGCCTGTGGGGAAAGAAACGCTTGGCTCCCGCTCTGCTTCTCGGCCGTACCCTGGAGGTCTGGACTCCAAGACTGCAGAGCTTCCAAGAGCACAGCTGGAAGGGAGAAGCCATCGCCTCCTGGTGTGTCTCACAAGGACCGGCCGTCCCTTTGTTGAGTACAAAATTAGCTAAAGCGAATTATCCAGCCATGTTCCCTTTACAAAAGGGTCTGATCTGAAGTAAGCAGACATGTTGACCACTGAACATGTTGTTAGAATGTATATGACAAGCAGAGAGAACAGGGTAAAGGTACGTCACTGCATATGTAAATTAGAATATGTAACATCAAGATAAAGTGTGCAACGCCTACCGCCCATGGGGGGCCCTCTGGACTGAAGAACACGTGTGCATGGCTCATGGAAAGTATAAAAGTCTCATCAAAATGCTCATACTCCTTGATTCTTATGGAATCAAGTACCACATGCGTACATGTCATGACCATGTGTTGTTATGTTATGCTATGATTGAAAAACTTAGATAAAATACCCTTTTTCTATTTCAAAACCTCTCTGGCTGATTTATTTACTGAAAAGCTGTTCCTCTTTTTGAGAGTTTAAGTGACACCTTTACCCCAGCTGTAAGTCACTGAATGTGGGCTTAGGGCAGGAGTGCCCAAACTACGGCTTGGCGGCCGGATGTGGTCCCCAATGCCAATTCATCTGGCCCGTGAAGCCCTCGTCGCTCCTGGAAGCAGAAGTAAAACGTGTCCAGTACTTCTGCTTCCAGGAGTGATGAAGGCTTTGTGGGTCAGATGAATTGGCATTGGGGGCCGGATCTGGCCCCTAGGCCGTAGTGACCAGCCCCCTGTACCATGTGACCGGCCCACGGCCTGAAAAGATTGGGCACCCCTGGTTTAGGGATTGTCTGGCAAGAGAAGTCACATTTCTACAGACCCCACCCCCACCCCAATGTCCTTAGTGCACTCTCTGGGCAGCTCACAGGTTAATTAATATTTTGCCCCAACAACATGCTGGGAACTCATTTTACCAGCCTTGGAAGGATGGAAACGGCTGGGTCAACATGAATTTCCACCGGGATTGAACTCATAACCTTTTGGCTGCAGGAGAGCAGTTTTACTGTCGTCCGTAATTAGATCGTTGTTATATTTTACAAGGATATAGCAATAGTAATTACACTGATAATTCTGCCCCCTGGCACTTAATACACTCTGTGGGGAGTTCACAAGGCAATTAGCAGTTTTGCCTCCAATAAGCGAGGTCCTCATTTTATTGCCCTTAGAAAGGATGGAAAATTGAACCAATCTGGACCCCCGTCAGGACTGAACCCACAATGTTCTGGCTACAGGACTGCAGTTTAACCCCTGCACCCCCAAGGGCTCCTACAGAACTACCACCCTACAGATATGACTTCGTTGGGCAGTTGGAATGGCTCCAAAAGAGTACCCTAGACACACTTAGTACAGGCAGCCTGTGTACTGCTTAATAGGAGCCATCCCACCATTTCCAACCTCCCGAAACAGATGCTCCGGGCCCGAAAGGATGCCACATAAAGGTGGGCCGAAAGTGACCATCCTGGCGCTCTTCTCATGAATCCCAGGGAGGCCTAACTGGGCTAAACAAGTGGTCAGTGATGGAGTGAAGCCTCCCTGACCTGCCCGCTGCCTCACCTGCCTTTGGCGCTGCTCCTCTTCCGGGAACTGGGTCCTGGGCTTCCTGGTCACCAGCTCAGTGCTCAGCTCCTGGTCTTTGAGCATCATGGCCTTCTCCTGTCTACAAGGAAAAAAAATAGTCAAGGATGTCTTCTCACAAGGCAGCCCCAAGCCATGAGCAGACTGTGGGCTCTTTCTGAACCAGGCCTGGTCACTCTCCCACGGCTGAGCAGCGCAAAGGAAGCCGAGTCCTGGATTTCCTCCTTTTGTGATGGAAAATAGAGAAATATAAAACCAAAGCGACTCCATCTTTGCCCTCTCAGTAACCTACAAAGTGGCGTGACATGATTCAGTTAAAACTTGCCTGCCTGTTGTTCAGGCTGAGGCAATAAACCCTTTCCTCATTAGAATAGAGGGCTTATAAGTGTACCCAATGGTAGAGGATAGATAAGTGTGAAGTTTTGGCCATCAGCCAATGTTAGTGTGTAGTTTGAATTCCTTTGTCCCTGGGACCAATACTAAGGTGTTAAGATTGTAAAACCACCGCATGGTCGAGGTGCCATGCATTTCCTGTTTACTAGTGGGTATATAAACCTTTGTCTTTGAATCCTCGGGGTTCTCAGATTCTGAGTAGCTATACTATCTGTGAACCATTGCGCAATAAAAGACCTTTGAATCTGTATGACCAGGAATTGCTGTCCTGTCTCATCTCTGATACGACAATTCTACAACAGTTTTGGCAACCCCCAGACGGGACTAGACAGCAAAGAGCCTTTGCCTCTCGTGCTTTAAGCTGTCCCAGCAGGGGACGAAGCCTTTCCAAGGACCACTCTGCAAGCCGGCATCTAGACCCTTTGAAGTCTAAACAAAGAGAGCTCCGTGAAGAGGTTTCGCAACTGCTGGAGTGACACTGAAGCAAGGATCCACGGTCGTATCAGATGGTCATTAAAGGAGCTGGTTTAAAAGCTTGCAAGGCAAGTATTTGGGATAAGGGAATCTGTATCTGTATCTGTACCCACTCATTTGAGAGTGGAAGCGTGGAAGGTACACCCACGAGGAAAACGGGCGGCGTTTCTGAATTTTCCAGTGTCTGGTTTTTATAAGGGAAGGGAATCTGTATCTGTATCTGTATCTGTATCTGTACCCACTCATTTGAGAGTGGAAGCGTGGAAGGTACACCCACGAGGAAAACGGGCGGCGTTTCCGAATTTTCCAGTGTCTGGTTTTTACTGTTGTGGGAAGGTTAAACCATCGCAGTTCCTGACGGTGACCCTGACCCCCTGTGGTGTGGGCGCCCCGGGTCGGTGGTAGTGTGATAGGAAGATGGGTGGGCAAAACAGTGTCCCCAGGACACCAATTGAGTATATGTTAGAAAATTTTAAGGCAGGGTTTAGTAGGAACTTAGGAAAAGTCCCTTGTAACCCAGACACTTTGAAAACTCTCTGTAGTGAGGAATGGACCGCCTTTGGCATAGGGTGGCCCAAAGAAGGATCACTGGATCTGACTTTAATAACTAAACTAACCCATAAAGTGATCGATAAACAAAAATGGGATCAATATCCATATATTTATCAGTGGCAAAGAACTGTAGAAGGAAATCCAGCTTGGCTTAAAGAGTGCAAGTTTGAATATGCTAAAGTATGCCTGTCCAGAGAAAAGACAGAAAGTTTTAAAAATAGGCAGAAAATGAAGACCACAGCGTCTGCGCCTTCTTTGGCGCCAAAAATAGAAGTTTCTACACATCCCTTGCCCCCTCCAGATGAAGAGGACAGGGGGAAGAAAGACCTGGGCTCTAACAGACCAATCCTAGTTCAGGCAAACAAAGCAATTTTAGTACAAGCAGAGGAGGAGACTATTCCACCGCCTTATAGTCCAAACTACAAGCCCCTTCCAATACAAGCAGGGGTACACATAGACCCACCAATTCCAGTACAACAAGCAGTACAATTTCCAGTACAAAGAGCCCCACAAATTACAATACCAGTAGAGGTACAGCAAGAAGCCCAACTTCCAGTACCGTTAGGGGTACAAGAAGTCCAAAATCATGAAATACATAACCAATCAGGTGGAGGAAGACAGGATGTAGACTCTGATACAGTCCAAATCACCCAATTCATGGCTGGACTTTATAAGGCACATCAAGAAATCGCCCAATTCATGGCTGGACTTTATAAGGCACATCAAGAAAAATTGAAAGTACAGGAAGCCCAAAATCTACCAGATGAAAAAGAAAATGAATTAGACCCTGAAGCAGCTAAATACATTGAGAAACTGTTCAAAGAACATAAGGAAAAAGTACAGGTGGGGGCTGTAGATAATTCCATTATACCATTGGCTGCAGATCAAAAAGAAATTAAAACCCCAGAAATAAAACAAACAGAAATTATTGCACCTTTGAGGGAAGTTGTTCAAACAACAGTAGAAGGTAAAGTGCAAGAATTAAGGTTAGCAGCTGCTGAACTAGACCCCAATTGGGACCCAAACAATGGAAGAGATTTCGGAGCCTTAATGGAGTACAGAATATTAGTTTTGGACAGTCTAAAAGAAGCAGCAAAAGGGCCTGTTAATTTCAGCATTCCTGCCACAATACTCCAAGAGAAAGGAGAATCCCCAGAAGGTTTTTTGGCCCAGCTTATTGAATCAGATAAAGTCAATGCAGGAGTAAATATGGAAGATGTGGCTAACCGACAAATGTTGAATGAAAGATTCATCATTCAGAGCGCACCAGATATTAAGCGAAAATTGCAGCGCTTGGAAGGAGCTTTAGGAAGAAATACTAGTGAACTGGTGGAACTGGCCAAGAAAGTTTTTCTAAACAGAGATAAAGAGGAAGAAAAGAAGCAGGATATGAAGGACAATAATAAATTTGAAATTTTGGGCTTAGCTATGGGAAGGACAGGATTGGGACCAGATCAGTGTGCATACTGCAAGCAAGAAGGCCACTGGAAGAGAGGGTGCCCCCAGAGGATAGGCCTGATGGGAGGAAGAGGATTTGAAAGAGGAAGTGGAAGAGGAAATGGAAGAGGATCAGGAAGAGGATCTGATGGTGGGCTACCATCCAGAGGAATGGGATACCCCAGGCATTATGGAGACAGAGGCTCAACAGGGGCAGAGGCTGGGTATGAAGAAAGAGGCACAGTAGGGATAGAGACTGGAGTCTCAACTCTACGCCCACAAGCAGCCCCTCCTGTCCCTAGAGATGAACAGTTAGGAATCAGTGAAACCTGGAGACTAATGGGGATCTCAGAAGACATAGATGACAAATGGAAGCTATTTGATGTACCAGAATTGTGGGCTGAAGATAACCCCCCTGGATTTGCAAAATATGCCACACCTGTAGTTGTGCAAATAAAGCCTGGAGCACAATCTCTACGTGTTCCCCAGAGATATGTTAAGGAAGCAGTTGAAGTGATCCAACAGTTAATTGAAAAATATGAAACACAAGCCACATGGGTTCAAGTGTTACCCATGGCGCTTTACATTGCAATAAGTATAATCTTTCACCTTTTTAACTTCTATATGGCCGTCCGCCTGCTCTGTTCAAGCACACCTTTGAAGGTGGGCCAGATTTGGCCCATAAGGGGGGAATAGAGAGTAAGAAGTTATATGCAAGAAGTTAGCCCTCCCTTAATCACTATAGCAACTCATAACTTTCAACCAGATGGAAAGGACCGTGTACTGTCGTTTTGTTCTGTGTTTTCCTCTTGCAGTCAACACGCCTGAAATCAGCAGCTGTAAGTGACCCAGTGAAATATCAAGTGACCAGACCCAGAAACCCTTGGTCCTGAAGTTCAAGAAGAGTGCCTAACTTGTTGTTTTAAGGTACTATTACTGTTATACCGCATAAGCATTACACCTTTTCATCTACTGAACCAATAACAATAACATTGTACACTTTCTACACAATTTAACATCACATAAGAAGAAAAGTTTGCTGGACTAATAAAGTACTGAACTGAACTAATACATTGTACACTTTCTACACTATTTAACATCACATAAGAAGAATTAAGACTGCACCTTGCCGAGACACAAAACCGGATAGCTGTCTCTCTACGCACAGGTTGAAGAATTGAGGACATCCAAAGATGTATTCAAGTTTTATAATTGTGATTGTAGTGGATGATCTTGTGTGTGTGACTATAATGGGGAAGGATATAAGGGGTGCCCCCATATTTCAAAATTTAGGAAAATAAGAGGATCAAATAGAGTGTTGTTTGAAATCTCCAGGGAACATCCTGCCCTGGTAAGTTATGGTATTGGAATAGATGGAAGAGGGGTTGATCCATCAACCTATATCACCATTAAAATACAGACTTTGTATGAAGGGGAAGTCAAGAGTGTGGGTTGGTCGGTTTATGATGAACTTCAACAATTAGAAGGAAAACATTTACCAATTAGCCCTATTGCTAAGAATTTGTTTGTAGATATGGCTGAGAAAATAGCTAAAACTCTCACAGTAAAGAATTGCTTTGTATGTGGAGGTACTAATATGGGTGAACAGTGGCCCTGGTCAGCTTTGGAAGCAACCCCCAAAATCTTTAATAATATGTCCCAAGCAGGGAACATTACTAAAAGAACAAAAACAGAGGGTATTATTTGGACCCTCACAACTAATCTGGTTGGTCACATCTGTTTCAAACGAAATGGAACAGTACCAGTGGGGAAATTGTTTTGCCTGGGAAGTTGGATCCAAGGGCAGAAAACATGGGAATCGCCCTCGGGTCTCGCCAAACCTGAAAAATTCAATGCTTCGGTTTTGACTTACTTGAATACTAAAGCAATATGGACAGCACCACAAGATATGTACTGGATCTGTGGAAATCTAGCACATGAGCAATTGCCATCCAATTGGTCTGGCTCATGTGTCCTGGGATGGATAAAACCGTCCTTCTTTTTGTTACCATTGCAAAATAGGCAGATCTTAGGCGTTCCAGTTTATGAGGCCTTAGGGAGTGAAAAAAGGAAAAGGTCGGTGTCATACGAAAGTATGGCCACGGCATTTTCTAATTTCCCGTGCAAGGATGTTGCGGCCTATGAGGAACAAGATACTGCCAACACTCAGTTATGGACAAATGAGAGAATAATTTGCATCTACAATAAAGCCACTTGATCAGAAAAGATAGAAGCTGGGGGTATCGCACACCAATTTACATGTTGAATCGCATCATCAGGTTGCAAGCGGTGCTCGATATGGCTGGAGTATGTATACAAGGCCCTGGAAATCCTGGCACATAGCACTGACCAGCTAAGAACTGCTGTATATCAGAATAGGCTTGCATTTGATTATCTCCTAGAAGGAGGTGTGTGTGGTAAATTTAACCTCAGCAACTGTTGTTTACATATTGGGAAAAGTAGTGTTAACGAAAGTAGTGTTAACGAAAGAAATCCGTCAGTTAACATATAACCCAACTCAAATATGGAACAAGGGATTTAATTTTAAAGAGTTCTTTGGAAACTGGTTACCTCAAATGCCTGGTTTACAAGCTATAATTGCTATTGTATGTATACTTGTGTTAGTATGTTTAATTCTGCCTTGTTTAATCCCTTGTTTTATGCGTATAATACACCAAATCACTGAAGCAACTGCCAAACAAGAAGCTATCTTAGCTATATGGGAATACCGTAGTGTTCCCCAAATTGACTCAGATATGGAAATCTAAGGGTGAAAGTTTAAGATAAGAAAACTTTCAAAGGGGGGAAATGTGATGGAAAATAGAGAAATATAAAACCAAAGCGACTCCATCTTTGCCCTCTCAGTAACCTACAAAGTGGCGTGACATGATTCAGTTAAAACTTGCCTGCCTGTTGTTCAGGCTGAGGCAATAAACCCTTTCCTCATTAGAATAGAGGGCTTATAAGTGTACCCAATGGTAGAGGATAGATAAGTGTGAAGTTTTGGCCATCAGCCAATGTTAGTGTGTAGTTTGAATTCCTTTGTCCCTGGGACCAATACTAAGGTGTTAAGATTGTAAAACCACCGCATGGTCGAGGTGCCATGCATTTCCTGTTTACTAGTGGATATATAAACCTTTGTCTTTGAATCCTCGGGGTTCTCAGATTCTGAGTAGCTATACTATCTGTGAACCATTGCGCAATAAAAGACCTTTGAATCTGTATGACCAGGAATTGCTGTCCTGTCTCATCTCTGATACGACAATTCTACAACAGTTTTTTTCTACAACACTTTGGACTCCTTTTTTCCCAGGAACCCCCAACAAGCACAGACAGGCTGGCTGGGCAGAGGATTCTGGGAGCTGTGGTGTGGAAGGCTCCGGAACGGGCGGGGGTCTATGTTTGGGAGATCTGGAAATGGTTGCTGCTCATTCACTTTCCTTCCTGCGAAAAGGTTAATGTACCGGGACAGGCAGTTTCATTTCTTTACCAGAGGATGGTTACGTGACCTTGGTGGGGATCTGGAAGCCCATTGCCTCTCCTCCGGGAGACTGTGGGAATGTGAGGATGATGGACACTCAAAGTTGAAATCTAACTGGGGAATGCTAGAGAAAAGGTGGGACAAGGGATGGAAGACGGGAGTTTGTGAATCTCAGGAATGCGATGTTTTTTGTGGAGGAGAAGGGGCTGCAGAAACTCAAACCTAGTAAGGTAGAGGTGTAGTTTTTAAGTGTTAGCTGGCTAAGGCCAGGAAATATTTAGTTCAGGACTCCCCAAACTTTTTTGGCTGTGGGCCAAAAGTGGAAGTAAAACGTGCCTTGCAATCTGTTTTGCAACAGGATAAGATAGATTTTAAGCCGCCGTTTTCTCTGCTTAAACCAAGGGTGCCCAAACTACAGCCCATTTCCGGGAGCGATGTGGGTCAGATGAATTTACATCGGGGGCCAGATTCAGTCCACAGGCCATAGTTTGGGGACCCCTGACTTAGATAGTTATACTTTTCTTCTTTTCATAATGGGAAAGTGTGGAAATGGAAGAATACAGTATTCCTCTCTTTTAAAATAAAGGCCTGCATTCCTGACTTTTAATCTTTCTTTTAGCACCTCCCTGGTGGCTCAGTTGTGCTCAGAGACAGAAAGGACAAGGTTCAATTCCCCGAGAGCTGCACAATAGAGGTCACGGAAGGAGCCGCATTTGTGCATCCCCTGCAAAAAATCTTTTCAACCCAGGGTAATCTCTGACATGAAAACACACATCTTTCTTTTTATATATATGGTTGTACCCCACTTAAAGAGCATAATGCGTTCCACAGGATTGCTCTTTAAGCGAGTTTGCTCTTTAAGCGAAACACCATTGTAAGTGACCAATTGTAGGGGGAACTGCGAACTCCGATTTATTTGTTAAGCGAGTTTTTGGTTGGCTTTATTTGTTAAGCGAAACAAACATTCAGAGAAAATTCTGCTCTTTAAGCGAGTTACTCTTTAAGCGAGGCGCTCTTTATGCGAGGTTTGACTGTACTAGTACCTCACAGAACGATGAGATTTGGTTCCACAAGTCTCATCGTTATCTGGTTTTTAACACTGTGCGATGCATTGATCGCACAATGTTAAAAAAAAGTCCTGTTCACTTTTCAGAGAAGAAAGGGAACCGGGGGGTGGGGTGTGTGTGATCCGCCTGCCTCTTTGGAAAGGGCAGTGGGGATTCCATGAGTGAGATCCCCACTGCCCTTTCCAAAGAGGCAGGCAGGTCGCAGCTTGGGATCAGCACCCGTTCCCCCTCCTCCCAAGCGCAGATCTTGTGCTGGGATCAATCGGCGCTTGGGAGGTGGGGAGGAATGGATGAGCTCACCCATTCCTCCCCACCTCCCAAGCGCCGATTGATCCCAGCATGATTGGCACTTGGGTTGGGGGCTGAACCAGAAACGTGTCCGTTCAACCCCCCAACCCAAGCACCAATCGCACACTGCGATCGCAGTGCTCGGGGAGGTCCGGGGAGGTCGGGAACAGCGTAGATCGGGTCCCTCGACCTCCCCGGACATGGCGGGGTGGCAGAGAACCCAAAATGGGCGAGGGAAAATGAATGGTTTTTTTGCCCATTTGAGGCTCCAAGTCACCCCTGCCACATCTGGGGAGGTCAGGGGACCCGATCCGCGCTGTTTCCCAGGTTCCCTGACCTTCCTGGCCGCTGTACTAAGCCAAAACACGGGGATTCAAATCCTGGCGTTTTGGCTTACTGCAGCGGCCGGGGAGGTTGGGGAACTTTAGAAACACTGCGGATCCGGTCCCCCGACCTCCCCGGAGGCTGCAGGGGTGCTGGAGACCAAAATGGGCGCGGGGGGGGGGGGAGAAACAGATTTTTTTTTTACCCATTTTGGGTCATTTTGGGCTCTCCGGCACCTCTGCCAGCTCCGGGGAGGTCGGGAGACCCGATCCGCACTGTTTTTAAAGTTCTCCGACCTCCCTGGCCGGTGCAGTAAAAACGTCAAGATTCGAATCCCGACATTTTGACTGAGTGCACCAGCCAGGGAGGTCGGGGAACAGCGTGGATCGGGTCCCCCGACCTCCCTGGAGCTGCTGGCTCCGGGTAGATCGGGGGACCCGATCCGCAGCTGCTGGGTGGCTGGGGAAGCCAACGGTCGACCCTCCCCCGGTTGGCTTTCCAGCCTCCCCGCCCCTGCCCCCGTAGCTGCCGGGGGGGGGGGCTGGGAAGCTGAACGGGGCGACGCCGGGTGCTACGAACGACTGCATCAGATAACGCTAAGAGATTGTTATCTGATGCAATTCCCCCCAAAAAAAATTTACATCGTTATCAGATTTCGGCATTATCCGATGCAATTGTTATCCGAGGTATTACTGTAGAAGTAAACAATTTTCATGTCAGAATTACTCCAGTTTGAAAAGATTATTGCTGGAGAAACTCCGCTCTGGGGATGTCCGAATAATGAGGCTCCTTTCATGTCCCCAAGATCCGCCACTCAGCCCTCGGTTATCAAAGCCCGACCTTTCAGTCTCCAAGCTCAGCATCTTAACCACTCAGCCACTGCAGCCCTGCTTTTTATATATTATAATGCTTTTGAACATTTACAGAAGACCTTTGGGATTTTTATTAGAAACCTGGGCTGGTGGGAGTATTTCCAAGCTTTTTGAACCACGCAACTACTGCTACTCCAGTCTGAAAGCCCTGCCTGATCTGGTTGATTTTTAAACAGAAACAACCAGGAATAGAAATCTACCAGGGATTTCCTGAGCTCTGCAAGGCAATCCTAAGGGATCTGAAACAGCAAAGGTTTTCAGTTGGCTTCTTATGCGGGTGAAAAGACTGCTTCTGGAAGATTGTGGTATTTGAACCACAATCAGGCATAATACCCTAGTAACAGCAATCTTGTGTTGCCGGCTAATCTTTCTCACACTAGGTCAGGCAAAAGGAACTGCTGAATGGACTCACCCAAAGGTCCCTTCATTTTGGCAGTTTCACATCTGGCCTAGACACAGAAGAAGAAATCTTGCAACCTCTGGGTGGTTGCAAGGGAGGGGGGGCTACTCTCTCACCTGAGCTGCTGGAGTTCCAGCTGCAAGGAGCCATTCTCCTCTGCCAGCTGTTCCTGGAGGTGCCGCTGCTGCTCTGTCTCGTGCTGCTGTTCCTGCAGCTGGGCCTTCAGGCGTGTGATCTCGGCTGTGTCCACCCCAACCTGGAGATACTGCTGCTGGAGGTTCTTCAGCTCCACCAACTGGTTGTCAAAGGAAGACGAGCCACACGGTGTCACAGGAGGGGCCTCAAGCCTCAGCACCCCCACCCCACAATGAGGACCTTGGAGGAGAGAACTCTGGGAAATGTCCCACATGAGCGAGAGAGGAAAAAGGCCAATCCAATCCAAAGCAGAACACACAGGTCTCTTTTCCCACCCTGTGACCAACTATTTCTTTCCGGGGGAGCACTCTTGTGCAATTTTGCCCCAGTTGCATTTAACTGTGCCCACGGAAGGTCAGTTTAGAGCAGTGGTTGTGGGGCCCACGCCTGGCAGGGGGAACTTCAATTCCCGGAAGCCTAAGTCGGTGCACCAGCTGATCAGTGCTTTGGGGATTTTACTTAGGCTTCTGGGAATTGAAGTCCAAAATCCAAAAGTTAGGAAACATCGATTTAGACCAGGGGTCACCAACCTTTTTTTGTCAGGGGCCAGGTCACACTCGCTCAGACAGTTGAGGGGGCCGGACTGGTGGTCCCCCGCCATTTACAGCTGTCATAAACGTGTCTGCGACAGCCGATGACTCATTAACAGCTGTCATAATTGCATTTACAACAGCTGAACACGAGTCTGCGGTCGATCCCGCCAGCGGCTGGACCTAGGGATTTTTTGGATTATTTGTCACTGCAGGCCGGATCCAGCCCTCAGGCCGTAGGTTGCCTACCCCTGGTTTAAACCTTAAGGGAAATTATGCAGGCCCTACAATCCACCCTAAATTTACTCTCTCTCTCTCTCGTTTTTGCGTGTGCGTGTGTCAGGATTCTAGCGATGCTTAGGTGAGGCATGTCCCCCCCCCCCAAAAGGCTGGGCTAAGAAAGGGGGTGGACTGGGCGGCCTGCATATTCGAACATGGCCCGCTTTGCTGTGCAGCTGCTAGCGAGAACTCCAGGCAAGGCCCCCAAACTCACCAGGCGGCCCCTGTCATTCTGCAGGGCAGACAAGGCCTTCTTGAGGCTGGGCACTTCAGCAAGGCTGGCGGAAGCGCTGGCGGCCGACTGCACTTGCAGCTCCTCCTCTTGGCGAGCCTTCTCCAGCTCACTCAGCAACCGATCTCGCTCCCCTTGCAGGCTGGCCAAGGCCTTCGAGAAGGACTTCACCTGTTGAGAGGCCACCTCCAACTCAGAGGTCAGGCGGAGCAGCTCCCCTTCTTTGGCCTGAAGCTGCTGGCCCAGCTGGTCCACCTGAGCCACCAGGCCCTTCTCCTCCGCAGAGCTCCGGAGAGCAGCAAGTTCAGAGGCCAGAGCGCCTCGTTCCTCAGCCAGGCGCTTCTGCTCCTCCTGGAGCTGGACCTTCTCCTTGCAGAGGTTCTGGACCAGCAACTGCTGCTCATCCAAGTCCACCGCGTGTCTCTTCTCCATCGCACGCAAAGTCTCGTGAGCCTGGTCCCAGCTGTCTTGCAGGGAGCTCATGGCCTTCTGGAAGGACTGGATTTGGGCCTTCAATGCCTGGTTCTCCCCCGAGACCAACAGGAGGTTCTGCTCCATTTCCAGGAGATCCCTGGCCAGTTCTGCCACCCGCTCCTCGGCCGTCTCCGTCTCATTTCTCATCAGCCCCGCATCGTGATGCAAGCTCTTCAGCTCCTTCTTCATCTTGGCCTCTGCTTCCTCCACCCTCTGGGCCATGGTCTGCTCAAGACGGGCCACCTCTTCCTCCCGTTCCCTTTGCTGCTGCTGTGCATGTGAGAGCTGGCTGCTCAGCATCAGGATCTCCTCCTCCTGGCCCTGCAGCTGCGCCTGCAGTTCCAACATGGGCCCTCCTTCACGGAGCGCTACCATCTCGTTTTCCAACCGGAAAAGGGAGTCCCGGAGGGCTTTCGCCTCTTCCTCTGCCTTGTGCTTCTCCTCTTGCAAATCTCCTACGGAGAGTTGCATGCTGGCCAAGGTACGCTCAGCGTCTCTTAGCTGGCCCTCGAGGCCTGCCTTCTCCTTCTCCAGGGTCTTCAGCAGTTGCTTCTGCTGGCTGTCCTTGATGGAGATGACTTGGTTCAAGTCCTGGCGGTACCGTACCAGCTCAGCATCCAGCTTGGCCTTATCAGCGTGCAAATCATCCATGCGGCTGTGGAGGCTGCGCAGTTCGTCTTTCAGGGCGTTGTTTTCAGCTGCCTCCTCCTGAATGAGCTGGTCTTTCTCCAGGATGGCGGTCAGGTGGCGCTGCTCCAACTGCTGGTAATCCTCCAGGATCCGATCCCGATCGTCCTGCAAGGAGGACATAGACTTGGTGAACGACTCCAGCTGAGCCTTGAGCTGCTTGCTCTCCTCCTGGGTGGCCTTCAGCTTCGCTGTGAGCCTCTCCACCTTCTCCAGAACATCCCTCTTCTCACTTTCTAAGGCCGCCTTTTCTGCTTCCACCTTGCCAATTCCTTCTTCCAGCAATCTCAGCTCTTCCTGGTGTTTCTGCTGCAACTCCCAGACAGCCGCCGCAAGCACCTCTTCCTGGGCCGATAAAAGGCTAAGGATCTTCTGGTCTTTGCTGCTCATTTCATGGTGGAGCCTGTCCACCAGTCCCTTGGAAGCCTGCAAGTCAGCTTCCAGCTGCTCCTGGCTGAATCTGCTCTCCTGGAGGTCAGCCTCCTGGCGTTTTACCCTGCTCTCCATTTCCTCCTGCACTTCCTTACATCTGGCAAATGACCCCTGCAGGCTAGAAAGCTGCTCCCTAAGGCTCTGCAGTTCCGCTTCCTGCTTCTGGACCTGGACCTGGGCCTTGTTCAACAGTTGCTGGTTCTCCTCCAGCTGGAATGCAAGAGTCTCCTTCTCTTCCTGAAGCAACCCAACTTCTTCTAGGTGGTGCTGAAGCTGCTTCTGGGCACCAGATTCTTGGGCTGATTTGTCCTGCTCCAAGCTGGAAGGGGAGAATGAAGAATCAGGCACAATTCAGTTTAAGCCACCCTTGCCTGCCTTAGAAGCAACCAGAAGAAGGGACTGGCAGGCAAATCCACGTCAACTAACATCACAGACAAGAGGCACATCCAAATCAGACTAAAGGGACAGAGCTCAGAATGAATAACTAGGAGCCCTGGCAACGCAGAGGCTCAACTGCTGTACTGCAACCAAAACACTGTGAGTTTGATCCTGATGGGATCCAGACTCTTCTATCCTTCCAAGGTCGGTAAAATAGGGACCCAGCATGTTGGGGGGATGCTAATTAACTTGTGAGCTGCTCAAAGACTGTGCTAAATGCGATGGGGGGTTATATAAGGTGACCATGAAGAAGAAGAAGAACAGTTACAGGTAAGTCACCTGTCACTATAGGGTTAAAACTGCTCTCCTGAAGCAGAATGATGCTAGTTTGATCCTGACCAGGATGCAAGGTGGCTCAGCCTCTTCCATCTTTCTAAGGGAGGCAAAATGAGGACCCAGCATGCTGGGGGCAAAATGCTCATGGCGAACTAGCTAAGCGCTCTGGGGCGGTATAGAAATGTCGTTGCTACTGCTATATCCTTGTTAGCTATAACAATGTTCTAATTATGGGCTATCTACCGTGCCTCTTTATGCCCCTACACTCTGTCAGGTTCTTCTTTGTGGCTTCTATGAATTCACACAGTGCGATTCAGAAGGATGGAAGACCACTGACTGCATTCTATGGTTCTAAGGAGAGAATCTTCATGGCGGATCTCCAGGCAGACAGCCAAGATTTAGGATCAGATACGGCACCTAAAGGAGGAGGAGGAGGGGGCTCAAGAGCAAACAGCTCCTGCTCTCCCCTCTTTGTCCCCATTTTACCTGGCAACACGGCTCTGCAGGTCTTCCACCTGGGCTCCCGCCTTCTTCACCTGCTCCTCCAGGCTGGCGCAGGCTTCCTCCCTGGCTTGGACTTCGCGCTCCTTCTTCTCGATGGCCTGGCTGAACTTCTTCTCCCACTGTCGGGACGCGTCGATCACCCGATCCCGGTCATCCTGCAACGAAGACATGCTCTTGCTGAAGGCGGCCAGCTGGGCCAGCGTGTGGTTGAGGCTGCCTTGGAGCTGTTTGGTTTCCAAGTCCTTCTGGCACAGGGAGGCCTGAAGCTCCTGGGCCACCCCTTGGCAGCGGGTCTGCTCCCTTTGCAAGGCCTGCAGCCTCTCTTCAGTGTTCCTGAGGTCCTTCAAGTGCTTGGACTTCTCCTGCTCCAGGCGTCGCTCCAGGTCCTTCTCCTTCTGCCTCAGCTGTTCTTGAAACTCAGCCTTGCTGGCTTGAAGCTCCGCCTTGGCCTTCAGGCTCTCAGCCAAGACTCGGGCTGCCTCGCTCTGAGTGTCGTCCAGCAAGACTTTGCAGGAGGCCAGCTCAGCCTGGAGCTTCTTGGTGTCGTCTTGGGCCTTGGACAAGCTCTTCCTGGTGGCCTCCAGGTCTTTCTGGGATTCACTCTGGACAAACTCCAGGGCCTTCAGGGTCCTCTCCAGGCTGCTGGTCTTCTCCTGGCTTCTGATGCAGTCCTTCTGCAGTTGCCGAACCTCCTGCTGCTTCTCCTTCAGCAGCTCCTGGAGCTCCTTCACCTGCGTCCGGCTGCAGCTGTCACCCTTCCAGCTGCTGCTTCGGAGCTTCTCCTCGCGGTCCTTCTTCTTCTCAGCTTCGATCTCTCTCTTCTGCCTCAGCAGGTGCCGCTGCTCTTCCTCCAGGCGGCTCAAGGTCTCCTGAAGGCTCTCCACCTCACTTTGGAGCTGCTGGTTCCTGCTCTGCAGGTCCACCACATCTTGCTGGTAGTTGCCAATGCTCCCATTCAGTTCTGCCAGCTGGTTCATGAGCCTCTCCTCCAGGTCATCCTTCTCAGTTTCCAGGGCGTCTTTCAGTCTGGCTGCTTCCACCCGTTGCTCTTCTGCTGCCTGCTGGCTGGCTTGCTCCAGCTTGGCCACCTTCTCCTGGAGAACTTCCAGGTCCTGCTGTTGGGCAGCCAGCAGCTCTTCCAGGTCTTTCTTCTCTTCTCCCATGGCCTCCAAATGCACCCGAGCTCTGGCCAACTCCTCTGCTGCTGCCTTCCTCTGCGCTTCGAGCTCTGCAACCTGCTCTGAGAGTTGAGCCACTTGCTGAATGTACCCATTGATCTCATGGTGCGAAGGGCCGCTTTCCTCCTCCACACTGGGCACTGGAGGTTCACAAACAGCGCCTGGGTGTGTCTCAGCTGCTGAAGCTGTCTCTGGAGGCATGACGGTGGTGGAACTGACGGCTTCAGGGGCTTCAACCTTCTTCTCTGGCAAGCGGTTCCTTTCCATGATTTCTGCCTGGCTTGGTGACAACTGCCTCAAGTCCTGGATCTGGTGGTTCAGCGTCTCCTTCTCGGCCACCAGGACTTCCAGCCGAGAGGATAAGGACTCACAGTTCCTCTTGGCATTCTCCAGCTCTTCCCTGAGGCTGGCACTGGCCTCTTCCATCCTTCCTGAGCCACCTTCCGTGGGGTGTGCTTCTGCCCTCAGCCGCTCATTCTCCTCTTCCAGTTCCAGGATCTTCTGCTGCTTGGCTTTTGCAAACTTCCTCATCTTCTCCCTCATGCCTTCGATTTCCTGCTCAGTCCCTTGCAGGCGGGCCTCCACCTCCTTCTTCCCAGCCTCTGCATCTTTGAATCTGAGGAAGACCTCCTGCTTCTCCTGCCGGACACTCTCCACCACCCGCTGAATCCTCTCTGCCTCGTTGCTGACGTTCTCGTAGGACCGCAGGAGGGTCTCATACTCTGCCTGCAACTCCTGGTGCTTCTGCTGCCATTCAGAAAGCGCCTGGGCATGAGACTGGCGCAGAGAGTCCGCCTCCTGCTCTTTCCTGGCCTTCTCCTGGGTCAACCCCTCAAGGGCCAGCTTCAGACTCTCACAGGCACTGGTCACATTCTGGTTGTCCACCAGGGTCCTGTCCACCTCCGCAATGAGCTTCTCCTGCTCCAATCCCAGCACCACCAGCTTCTCCAGAAGTGACCCCTTCTCCTTCTTCAGCTCAGAGACCTGGCTCTCGGCCTCCTGCAGGCGGACAGAGACCTCTTCCAGCGTGGCCTTGGTGCTGGCCAGCTCCTCCTTGAGCATCTTGCTCTCCTTCAGGGCATCCTTCCGGGAGAGAAGCGCCGCATGGAGCTTCCTCTGGAGCTGGGCCTTGGAGGGTCCCTCAGCCGCTTCCTCTGCCGATTTCTGCTGTGCTTCGGACTCTTCAACATGGGGCTGCCGCTGGGCTTGTTCCTTCTTCTGGACCTCCAGCTGGCCTTGCAAGGCTTTCACCATCTCCTCCTGTTCCTGCAGCCGCGCTTGGAGGCGCCGCAGAGACTCACATTTCTCTGCTAGTTGGGAGCTCAGGCTTTCCAATTCTTTCTTGCTGGCCAGTGCCTTCTCTTCCTCCAGCGCTGCCTGATGAAGCCTCAGGTTCTCCAGCCTAGCTACCTCTGCTTGGCAAGAGCCCAGCTCCAGCCGAAGGCTCTCGGCACTCTCTTCCACCTGAGAACAGGCTTCCTTCACCCTCTCCAGCTCAACCAGCTGCTGCTCTGACTCTTCCTGGAGCTGCAGGATGGTGGCAGACTTGCTGGCAAGCTCTTCTTCCAGGCTGTGGATCTGCGCTTCCAACGCCTTTTTCTCACCTCCAAGATGCTCAAGGCTTACCTTCAGCTGCTCCACAGGAAGGTCTTGGGCTGCTGGAAAGTGCCCCGTGGTCACTGTAGTCCCCAGAGGACCCTCCCAGCTGGGATCCTGCAGGGCCTCCACCGCTGACAATCCTCCTCCTTCAGGAAGGGCAGAGCCCTCCAGGGTCTTCTTGCTCAGCGTCTGCAGCTGGTCCCTTAGGATGTCCTTCTCCCGAATGTGCTGCTCCAGCTGCTCTTGCAGAAGGCTGTACTCCTCCTTCTGCTGCTTGAGCTGTTCTCGGTGGTGGCGGTCCTTCTCTTGGGCTTTCTTGATGGAGTCCTTGCGGGAGGCCAGAGCGCCATGAAGTTTCCTCTGCAACTGTTCCTTCTCCTGCTCAAGAGCAGAAATCCTCTCTTCAAAGCCAGGCCTTGGTGCTGGCTCTTCTTCTCCTTCAGAGCAATGACTGGAGGCGACTCTGCTTGGCCCAGGAGACAGAGACCCAGCTGCAACAGGCAACTCCACTCTCGGAACTGAGGCGGCGACCTCCTCCTTCTTGGAAGCCTCGAAATCAGCCTGCAAAGCACCAGTCTGGAGCTCCTTCTCCTGTAGACTTTGTTGCTGTTCCTCAGCCAGAGCCTTAAGGGCAGCCACGGCCAATTCTTTCTCCCCAAGTCCAGACAGGAGCTCAGCCTCCTTTGCAGAGAGCAGCTGGCCAGAAGAGGCCTCCTGGCCTGGCCCTGAAGGCTGCAGCTCTCCACCCACTGCCCTGCTGCTCCCCAGGGTTGCTTCTTCCTCCTCCACCTCTTCTTCCCCATCCCACTCCTCCTGGAAGCCTAAGCCTTTGGGTTCTGCTGGCTCTTCTCTCCCCACTTCCAGCCCCTTCTCCAACCGGCAGATTTTTCTCAGAAGTTCCTTCCGGCTGATTAGAGCTGCCTGGAGCTTCTTTTTCACTTGTTCGTTTTCCCTCCTCAGTCCCTCCATCTCTTCCCTGGCAGACGGCCCCTGCTCAATCACCAGCTCCCCTTCCTCCTCCTCCGTCTCCACGCTCTGGTCCCTCATCGGCTTCTCTTGCAGCAAGAGGCTCAGCCGCTCTGTCAGGCTCTCCACCTCCTTCCCCAGCATGAACTTCTCTTCATTGAGTTGGACCATTCGGTCCGCCAGGCTGCGGCCGACTTCGGCCATCTGCTCCTCCTGCTCTGCCACCCGTTGCTGCAGCCTCCGGATCTCGGTGGCTCTTCCGGACAGGAGCGCCTCCAGTCCGGCTGCCTCTTCCTGCTTGGCAGCAAGGCTCTGGGATTGCTCCTCTGCTTTCGCGGAAGCCTCCTGCCTTGCCTGCTCAGCTCTCTGGAGTTGGCCATTCAGGCTTTGGGTCAGCTGGTCCTGCTGGGTGAGAAGACGCTGGGCCTCGTCGAGGTCCTCCTGCAGAGCTGAGATCTTCCTCTCCTTGGACCTGGCCTCAGTGCTCAGGCTCTGGATCTCCTCCTGCAAAAGGCCCACCTGGGAAAGCCTGCTCTCACGGTCAGCGAGGCAGCGCTTCTCTGCCTCCGCCAGGTCACCCTCCAGCTGCTTCACCTGCTCCTCCAAGAATACCCGCTCTGCACTCAGGGTGTACAAGGTCCGGCCCGAGTCCTCAAGCAGCTGTTGGAGCCTCAGGACCTCTGCCTCCTTCTCCTCCAGGGCCTTCTTGTGGCGCTCCTCTTCCTCCTGCTTCCTCATGTGCAACTCTGCCAATTCTGCCTGCAAGGTGGAGATCAGGGGGAACTCTGGCGCCTGTTCTTTCTCCTCCTTGGCACAGGATCCATCCTGCCACAAGAGGGTTCCAGAAAGAGGAGGATGCTCCTCCTGAAGTCCAACTACGACCTGTACATTGCTCTGGCCAGCCACCAGCCCTTCCTCTCCTCCTCCTCTTCCCCCATCATGCGACAGTCCTCTTTCAGCTTCCCGGCTGTTGGAGACGTGCAGTTGTGCCTTCAGCAAAGCGATTTCTTCCTGCGCCTCTTGCAGCTCCAACAGCAAGACAGAGAGCTCTTTCTGTTTCTTTGCCGAGAGAAACGCCAAGACGTCAGTGGGGCCCTCCTCTGGGTTGTAGGGCAGTTCCAAAGGGCTCCCAAACAGGCTGGGCTGAAAAGAGGCAAGGACAGCATCACTCCTCCAGCTGGGCAAAGGGCAACAAAGAGGGACATGACAGGGACTAGAGCTAGGATGGTGAACCTTGGCACCCCAGCTGTTCTGGGACTTCAATTCCCAGAAGCCCTGATCAGCAGGAGTTCTGGGAATTGAATTCCAAGAACACCTGGAGTGCCAAGGTTCGTCAACAGAGATTTAGGACAGTGATGGCCAATCTTGACATTCCAGGTGTTCTTGGACTTTAGTTCCCAGAAGCCCAAATCAGTACTCCTGCCAAGGTTGCCCATCATTGGACTAGAGGCATCATCCAGCCCCAGCCCCTCCATCCATCACTGCCATAGAGGACAATGAAACTAACTGATCAATGTAAGAGACTAGGCTTTAGTAAGAACAAACATTCTTGAGGCTAGGCAAGAGAAAAACCAAATCAGAAGATGGAGGAAGGCGGCGCTCACTGGACAAGGAACATCATTAAAGGAGTTGGATATGGCTGAGGAAGTCACTTGGAGGGCCCTGAACAGGCTGAAGGTTGGAGTCCTTCAATGCAAGACCCACAGGCTCAAGTGGGGGCTGAGCAGCTGGGAGTGTGGAGAGATACAGAATCCATGCGCCCCTTTTGCTGGTCGGCCAGAAACATGAACCGACGAGGACTTAGGTTTGGCCAAGAAAGTGGCTTGATTTTGGCAGTCCAGGGTTTGATGGGGACACGAAAAAGGAAGATCACGAAGGCTGCTGGGGGGGAAAGGAATAGAAGGAGAACACAGGAACGCCGAAGGGCAAGGCAGGGGAGGCCTTCATGACTCACCTGAGCGTCTGGAAAGGGCAAGTCTTCCCCACTCCCACTCCTCTGGTGATCCAGTGAGCCTACCCAAGAGAAGACAGGTGAGGGTTTTCTCTTGGGAACAGAAACAACCCAACAGCCTCGGTGTCCAGGAAGGCGAGACGTGATGGCAAGGCCAAGGGGTCTCCCTTGCTCGAAAGCCAGGCGAGGCACTCATCTCCGTTGACAGCCAAAGAGCCAGTGCTGTCTGCGCTTGCAGATGTTTCCGTGATCATGTGACAGGCATGAGTAGATGCTGAAGTGCACGGGACACCGCTACCTTCCCCGCCGACATACTCCCTATTTATCTACTTGCAATTTCTTGCTTTCGAACCACTAGGTTGGCAGGAGTTGGGACAGACCATGGGGAACTCACTCTATCACTCGGGTCATGAACTGCTGACCTACCGGTTGACAAGCTCAGGGTCTTAACCACTAAGCCGTCGTCACGGCCCTCCAAGAAGCTACCTAACCTTATTAAAATATACTGTTTTCGGCTTTAAAGACTCCACCTCCGATCAGATTAACCGGCCACCTACTCGCCCCCTTCAAGGAGAAGTAAGTGGAGGGTAGGAAGGAAAAGAAGCCCTGATGGCCTGGCCTTGCTGTCACTATACAGCGATGATAACGACACTCCACACAACTTGCGGTTTTCTAGCCATTTAGATCTAGTCACCCACTAGAACGATTAAGTCACAGCCAAGATGTTGCTTATTCAGTCCTGACTATGGATCAAGGTTGACTCAGCCTTCCATCATTCTGAGGTCGGAAAAATGAGTCCCCTGAATTTTGGGAACAAACTGCTACATGCCTTGTGAACTGCCCATTAATTGCTGTGGGGTGGGAGAGAACTGCCATTGCTATTGCTTAAAGAAGGATTCTTTCATCCTCTATAAACATCAAGAGCAGGGGTGCCTAAACTATGGCCCATGGGCCAAATCCGGCCCCAGACACCAATTCATCCAGGCCACGCCGCCCCTGGCGCTTACGGAAGCAAAAGTGGAACACATCCCACAGGGGCGTTTTACTTCCACTTCTGGGAGCGACAAGGGTGGCACGGGCCAAATGAATTGGCATCGGGGATGAATCTGGCCTGCGGGCCATAGTTTGGGCACCCCTGGTTTAGGCAGAGAAAATGGCAGCCTAAAATCTATCTCATCCTGCTGAGAAATAAATTGCAAGGCACATTTTGCGTCCGCTTCTGGTGAGAGGAACCACATGACCGGCCCACTGAACCATGTGACTGGCCCACAGCCTGACCCCTGCTCTAAGTGGTAGCTCAGATGCAATGCCACTTAGAGCTGAAGAGAAAGACCAAGCACAATAGTAGGAGGGGGAACCACAGGGGTCAGCCTTGAGCAGCCCCCCCCCTTCCCTCTCCTTCTCCACATAGCCCTCCCACCCCACTTCCCTGCTTCTTTTCCCCACCTGTCTCTCCTCCACCACATCTGGCTCAGCTGCATTTTGCACCCCTTAGACACCTACCTCCAGGCTCAGGCAAAAGGTCACCAAAGGCAGGAGGCACGTCTGAAGGCAGCGGAAGAGGTTTCTCGGGGGCCGCTTCAGCATAGCTGACCTTTTAAAGGGGGGGGGGGAGAGAAAGACAAAAATCAAGGACTCCAACAGGCAGCCCACTAGAAATTGGTTCTTTACCAGCACATTGCATCAAGCAGCCGTAAAAAGGAGACCAACTAGCTGTGTACGAAGGAACTTCACGATCTCCGTTTCTTCTTCTCATCTTACTCCGGATAGAGACGGTTCTCATGGCGATCAGCCATGAAGATTGTCCTGGGAACTATATACTACAGTGGCTATCCATCTGCCTTCTGTAACACAACATGACACCCATACCATTGATCCAGTTCTGTGAGTCATTTTCTGGTCCTGAGGAGCCCTTTTGCCACACAAAGTCCAGCTCCTCCTCCTCCTCAGCCCCAGCTGCCAGGATGCATGAAGCTGCTGCCCTCCATCAACAGGGAGTCAAGTGGGACCATTTCATCCACTTGGGGACCATTGCCCTTGCATCTGGACTTTGCCACCCAAGGCTGTTAGTCCTCAGGATTGTCAGGTGAACCACTGCCTGACGCTCAGCGGTGAGTCACTGGCACCAGGGTCTACGCTATGACCATAGCAGGATCACCTGTCCTGACTGGTGAGCTCAGTTACATCCCCTTTTTCTGACTGGAGAGAACTAAACATAAGAATTTAAAAAAAAAATTAAATTTCACAACCAGCCCCCAACGCTTCCTCAAAGTCTAGGAAAACAACTGGCAAATGCCACACATGGCAGTGAAAATTGAAGAGCTCTGTCTCCTCGGAGGGCAGCAAAAGTTTGTACCTTCAGAATTGAAATACAGTAAAACCTCATATAACACTAAAACCTGGTTCCACAAGTCTTCGTGTTATATGATTTTTCGTGTTATCTGATCCTCTATGGGATCCATAGAGATACATTGTAACCACACAGGCTTTCGCGGTTGTTATCTGAAGCATCCCATAGGATCTTAATGTTATCTGATGCAATTCTTCCCCCCAGATTCCTTCATGTTATGCGATTTTCGTGTTATTCGATACTAATGTTATATGAGGTATTACTGTAATCGGGGGGGGGGGGGGGGGGCTAATGGCTCCCACTCCAACATAATTGCCATAGATCAGGGATCTTCAACCTGAGGCCCACCCACCGCCTCCACCACACCGGGGGGGGGGGTGGGTGAGAGAAAGGGCCAAATGGCCGTCTGAAGGAGTGGGACCCAGCCCCCCCCCCCCCCCGGCTTAAAGAGGTTGAGAACTCTTGCTATCACTCTTTGCCTACATGTAACCAATCCACTCATCTTCTCAACTGAGGCTGCTGAAATCTAAGCGAGACTTTTTGGCACTTGGGTCCTTCAGCCAGGAAGAGAAAAACTGCACCAGGGCTACAACCCTTGGCCTTCAAACCCAGGAGGGAAAAGGCTGGAGCTGCTGAAGTGAATATCAGAAGAGCTCCTTGTTGACGAGGAAGGGGGTTCTTTGTCTCTTAGGACTTAAGACATTGATGCACCTGAAGGACTGGCTGCCTTGCCATCACCCCTCCTTCCTTACTCTACGGAAATGGACATGGAACCAAAAAGAGCTGAGCTTCTGAACTAGCAACAGAAGACCATGGAAACCTCACCTGAGAGACGGGCAGGTCAGCCAAGCTGAGCACTTAATCTGGGAACCTCTCTCCCCACAACTCCCCTGCACATTAAGCTGTCTAAGAATACCCGAGCAAAGAGGCTTGGTGGTGGTGGCCACAAATGTGGCTTAGAAGGAGCCGTTTCAAACAGCCAGGCCTTTGCCAGCAAGAGGCTTTGGGCATTACCTGGTTTGACTCTGCGGCCTCTTCTGTGGCTCCAGCCCTCTCTTCTAGCACAGCCGGTTCACAGAGGAGGGTCCCTGGAGAGAAAAGGGAAAGGGCGTCAGAGAGCAGGCAAGAGGAGCTCAGGCCTCGGTCTGCATTACAGATGTTCAGGCCAGGCCTTGGGGTCGCTTCTTCCATAGAGGAAGGAAGCCTCTGCCTCTGTGGTCAGCTGGGCATGGATTTGGAAGGCACAAACCCTACCTTTCTGGGGGTGGGGGTGGTACATAGAAAGAGCCTCCTTGAAGACTGTGTTGTTTTTGAACCACAATCGGCCATACCCTGACAACGCCAGCCTTGTGTTGCTGGCTCATCTTTCTCACACTAGGTCAGCTGAAAGAAACTGTAGAATGGACTGCCGTGAAGGTGCCTTTCTTTTGGCCACTTCACCTCTGGCCTAGACACAGGAGACACCTGCTAGCAAGCATGGGCTAAAGCACACCAGAAAGGAGAACAGGGCAGGCAAGGGAGTATTCTGGGGAAAGAGTACAAGTTCCACTGCAGGAAAGAAACCAAATCCATGGGCCTTGGGGAGGGGGCTGATGATGTAAAGTGGGGGCAATACAGCAATAGCAAGGCTTGGCAGGAGGAAAAGTGGGAAATGGGTCATTGGGAAGCAATGGTTACTGGAAACATGGCAATCAAAATGGAAAAGCAGTGGAAGAGACTGGGAGGAAGTAAAAGTTCTGGAGTTTATTGGGAACAGAGCCAGGCTAGAACACCAGAGAGCATTTTTAATGCATAACTTCAGAATAGCAGAGTGTGAGAAAAGCAAATTTCGTTCTGCCATATAAAAAAATCTTTGGGTTACATCAACATGCCAACTGCTCGTTTACCTATAATTACAATACAGGCAGATCTAAATGTATCTTGGAAAACTAGCAAGTGCTATTCCTGAAACTGACACAGTCAAGGAAATAGCCCGGTAGCAGCATAAACTGAATGGAAAAATGTAAAGGTGGTTAAGATGCCAAGCTTGACAACCGGAAGGTCAGCAAGTTGAGACCCAAGGGCAGCATGATGGAATGAGCTCCCGTCATCTGTCCCAACTCTTGCCAGCGTAGCAGTTTGAAAGCAAGAAATTGCAAGTAGATAAATAGGTATTCCTTTGGCAGGAAAGGTAACAATGTTCTGTGCACTCGAGTGTTTAGTCATGCCTACCCTAGCACATGGGCACGGAAACGTCCGCAGATGCAGACAGTGCTGGCTCTTGGGTTGTAAATGGAGAGGAGCAGCCCTGGACCCTAGAGCTGGACGGAGGCAACTGGCCTTCGACTCAAGGGAGACCTTGACCGTACCAAATGTGGGGAAGGAGACCCAGGCGTTATTCATGCAGGGGAAAGGGGGTGGGGCTATACGGGGTGGGGCACGGGCTGGTTCAGCGGGCCGGTCACATGATTCCGCCCACCAAAAGCAGAAAACACGCCTTGCAATCTGCTTTGCAACAGGATGAGATAGATTTTAGCCTGCCGTTTTCTTTGCTTAAACCAGCCTGCAGGCCAGATCCGGCCCTGATGCCAATTCATTCGGCTCGTGCCACCCTTGTCGCTCCTGGAAGCTGAAGTAAAACATGCTCATCAACATATTGTAATGTAATTTACTGTTTGTAAGCCGCCCTGAGTCTACGGCAAGTGGTCAGCAATATAAATTTGAACTAATAAATAAATAATAAATACTTCTGCTTCCGGGAGTAACGAGGGCGGGGTGGGGATGGGTGCCCCTGGCACAGCGAGTGGTCCAGGCAGGCTGGAAAGACTTGCCTCCCTCTAGTTCATGGGCTTCCTCCCTAAACAAATGTGTTGACATGTAGGCACTGGCTTGCAGGCTGTTGGCTTTCTTCCATGAGCCTTTAAACTTATGGCCACCTGAGACACAAAGGAGCAAGAAGAACAGGGATGGGGGGGGTTTGACCCCTCCAAGCTCAACACAGAAGGGCAGGTTGGACAAAGCAGGTGGAAAGCAAGAGTTCAAAGGTGGGAAGAGGCAAGCAGGATGTGGCAAGATACCTGTCTCAGCTTCTGGAGCCTTTGCCACGGCCTCCTGGTGTCCAACGTCTCTCGTTGTCAAGGGTGTTTCCTTCTCTTCTGAGACAGGCTGAGGAGCACAGAAGCCAGGCTTGAGCAAAGGCATCTCGAAGCAAGAACTCTTCTTTTTTTGCTTCCTGACCCACCAGCCACCGACTCAAGCCTCGTTCGTACAGTCCCTTCAGCTGAACAACCCTCAAACAGCCACCAGCAGCTGAAGAACTCTTGCCCACTAGAA
Organism: Furcifer pardalis; assembly: GCA_030440675.1. Taxonomy (NCBI): domain Eukaryota; kingdom Metazoa; phylum Chordata; class Lepidosauria; order Squamata; family Chamaeleonidae; genus Furcifer; species Furcifer pardalis. The sequence goes on from CP126892.1 coordinate 130,929,942, forward strand.
AACCAGAAGGACTGACACCCCAGGCTAGCCACAAAACACAAAGGCAGGTTTGGTACCACCCCCACCCCCACCACCCCCCACACACAAATGACATTTGCAAAAGTCGTTACCTTGCTTTCCGGGGGAATAACCTGCCCGGCTGCTTCAGCCTGTGACTGGCCAGACTGCTGGGGCCTTTCCGGAAGCTCCCCTAAGATACAAATGCCATATTTATTTACTTATTTGTTCATATCTCTCCACCACCCTTCTCACCGAAGTGACTCAGGGCAGTTTAGAAGTAATTTTTTTAAAAATCACAAAGACACACACTACCTAAAAACTTCAAATACAAAACTCTTAAAATTAAAATTTAAAATCTAAAAAGATGAAAAGCACACCAAATGCTACATTTTACTAATCTTACTAATTAAAAAGAAGAGGGAGAGAGGGACTCAGATCATCCAGTGGGCTGAGGTCATTATACCTCCCGCACTCCACACCTGCCCCGCCAGCCATGTTTTTAGATTCTTTCTAAAGGGCAGCAGCTCCGTCTGGAGACGTAGCTCCATTGGCAGGAGGTTCCCTAGGGCCGGAGCAGACACAGAGAAGGCCCTCCTTCTGGTGCCAGAGAGATGTGCCTCCGTGGCTGATGGAACAACTAGAGAGCCTCTCCAGTCCACTCTGGTGGGACAGGCAGATGTTCTTGGGGTGAGGCGGTCTCTTAAGTATCCTGGCCCACTACCATATCTTAGTTTATGACCCAGCATCAAGAAAACGTTTCCTACCTGGTGCCAGCAAGTGATACCGAGAGCATCAATGTGAGGCTTTGAATGTCTACATCTTCCCCACGAGAAACAAGCTCTTGAACATGCCAAATTCCACTGTGCAAAGAAACTGCCGTGCAAATGGAAGGTGACACTGCTCTCCTTTTCACTGCCAGTGCTGAGAAAAGGTCCAACTTCTAGATTCCCTAGAACTATGGCCCATGGACCAGATCTAGCCCTGATGCCAATTCATCCATCCCAAACTGCCCTTGTCACTCCCCGAAGAGGATAAAAGAACGCCGGCTGCGAGAGGTGGAAGGACGCTCCCACTCTCCCTTCTGGGCCACACTACCAATGCCCGGAGGCATTGTTATATTGCATTGCTTGATGTATTGCTCAATTATGTTGCTACATTGTATTGTTATTTTTGCTGTATGGTGTTCTTTCCCATTGCTGTGTTATATTCTATTGTTATCTTTTGAAATTGTTATGCTTTGCGATGATATGTTTATTATGTTTGTGGAACCTGCATTTGATATGTTTATTATTATTGTATTTGGTTGGTTTGATATTGTATTATTTTGGATCATAGTGCTGTTGTTATGGAATGTTGTATGTATTGATTCTGTAAACCACCCTGAGTCGATTTTACCGAGTAGGGCAGTATATAAATTGAATAAATGAAATGAAATATTTTACCTCCACTTCTGGGAGTGATGAGGGCAGTGCAGGCTGGATGAATTGGCATTGGGGACCGGATCTGGCCCATGGGCCGTAGTTTGGGCACTCCTGGTTTAAGCAGAGAAAATGGCAGCTTAAAACCTACCTCATACTGTTGCAAAACAGATTGCAAGGCGTGTTTTACTTCTGCTTCCGGTGGGAGGTACCATCGGACTGGCCCGCTGAACCACACGACTGGCCCATGCCCTGAAATGTTTGGGCACCCCTTCCCTAGAAAATCAGCCAGGCTGGCTGGGGCATATTGTGGGTGCTGTCTAAAAATGTGGCTTTCCCAGGCTCTGCCTGACAAAAGCACAAAATCAGCCTCAGCCGTGGTCTGACTAAGCCCTATGAGGGAAGACTGAAGGAACTGGGCATATTTAGCCTTGAGAAAAGGAGACTGGGAGAGGATGATGACAGCACTCTTCAAATCCCTGAAAGATAGACATCCAGAGGAAGGGAAGGATCTGTTCTCCATCATCCCAGAGGGCAGGACACAGAATAATGGGTTCAAACTAAAAGGAAGCCAGATACAGGTTGAAGATCAGCAAACACTTAACTTTTAGAGCAGTACAAGAGTGGAACCCACAACCTCGGGAGGTAGTGAGCGGCTCCAACGCTGGAGGCCTTCGAGAGAGAATTGGAAAGCAACCCTTGGTCAGATCTGCTTTGATTTGAGTTTCTGCCCTGAGCAGGAATGGGTTGGGCTGAACGACTTAAAAGGTTCCTTCCAACCCACCCAGTGATTCTATGATCCCCGAAATAGGAGGCGGGTCTCCTAACAACTCAAGCTGAACTGCTAGGAGCAAAGGCCTCTTCCCACAAAGTCAAGAGGTCTGGGCCAAGGCTCAGAGAAGGCTGCCGTCTCACCTGGCTGGATGGAAGGCTCTCCCAGGGGGCCCTCAGGGGGCCAGTTGTCCTCGGGTTGCCCCTGGGCCTTCCCGGCTTGAAGAGCCTCATAGCCCGAGCGCAAATCCTGCTCTGCCACTTCTTGGCTCTTCTTCTGGGCCTCCTCCTCCTCCTCCTCCTCCGCGTGCTTCTGCTTTGCAACCTGGCTCTGGTGCTCCAAAGCTGCTTGTGTGGCTCTGGCTTGACCCAGTTGCTGAGAGAGTTGCTGCACCTCCTCCTGCATGCAGTGGAAAGCCTGCTTCTGCTCTGCCAGCTTCAGCTCCAGCTCCTCCACCAGAGCCCGCGACGCCTCCCTCTCGGAGGTTAGCGTCTGTCTCAGGGAAGCCAGTTCTGCCTCTGCAGCCTGAGCTTTCTCCAAGAGAGCCTGCAAAAGAGGAAGAAAAAACACGGCACTTTGCCTGGGTCACTCACACCACTGTCAATAGATGGTAGGTCCGAAATGCTCAAAATTCTTGCCCAAAGAAAGTACATGGAACCCTGGCTCGGTCACGGGTGCCCAAACTACGGCCCAGGGGTCCGGTCTGGCTCCCACTGCCAATTCATCCGGCCCACACCACCCTCGTCACTCCCAGAAGTATTTTACTTCTGCTTCCGGGAGCGATGAGAGCCAGATGAATTGACGTTGGGGCCACATCTGGCCCCCAGGCCATAGTTTGGGCACTCCTGGTTTAAGCAGAGAAAATGGCAGCTTAAAATCTATCCCATCCTGTTGCAAAACAGATGGCAAGGCACGTTTTACTTTCGTTTCCCATGGGAAGAACCACGAGGCCGGCCCGCTGAACCATGTGACCGGCCTGCGGCCTGAAAACTTGGCCACCCCTGGGCTAGGTCATTCACACCATCCTCAATTCACTCGTTAGGGTAAAAGTCAAGGTCGCCCTTGCTCGAAAGGGTGAGATCCAGGCACCACTGCTCCGCTTTCTAGCCAAGGGAATGGAATTCAGAGCTTCTGCCTCCAAAGTCACAAGACCAGGTGCGCGCGTACCTTTTTCTGCTCCTCAACAGTATTCAGCTCCTGCTGCAGAAGCTCCACCACTTGTGTTCGCCCCAGCAAGGCGGCCTCTCGCTCCTCTAACTTCTGCTGCAATAACCTCAGGTTCTGAGAGAAGGAAGACACCATTTCCCAGCCACCAGGCATGGACACCAGAGCATCGGCTTTGGATTTGTAGTCTCTCTGGCCAAAGCCAGACATCCCACCCCAACACAAGCCCAGAAGGAAACCCCATCCTACTCCTTTCCAGAGGTCTAGCACCTTTTCCACGCCCTAAAACCAAGGGACAACCCCCCACCCTCCACCCCATCCATCACAAATGTACCTGCTGCATTTCTACTTCCGGAGCTGATGAAGCTGCTGACTGCTGCAATTCAGTTTGCTGTCGGCGGGCCTGCTTGTCCAGCTGAGACGCTTTCTCCTGGATCTCTTCTTCCAGAATGGTGAGCTGCCAATAGAATGGTGAATCCAGAAAGCCATCAACAGGTACCTTCCCTCTAGCACAGGGATTCTCAAGGTTTTTGCGCCACAGACCAGGCCACTCACCCTCAAACAGCTGAGCAGGCTGGACACATGGTCTCCCTCCCCCCCCCCCCCCCGGTCGCAAATGCTACCACAAACTGTGGCAGGTGCATTTGCTCATGCACGGGCATGTTTACAACTGCCATAAACTTGCCCGCTTCCACTTTCGGGGTCGTCACTGTGGGCCGGAGGAAATGGCTTAAGGGGCCAGGGCCCACAGACCATAGGTTGCAAATCACATTGGCAGAAGCACAAGTAAAACTGCATTATTCAAGGCAGTTTTACTTGTGCTTCTGCCAATGTGATTTATGCCATCTCTTGCCAGAAATGTCCATCCGTGCTTTATGTAGGACAAACAGGACAATCTTTACACAAAAGGATTAATGGACACGAATCAGATATCCGGAATGGCAACACAGAGAAACCTGTCTCAAACCACTTCAATCTAACTGGACACTCTATCCACTGCCAATTCATCCGGCCCACAACACCCTCGTCCTGAAAGTTGCAATTCTTTAACAGAGAAATTACAAAACTAGGATTGAAAGGGAGATAGCAGAAATCAAATAAATCCATCTGTTAGATACCCATCACATGGGGCTAAATATTAGTGAAGGGTTTCTGGGACATTATCAAATTTGATACACAGATTGCTATATGATTTTATATTACAACTTTCCTGCAAATTCTCTTTAGTAAAACAGAAAGAAACCAGGTACAGGAGTTTGTTTTTTTCCCCCTGACATGCAGGTCACAAGTTGATCAGATACCATAGTGGGCTTACTCAACAACCTTGAGATTGAAAGGGAGTCTTTTAGAGTCAAGGCATTTTGCCAATTTCCCATTCCCAGGTTTGACAGAGGACCCTCTCATTTCCCCCTTGACCTAAGCCACGAGTTCTCTACCTTTTTAAGCCCGGGGGGGGGGGCAATTGGGTCACACTCCCTCAGATAGTTTCGGGGGGGGGGGGAAACGGCCATTTTGCCCTTCCTCCACTCCATGGCACTTGGGGGGGGGGCACATGAAATGGTGCCACGGGGTGCATCCGGCCTACTGGTTGCAGGTTGACAATCCCTGACCTAAGCAAATCCAGGGGGATTGCGGTGGTTTAGTGGTTAAGACACGGAACTTGATGACTGGAAGGTCAGTAGTTTGATACCCGAGTGCTGCACAATGGAGTGTCTCTGCCCCAACTTATGCCAACCTAGATTTTCGAAAGCAAGAGATTGCAAGGGGATAAACAGGTACTGCTTTGGCATGACACATAATAGCATTCAATGTACTCCAGTGTCTAGTCATGCCTGCCACATGTCCACAGAAAAGTCTGCAGACACAGAGAGTGCTGGCTCTTTGGCTGCAAACAGAGATGAGCACTGAACCCTAGAGTCGGATACGGCTGGCTTTCGAGCAAGGGCGACTTTTACCTTGCGGCACAGTGGTTAAAAGCTGCTGTACTAAAACCAAAACACTGTGAGTTCAATCCTGACTAGGTATAAAGGTTGACTCAGCTTCTTCCATTTTTCCAAGATCGGTCATATGAGTCCCCAGGATGTCGGGGGCAAAATGCTAACTAACTCATGAACTGCCCAGAGAGTCCTCTAAGCCAGGGGTTTTCAGCCTATGGCCCGGGGGCTGGATGTAGCCCATGACACCATTTCATGTGCCTCCGCCACACCTGGAAGTGCCATGTTTAGCAGGCAGGGCAAAATGGTCATCCAACCCCCAAAGCTGTCTGAGGGAGCATGACCTGACCCTCAGCTTGCAAAAGGTTGAGAACCCCTGCTCTATTCGCTATGGGGTGGCATAGAAGTGTGATTGCTTTTGCTTTCCCTTTAAGCTAGGGGTGCCCAAACAACAGCCCAGGGGCTGGATTCGGCCTCTGGTGCCAATTCATCTGCCCCACAAAGCCCTCGTCATTCCCGGAAGCAGAAGTAAAACACACCCATACAGGCATGTTTTACTTCCGCTTCTGGGAGCAATGAGGGCTTTGTGGGCCAGATGAATTGGCATCGGGGCCGGATCCAGCCCCCTGAAACATGTGACTGGCCTGCAGCCCAAAAAGTTTGGGCAAATCCAGACCACCAGCAGAAACATAAGAGAGACAGAGAGGAATCGTGGGTGACCTTCGCCCTACCGGCGACTGTGCTTCCTTCAGGCCTTCTGCCGCTGCCTCCAGCTGCCCTTGGGTCTTCCCCATGACTTCTTCCTTCTCCTGAAGCTGCCCTTGCAGCACTTCCATCCTCTCCTGCTGCTTGCCTTGTGTCTCATGTTCACGGCCCACCTGGTGGGATAAAGACAGGCAGTTGCAGAAGGAAACCAATCTGCACCCAGCGGGGGAAGGAGGCCTTGAGCAGGGCAAAGGAGATGGGCCAGGGCTTCCACCTGCAATTCTCCTCTGCCACTTGGAAAGTGTCTGCCAAGTGTCCACGTAAAAAGGCAGGGGCTCCTTCAAGCCTCTGTTCTCACGGCTTCCCCCAAAACACAAGTCTGTCAATAAGGGAAAGGTTTCCCTTGCATGAAAGCCAATCCTATCTGACTCTAGGAGTCAGTGCTCATCTCTGTTTCAAAGCTGAAGAGCCAGCACTGTCTGCTTCTGCAGAAGTTTCCATGGCCATGTGGCAGGCATGACTAGACACTAGAGCAAATAGAACACTGTTTACCTTCCCACCGAAATGGTCCCCATTTATCTACTTGCAATTTCTTGCTTCATTTATTTCCTTCTGCAATGAGATGAATGTTAGGGTGTGTAGGATTGTGTTGGATCCTGCAGAGGTCTTCCCTTTGGGTCTTCGTCAGTAAGGAAGAAGACCCCAAGGGAAGTCCTCTGCAGGATCCAACACAATCCTACACACCCTAACATTCATCTCATTGCAGAAGGAAATACATGAAGCAGTCGGCCTCCTTTCCCCATCTCACTAGCACTGCAAGCATTCCTGGGGTTTGAGATCTGGGGTAAAGTTGAGCTTTTTATATCTGGTGTCCTGGTGGCACAGTGGTTAAATTGCAGTATGGCAGCCAGACCACTGTGAGTTTGATCCTGATGGGATTCAAGGTTGACTCGGCCTCTCCCATCCTTCCAAGGTCAGTCTAATGAGTCCCCAGTATGTAGGGGGCAAAATACTAATTAACTTGTGAACCGCACAGAGAGGGCACCAAGCGCTATGGGGAAGGGAACATAAGGCTATTGCTATATTCTCGTTAAAGATAATAATGTTCCAATTATGGGCTATCTACAATGTGTATTTTTGTCCCTATGCTCTATCAAGTCCTTCTTTGTGCTCAGAGGATCACGAAGAACAGATAAGCAACCTCTCATTACAGAGCCCTGGTGGTGAACTGCAGCCAGAATGTTGTGAGTTCGATCCTGACCAGGGATCAAGGTTGATTCATCCATTCAAAGTTGGTAAAATGAGTTTCCAGCATGTTCGGGGCAAAATGCTAATTAAGTTAGAACTGCTCAGAGCGTGCACTAAGCGCTATGGATAGGGGGTATTTAAGTGTATTTGCTATTGTTATCTGAGGAGACTGAAAACCATGAGCAAGAAGGCCTGCCAACCTCTTACAAAAGTTGAGAGACAAAGGCATTCTGTGACTTGGTAAAGAAGACTTGGGATTCTGCACAGGTCCTGCAAAGCTCCCTGGACTTCCCAGGGAGAGAAAATGTGAGCACAGAAGCAGCAAATCTGGACAGAACCCTGTTGATTTGCATCGCTCACCTGGGCAGCCAAGGACACCCCCCTGCTCCGATCAAGAGGGATGCTTTGAGGACAAGGTGTTTGGGGTCCTCCCCCTTTAAGGGCAGGCTGAACTTGCACCAGCTGGCAGGGGAATCTCACCTGTGCTGGAGAGAGTGGCTCTCCTGACAAGCCACTAGCAGACAACGCCGCTCCTTGTTCCGTCAATGCTGCGATGCGTTTGTTCAGGGAGGCCAGCTTAGCCTTGGCTTGTAGTTTCAGCTTCAGCACCTTCGCCTCCGCGGCCTGCTTTTCTTCCTAGAAGACAGGTCGTAATGCAAAGGAATGACAGGATGGGCAAAGAAGCAGAAAGGGCCCATTCAGAGAGAGAGAGAGAGAGAGAGAGAGAGAGAGAGAAAGCAGTCCCAGAGCTTGTGGGAGGAAAGGGGAAGAGAGTTTCTCTGAGATGAAAGGGGCCCTTGCCATCGGGTCCCAAAAGGCAAGGAGAAATCCTCTCTCAAAGGTATGACTAGTCCCCCTCTACTCATCACCAGACAGACCACCTCTAGTGTCCTATGTCCAATTCTGGGCATCACACTTTAAGAAAGAGGCAAACAAACTAGAGCAGCTCCACAGAAGGGCAACAATGAAAATCAGAGGAATGGAAACCAAACCCTGGAAAGGGGTGTGCAAACTATGGCTGGTGGGCCGGATCTGGGCCCTGACACCAATTCATGCAACCCACACTGCTCTTGTCACTCCAGGAAGTGGAAGTTAAACATGTCCACATGTTTTACTTCCACTTCCGGGAGAGACAAAGGCGAATGAATTAGCATCAGTGCCCAGATCCGCCCCATAGGCCATAGTCTGAGCACCCCTGGTTTAAGCAGAGAAAATGGCAACTTAAAATCTATCTCATCCTATTGCAAAACAGATTGCAAGGCATGTTTTACTTCTTCCTCCGGGAGGAGGAACCACATGACCATGTGACCGGGCCACGGCCCGAAAAGTTTTGGCACCCCTGCCCTAGGAGGAAAGGCTAAAGGAACTGGGCACATGTAGCCTTGAGAAGAGGAGACTGAGAGGGGATCAGAAGAGAGTACTTTTCAAATACCTGAAAGGGAATCATAAATAGGAAAGAGAAGATCTGTTCTCGATTCATTCCAGAGTGTAGGATAGATAAATAATGGGCTCAGACTACAAGGAGCCCGATATAGGCTGGATATTAGGGGAAACATCTTAATGGTTAAAAGGAGAATGGAACCAACTGCCTCGAGAGGTGGCAAATGCTCCAACGCTGGAGATCATTGTAAAGCAACTGCCTGTCAGGTCTGCTTTGATTCAGACCCCTGTATTGAGCAGGGTGTGTGGGGTGTGGCCTGGATGGTCTCCAAGGCCCCCGTCCCAACTCGGCCATCCCAGGATTCCATGAAGGTTTCTCCCTCAGGAAGCAAGGGAGGGTTCTCTTGCTTGAGTGACTTGGGGCCTACCTCCTCCATGGCCACAGCTGCTTCGCGCACTCTTGTTGTGGGATGCTAGTGAGGACTCCATTGCAGAGCAGATGTTATGGGCAAGGATGCTACACTGGGCTGAGGGGCTCCATGGCTTTCTGAGCCTTTCTCAAATAAGGGACTCCTCTTGAGCCAGGAGGTTTTCATGTTGGTCAAGGATACCTGGAGCAGGGAGGCCCCAACCGCTTTTTGTTGCGTTTACTCTCTGAGATGTTGAACTTTAATGTAAGCTTTCGTGGATCAAGTCCATTCCCTGAATTGTTTTTATGTGATGTCAAATCGCCCTGCGGTGTAGAAATTTGAATACAGTAAAACCTCATATAACACTAAAACCTGGTTCCACAAGTCTTGGTGTTATATGATTTTTAGTGTTATCTGATGCATGTTAAAATCCTATGGGATCCATAGAGATACATTGTAACCACACAGGCTTTAGCGGTTGTTATCTGAAGCATCCCATAGGATCTTAATGTTATCTGATGCAATTCTTCCCCCCAGATTCCTTAATGTTATGCGATTTTAGTGTTATTCGATACTAATGTTATATGAGGTATTACTGTAATAAATAAATAAATAATAAATAAATAAATTCATGTGGGTTCACAGAGAGTGAACTTGATCCATGAAAGCTCACATTAAAAGACAGGAGTTAGTCTTTAAGGAGCCACAATGTCTTCTGTCTTTTCTGCTGTTTTGTTTACTCTCTGGTGCTCTTGAAACACAGACTCACCACTTCACACATTTCCCAGATCAGTAACCCCTCAAGCTCTTGGCCCAGGTGGTTTTCCTCTTGCTTAAGGCTACCTGGAGTTGGGCCTCCTTCTGTTGGAGCTGGCCATCCTTTTCCCGCACCAGCTCTTTCAGCTGCACCACCAGCCTCTCCATGTGGGCCAGCCGTTCCAGCACATCCTCTGCTGCCTCCGCCTCTTCCTCCCCATTCTGCTGGCTGGCACTCAACTCTGGCCCCTGCTGGAATGGAAACAAGACTGAAGGCAGCAAAGCCAGAGCTATGGAGGTAGTAAACAGGGCACCATCTGCACTGCGAGCTGCCTGGACCTCTTTCCGTGACTATACAGTGGAAACCCATACAGTCAAACCTCGCATAACAAATGCCTCGCAGTGCAAAAAACTCACACAACGAGTGGGCAATTCAAAAACCTTTCCAACTTGCATAACAAAAATTTTCACTATGTGAAACTCTCTATCCCTATGGAAAAACTCACATAACGAAAACTTCTATGGGAAAAACTCGCATAACAAAAAAAATTGTTATGCCAATTTGTCCATAGAAATTTTCATTATGGGAGTTTTTCCATAGGAATTTTTGTTATGCAAAGAAAAAAAAACTCCCATAATGAAAAATTTGCATAGCAGCAAACAGCCTCATAGAACAAAATATTTTCATTGTACGAGGTTTGACTGTATAACAAAAATAATCGGTTCCAGGGGGCTCTTCATTGTACAATTATTATTATTATTATTGTTATACGGGACCACTGGCGGGGAGCCCAGTCAGAGTGGCTAGGGAAAGCCTTCACCAGGCTGCCCCTGATTCCAGTCATTTTTGCAGAGTTGCTTTCGTGGTGGCCAGGGGAAGGCTTCTCTTCACTGCCCCAAAGCCCTGTTTGGACCCTCCGATCTATGGGTGGCTTTGGGGGGAGCCTTCATTGTATTTCTACGAGAAGAGAATTTGCACATGCAGCTCACTGCAAATTCACAGCGATGAGGAGACAAGGATCAAGTTGTGGTTTGGTACGTGTGAAATTGCTGCAAAGGTCAAGGTATCCTTTGCTTGAAAGCCAGCCGTATCCGATTCTAGGGCACGGTGCCCATCTCTGTTTACAACCCAAGAGCCAGTGCTGTCTGCATCGGCAGATGCTTCCATGGTAATGTGGCAGGCATGACTAGACACTGGAGGGGATGGAATGCTGTTACCTTCCCACTGAAGCAGTACCTTTTTATCTACTTGCAAATTTTTGCTTTCAAACTGCTAGGTTGGCAGCAGCTAGGACAGTCGATGGGAACTGACTCCATTGTGCAGCACTCGGGTCTTGAACTAATGACCTGCCGACCTTCCACTAAGCCACCAAAGTCCCTTGAACGTATTGTATTCAGTGTAATTATGCTGAGATTAGGTGGCATCTCAGGAACAAGGAAATGGATGTGATACAGCAGGGGTGCCAAAACTTTTTGGGCCGCAGGCCAGTCACGTGGTTCAGGGAGCTGGTAACTATGGCCTGGGGGTCGGATGCAGCCCCTGACACAAATCATCCAGCCCATGAAGCCCTCGTTGTTCCAGGAAGTGGAAGTAAAACACGCCTGTACAGGGGCATTTTACTTCCGCTTCCAGGAGCAACGAGGGCTTCGTAGCCCGGATGAATTGTGTTGGGGGCTGCATAGCTTGGGCACCCCTGTGATACACCCTCAGCAAGGTGGAGAGGAGAAAGGTTACTCACCTCAGGCAAAGCTTCATTTCCTGCTTCCTCTCCATCCCCTGACAGTTCTTGCAGGACAGTGTTGGCAAGTCCCGACAAGCGGCTCAACATCTTGAGGCTGTGGGCGAGCAGCACAAAGAAAGAGACAAGGGTTTGTTAACATATATAAAGAAGCAATAACAAAAGCCCAAGGAGGACCGTGCTGGGCTTGGAGGCAGGCTTGGGCAGTTTCTTTCCTATGCTTAGCAAAAGCCAAGAATAATTAATATTTTGCACACACACACCCAGAGCTGGGTATAGACTCCAACATCCTGGTAGTGTGAAGGTAATGGATGTAACCTGGCTTAACCTTCTCCATGAGAACAGTGCCACTGAAAATAGAGAATGCCACTGAAACACCTCAAGCAAAGAGTCCTCCTTGTCCAAAAGTGAGGAATGCCATTCCACTGGGCTTGGAATCCATAACGTTATTCAAAGCAAAGAGCAGAATTCAAACAGGTGCCTTCTTAGGACAGGCTTATAAAGAGGCACTGCTTGGAAACCTGCAAATAAGTGGAATTATCTCAAGTGACTCAGTTAAGTAGTCTAGCGTAGAGGTAAAGAAACTGGGTTTGTTTTCTAATTTTCCTTTTGGGCAACAAATGGCCAAAGTAACTGATGTGTGTGAACAAAAGAGGAATCACACAGTTACCGGTATGTTCATTAGTATGTTTCATGGATGTATTGGCAAGTCCAAAAATTTATTAATACCACTACTGATATCTTGCCTCACTTTCAGGACAAGGACTCAGAGTGGCTCAGCATAAGATTAAAACAGGTAAAGACAAGTTAATACGTCCAGGTTACAATACCTAGCTTTTAATTAAGTTTTTAGGCTTTTTTATTTTTTTAATTTTTAAAGTGTTTTTAAAATTGTTGGAATTTGCCCTGGGTCCCTTTGGGGAAGAGGGCAATAAACAAATATAAATAAATAAATAATAAACCCTGCAGTTTCTTTTGTTGTTGTTGTTTTTCAGTCGCACAGTCGATTCCGACCCTCTGCAATGACCCCATGGACCACTGTCCGCCACGCACTTCTGCTCTCCCCCATCCTCCTCAACTTGCTCAGGTCTGTGCGTATTGTGTCTACAAGACCATCTAACCATCTTATCTTTGGCCGTCCCCTTCTTCTTTTGCCCTTCACTGCAGTGGAAAGATGTAATGATAAAATACAGTCAAACCTCGCATAAGGAGCGCCTCCTCGCTTAAAGAGTAACTCGCTTAAAGAGCAAAATTTTCTCTGAATGTTCGCTTCACTTAACAAATAAAACCAACCAAAAACTTGCTTAACAAATAAATCGGGGTTTGCAATCTCCTCCACAATTGGTCATTTTCAATGGTGTTTCACTTAAAGAGCAAACTCGCTTAAAGAGCAATCCCATGGAACACATTATGCTCTTTAAGCGAGGTACAACTGTACAATTATCATATTGAAATACCATTCATATATTTTAAACAGCAATTTGAAAACCTGTTTCTTAATAGATAGAGCATCAATGAGTTAAAAAAAACTCTTTCTCAATAAGCAGTCACTGGTAAATTTCTGCCTGAATTAAAAGGTCTTTTGCTTGCCAGCAGAAGGAAAACAGCAGGATTGTTTAAAGAACAAACCTTGCTGTCTCCAGGCGGAACTTCAGCCTGATAAGAGTTTCCTGCTGGCACTTCAGGTGGGGCTGTGGGGCTTCCAGGCAAGAGGCACTCTGGTTGACTTTGCTGTGATTAGAGTGATCAACACTAGCAAGTCTTGGATTCAAACTGCACAGGAAATTTTGCAAGTCTAGATAAGCTTACTGAAAGTAAGCAAGTGGGGTTATGGATCATGGCCTGTATGGATTTTTGGACCCTGGTTTTAATGTTGTTGTTGTTTTAAAAAATAAAGTTTGAATGCTTTAATTTCTGGTTATCTTATGCAGTGGAAGTCCTTTCCAGGTGCCTGGAGGCTGTGAGGGTCTGGATGAGGGACAACGGGCTACAGCTGAATCCCGGCAAGACTGAGTGCCTGTGGGTCAGGGGCCCTGCGTTATCTCGGGAGCCACCATCTTTGGGTCTGGCCAGGGCGGTCTTGCCCCAAACAGAACCGGTGCGTAACTTGGGGGTCCTCTTGGACTCACGACTACTGCTCGAAGAGCAGGTGGCAGTCATGGCCAGGAGGGCTTTTGCACAACTTCGTGTCATACGCCAGTTACGCCCGCTCCTAGACTGGGACTCCTTGCTCATGGTCACACATGCTTTGGTCACCTCCAGACTTGATTACTGTAATGCGCTCTACATAGGGCTGCCCTTGGTGACCATCCGGAGGCTGCAACTGGTACAGAATGTGGCTGCTCAGGTTGTGGTGGGGTGCGGGTGTTATGCCCGCGCCTCACCATTGCTCAGGGAGCTGCACTGCTTGCCAGTATGCCTCTGGATGCAATTCAAGGTGTTGGTTATTACCTTTAAAGTGCTATATGGTAGTAGGTCAGGATACCTAAGAGACCGCATCACCCTAAGAACATCTGTCCGTCCCACCAGAACGGACCGGAGAGGCTCTCTGGTTGTACCATCGGCTAGAGAGGTGCACCTCTCTAGCACTAGGAGGAGGGCCTTCTCTGTGTCCGCCCCGGCCCTATGGAACCTCCTGCCAATTGAGCTACGTCTCCAGTCGGCGTTGCTGCCCTTTAGGAAGGGGGTTAAGACCTGGCTGGTGGGACAGGTATGGGATCTGGGTCAGACAGTTGCATTGGCTTGTTGGCTCATTTGACACCTCACACACACACACCTCATTGTATGAATTTTTAAATCTTTTAACTTGGTTAGCTTATATATTTCAATAATTTTAAATTGGATTTTATATTGTGTTTTTAAGTATCTTTTTAAGCTTTTGTTAGCTGCCCTGAGTCTCTTTGAAGAGGGTGGCTTATAAGTTTGTAAAATAAATAAATAAATAAATAAATTTGTTTTAAATATTTTATGGAATAGTAGCCGTGCTAGTCAGTGGTTCAGGCATATCAGAAGACAAAATAAAAAACACTGTAGCACTTTAAAGACAACTGCAGTTAGTCTTTAAAGTGCTACAGTGTTTTTTTATTTTGTTTTCCGATATGCCTTAAATATTTTATGTTTTATACAGCTTTGTAACCCATTCCAAGATCCTGTAAAATAAACAGGCTATCAATCAATCAGATGGATGGATGAACTTCATACAACAGACTATATTTAGGGAACTGCTTTACACAGCAAATGTATTTAAAGAAATATGCACAAGTGTCCTTGAAAAGAAATTCAAAATTTTAAATTGCATCTTTAAATGACTATTTATTTCTCACTTATTATGTAAATGTTCATCTTGCTAATTAGTCAGTCTAGCCAAGTGCAGTTTCGCTTTGGCCATAGCCCTGGGTAATACAGTCTCCGAGGAGTCAAGCAATTTGAATAACGAACAGGTTCTTGTTTCAACAAAGGTGTCCACCGCTCCTTTGGTGGATAATAGAGACCAATTTTAAGAAGCCATTACAGGTACAAGGTTTACAACAAGATGATACATCTGAAGCTCTTAAACTCCCTAAAGATCTAGATCAGGGGTGCCCAAACCTTTCGGGATGCAGGCCGGTCACATGGTTCAGTGGGCCAGTCATGTGGGGTCAGCGGGCCGGTCATGTGGCTCCTCCCACCAGAAGTGGAAGTAAAACGCACCATGCAATCTGTTTTGCAACAGGATGAGATAGATTTTAAGCTGCCATTTTCTCTGCTTAAGCCAGGGGTGCCCAAGCTACAGCCCATGGGCCAAATCCAGGCGCGTTTTACTTCTACTTCTGGGAGCAACGAGGCTGGCACAAGCCAGATAAATTGGTGTCACGGGTCATATCTGGCCCACGGGCCATAGTTTGGGCACCCCTGATCTAGATAAATGCAAGATTGTAATAGCAATTACATGTATATACCACCCCCTAGCACTTGTGTATTCTCTCGGTGGTTAACAAGCTAATTAACATTTAGTGAATTCTCCTTGTTATTATATTAGAGTAAACAAAACAAAACAGCAAAAAAATGTTGTGGCAGCTTAACGACTAACTACTGCATTTAAATGTGAGCTTTTGTGGACCAAGTCCACTTCATCAGACATAAAAGTGAGGCCTCATGGCATGAATTTTGCTATTATTAATTGCTATTACTGCAAGTAAGCCCAAATATTTTCTTTAGAAGATGGCTACACAGAAAAAAATCAGGACACAAGGAAGTCCATTACAATATTTTACATTCCTGTTCACTAGACTAGACAAAGTTGTGAGTGGTGAAAAACACAAGGATGCTGGAAAGACTGAAGGCAGCAGGAAAAAATGAAGAGCAAATGCGAGATGGATAATAATTTCATGTCAGAGATTACTTTGGGTTGAAAGGGTTTTTGCTGGAGAAACTCTGCGCAGGGGACACCCACCCGAATTCAGGCTCCTTTCATGTCCCCAAGTGCAGCCCTCAGGTATTGAAACCTGACCATTCAGTTTCCAAGCCCAGGGAGAGAGTAAAGCTTGAGTTTGCAAGAGCTGAGCAGGACTGTTGAGGACAGGACATTTTGGAGACCTCTCATTCAGAGGGTATCTGAATGATGCAAATGTCTTGATGGCATGTAAGAACCACAAAGGTGGGGAAAAAACCCTCCCTTTGAGCAGAATGGTGTAGACTCTCAAGGCATCTGTGTAACCAGAAAAAAATGGAATTCAGAGACATATCCAAACAAGGCCAAGAAGTCATTAGCTATAATAATTTCTGTGACTCCTATTTCCCACATTTCACCAAAGTTCATCAGAACAAACCCCATGACCCAAGCCATTCTCTTTCTAATTCCCCAAATCTTCCTCATCTAATCATTTCAGAGCAAGAAGCATTGCACTGTACGAGGCCAAAGCTATCTCTAGTCTGGCACTAGGTTTCCACTGTGGCCAAAAAACCCCACTCTGGATTATGGCTTCAAAGCAGCCTATATATGCAACAGACCACGACCACTGACAGTTATACAGCCATCAAGACTAGCAAGAACTGACGGTCTCCTCCTCCGCCACAAACCTGGCTGCCTTTATATACCAGGGCAGGGCAATCCTGGGAGTGCCTTTTTACAGGCAATACAGTATATAACAAAGTCTACAGCATGAAATTCCTTGTGGCAATTAGGGCTACAGCTCCACCCCTCATCAAGCAAGAAGGAACTATAATTTCCCCAGACAAATGTCATTTCAGCACAGCAGAATTGAGCTTAAATCCAAACAAATATATCTCTATTTGTCTTCCAAGAGAACAGCAAAGATCTACAAAGCAGTGCTAGTCAGGCAAGCAGTGAGAATGAATCATTCATACATACATGTGGGTGGGCAGCCCAACCAAAGTTTCCTTGGGGCAAGACTATACTGTACTTCAGTCTTTCTCTGAGGAGAGAAGGTGAACTCATACATGACGCCCAGAGGCATCTACAGTTGTACCTCGCTTAAAGAACATAATGCGTTCCACAGGATTGCTCCTTAAGCGAGTTTGCTCTTTAAGCAAAACACCATTGTAAGTGACCCATTGTGGGGGGAAATTGCAAACCCTGATTTATTTGTTAAGCGAGTTTTTGTTTGGTTTTATTTGTTAAGCGAAGCAAACATTCAGAGAAAATTCTGCTCTTTAAGCGAGTTACTCTTCAAGTGAGACGCTCTTTATGCGAGGTTTGACTGTACTTCTGCTTTCACAGATGATAATCAACACACCCAACTTCATTCCATGTCAAAGCCACTAAGATGTCAGTTCACTGGAGTCAGTTGCATAGATGTGGTCACCTTTACACTAAGCATACCAAGAAAGACTGCAAAACGAAACAAACAGGAACATGGCTTACCCATGGTACAGCTGGCCCACAATGTCCAACTTAACTAGCATTGGTTCAGCATAATTCAGTGTGATCTACACTTCCATAGCATCCCAAATCAATGACACTGATGCTGTAAATCTAATTTTGCTGGGTTTCTCAGGTGGTATGAATAAGCCCAGTGTGAATCTTACTGGCAGCAACAGCTCTCTGCAGGTAAGATTCTTTCTCAGCCCTTCTTGGAGAACCCTAAGATTCCCTTGTGGTTTCCCATCTTAAGTTCTAGGCAGCCAACCTGTCTTTCACTTCCAACTTCAGCTGGTATCTAGTATCTTAGAAAGGTTCTGCTAAACACAAGAGTCAGTTTCAACCAATTCTTACTTTTATGTATTATTCCACAGAATCCTACATTCATACAGGAGTCCTCTCCTTCTCCCATCTCACTGCATTTCAGCAAGTCTGCTTCTATCTCAGCATGAGATACTCCCAGTGAGGTCACGTGTCAAGTGCTGGGGAGGCAACCTGGCAGGCAGATGTCTGTGTGGGAGAGAAACCTTTACCCAGGGCATCCCAGATAAGGGTCCTGAATGTTCCTGAGCCAGAATCTTCTCCCATCCACCAGACCTGACTGACCATGGGTTCAGCCTGTTTCTGGAAAGGAGGCCTCTCAGACCCTGAGCCCCACCATTCTCCTCCGCCCTGGTGGAGCAATGGTTAAACTGATGTACTGCAGCCAGAACACTGTGAGTTCAATCCTGACCAGGATCCAAGGTTGACTCAGGATCTTCCATCCTTCCAAGGCTGGTAAAGTGAGTCCTCAGCATGTTGGGGGCAAAATACTAATTAACTTGTGCACCGCCCAGAGAGTGCACTAAGTGCTTATATGGGACGGATACGACTATCGAGCAAGGGAAACCTTTACCTTTACACGTAATAGATCAATACACAATAAGTCCATACACAATCAATCAAACCATAACAAAGAGGAAGTCACAGCTCTCTGGCTGTGCGGTCGATTTACACCTAACTCCTGATGGAGGATGCCTTGGCTGAGAGGGGCCAAGATAATGTTGGTCCACCTGTATTTTCCCCAAGAATCATCTTCAGAAGACGTCCCCCCCCCCATGAGGTTTCGCGGGGGTCATTCTTGGCAAGTACCACTGCCTCCTTAAGGGCAGTATCTGGAGGATTGTTTACATCCCTTTCTGGACGTGGCAGTGATCGTTGTTGCCTGCAGGCGAGGGGGAGGGGGCCCGAATCCTCCCCCTCTGGCTCTGCGTCCTTCGCAGAGGGGCCTGCTTGGCCCCAGGGAAGCACGCCCCCCCCCCAATGCCTCAGCCCGGGGTTTCCACCTAATCAGGCTGAGCTCCAACCGGTGCAGCACGCCAGAGAGGGGCGAGGGAGGCGCTTGTCCTGGAGAACCTCTGCCTGCCTGCGCCTCCCAAGCGGGGAGGGAGAAGGGACGAGTGGGAAAAGGGGGGAGCAGGACTCACCGTGCCGCCGCCGTTGTCGCTCGCGCCCCCTCTGGTTTCCGGCCACATCAGCACCGGAAGTGCCCTGACCTTCAGTCTTCCCCCAGCTCCCGCCTCCTTTTTTTTCAACTGTCGCCCAATCAGAAATCCGATGGGACCAAGACGGACGTCAGCTTCCACCAACCGCCGCCCGCAGCTTGGAGGGTTGCCATGCCTACCCGACAGCCCAGAAGCGGAAACGAGCCGTCTGACGTCGCTCGAAAAAGTCGGCGCGTTTGGCAGACGTCATCCTGAGCGTGCGAGGCGAAACAAAACAAAAGGAGCCCATCGGGAGGGGGAGGGCCGCTCGTCGCTGTGACCAATCAGAGGCCGAATCGCCTCACGCGCCTCAAGGATTGAAAACCAATCAGGGAAAGATACGGGCGAAAGCCGGGGAGGAGACAGGGCAAGCCACGCCGACAAGGGGCGGGGACTTCGGTTTGCCTCAGGCATTGAGGTGAGGCCAGAACAGTTCCTGGCGGGGCGCGTTTCTTGGAGAGCTTCTGAGCATGCGCAGACAGTGGATGGGGTGTTTCCGAGTGACGTTTTCTTACGTCAGAGATGTATTTATTTCTTTTCCATTTGTAGTTGTATACTATACTACTGTACTTTGTTTCTGATACAATATTAACTCTGTATTTTTAATATATTGCAATTAGTGTTCACGTTAATAAGGTTTTTTTTAATGGTTGGGGGGGGGGAATTAATTGACACATTGCAGACATTATTATTTTTTCCAGAAGCACTATCAGATTTATTAGAATGCATGAGGAATACCTGAATAACATCCTACATCCTGATGACACGGTGTTGTTGGCCACAAACCTTCAGTTGATGCTGCATTGAGTTAGAGCAGGGATTCTCAACCTGCTGGCCGGATGCGGCCCGTGGCACCATTTCATGTGGCCCCGTACCGCCTCCACCACACCAGGAAGTGTCATGTGGTGGAGGAAGGGCAAAATGGCTGTCCGGCCCCTGAAGCTGTTTGAGGGAGCGTGACCCAATGGCCCCCAGCTTTAAAAGGTTGAGAACTCCTTGAGTTGGCGCTTCAAATGCAGAATATGGTTTGGATCTCAACACCAAGAAGACAAAATATCTGGTCATAAGCCGAACACCAACTCAATCCAATCTAATGGCAGGACACAAGAAATCAAAAGAATTGATAAAATTGTCTACAGGTATGTGAGGCGTGAGTAGACCCTACTGCCAGCGACTCAACGCTGAGTGTCAGGCGGCTGTTAATTAACCTGATCACCCTGTGGACTAATTGCCTTAGGTGTTGAAGTCCATAGGGAAGGGTGATGGTCCCCAAGTGGATAAAATGGACCCACTTGACTCCCAGCTTCATCCATCCTGGCCTGGGGCTGAGGAGTACTTCACATGCCAAAAGGGCTCAGGAGCAGAAAGTGACTTGCAGAACTGGATCAGTGGTACTACGGGTGTCATGCTACGATGTGGAAGGCAGAGGAAAGGCCACTGGATTATATTTGCAGGATAGTCTTCATGGCTGATCGCCATGATGATAGCCAATATTTGGAATCAGATACAGCACAAGAAGAAGAAAAATTTGGGGAGTATGTTAAATGAAAATTGGGATCCCGAGGTAGAGATTAAAATCTGAATAGAAAAAGCAAGATCCACTTTTGTAAAAATGTGACATTTGTTTGTAGTAGATATCTAACTCTCGCTACAAAGATCCAAATAGATGTTACATATTCCCACAAACCTTACCTTCCTAGGATCCTAGGTCACTGCAGATGGTGACTGCAGCCATGGAAATCAATCCTGACTGCTCCATGGAAGGACTAATATTGAAGATGAAGCGAAAGTACTTTGGACACCAAATGAGAAGAGAGAACTCACTCGAGAAGACTTTGATGCTGGGAAAGATTGATGACAAAAGGAAGAGGGGGTGACGGAGGATCAGATGGCTAGAAGGCATTGTTGATGTGATGGGGTTTGAGCTGAGTGGGCTGCCTAGTGTGCAAAGGGTCGGACTTGACAGTGCGACTGGACAACAAAATGTATTCCCAGTGTTGCTGTATGCGGTCAACGCTTGGGCATTGTCTAAAGCAGGGGTGCCCAAACTTTTTGGGCCGTGGGCCGATCATGTGGTTCAGGGAGCTGGTCACTAAGCCCCGGGGGCCGGGTGCGGCCGACACCCTCATCGCTCCTGGAAGTGGATGTAAAACGCGCCCGTACAGGTGCATTTTACTTCCGCTTACAAGAGTGACGAGGGGTTCGCGGGCCAGATGAATTGGCGTCGGGGGCCGCACTCAGCCCCCGGGCCTTAGTTTGGGTACCACTGGTCTAAAGCATCTGAAAAGAGAATTGAAGCTTTTAAAATGTGAATCTACTGATGGCTGCTAAAGATATTATGGGTTAACTGTGTGACGAATGACTGTCGCCATGATGATGGCCAATATCTGGAAAGAATACGACACTTGATGAAGAAGAAGCATTGTTGAGGGAAGTACATTGTGTGTAATGGGAGATTTTAGTGGCAGGGTGGGTACTAACACAAGAGAGTTTGAACAGTTCATGTGCTGACCTGCTGGTGAAAACACCCAACAGGATAAAAATGGACAAAGGATACCGTAGTTATGTAATCAACACACCTTTTTTGAACATCACATTTCACAACATTATACATGGCATAAATTGAATGATATCACCATTAAAAGCCGTATCAGTTACATATTAACAAAAGTTAAAAGAAGGCTTAGAATACTCTATGCAAAAGCATCCTTTTTTATTCCATGGGTGTCGAAGAGGAGCTAACAGTAAAAAGTGTTGAATCTAATATTAAAAGAAGAGGATCAAACAAAAGCTCAGAATTAAGTAAGAAAGCAAAACTAGAACAAGGAGAAATAGCAGATCAGTTATAAGGAAGAGACTATATTCAACCAACTGCCACCAGAGGTGAGGAACATGGAGGATGAATGGAAGGGATACAAAATTACCCTGCTTAGCACTGCAGAAGAACTATGCTGAAAAGGGGAAGTTCAAAAAGATGGTATGGGTCCAAACATGCCATTACGGTGCAATAAGGCAAACCAAATACTGTATTGGGACAGTTAGCTGTGCTCTTACAACACAAGGAAATAATGATGAACACAAAGAAACGCCTTATACAAAGCATATTCATTCCCACTTTATGTTACCAAGTGCCAAACACAGGCACTTACAACAAAACAAAAATGAAAGTCAAAAGAGAAATGAGATGTCTGAGAAAGGCTGCTGGTTTGACAGGAAGGGATAATCAGGAATAAGATTACAGTATAAAGAAAACAATGGGAATAGAACCAATCTTAAACTATATACAGAGACAGAAAATTAAGAAAGAAAGTATTGTTCAACACAAAAAATACGTTGGTGTGACCCTTCACAGGACACTGTCCTTTTAAGCAGTACTTCTTGATACCAAAGCCAAAGTTAGTTCAAGGAACCAAATCATCAGGAAACTCACAAACTATCAATGGGGAACTCAACCGTTCATGCTGCATACATGAGTTTTGGCCATGAACATCTCCATAGCAGAGTATGCTGCACCAATAGAACACATTCACACACGCAAAACAAGTTGACATTGCTGTTAGTGAAGCCATACATATACAGTAGTGACAGGATGCTTCAAACCAGTGATGGGCAGCCAAAAATTTTACTACCATATTGTGGGTGGACCTGACATCATGGGCGGTGCCTATGTCATGATGTCATAGGTGGGGCCAACATCATGATGCCATGGGTGGAGCCAATGATGTGGGTGGAGCCAAAATAAAAAATACATAAAAATACACTACATATAAAAATAGACATAAAAAACACATTAAAATAGACATTAAATAGACATAAAAACACATAAAATAGACATAAAAACACATAAAAATACACATTAAATACACATAAAAGCATACTACATATTCCACCACCACCCACCCACCCCAAACACAAACCAGAATGATATCACCATTAAAAGCCGTATCAGTTACATATTAACAAGAGTTAAAAGAAGGGAGCAGCAGGTTGCAACAGCGGCGGCAGCGCGGTGCGGCTCGACTTGGTTTGGTGATGCAGCCTGGCCTTGCCCAGCCCAGTGGTGTGCCACGGCCTGGCATGGCAGCCTAGCAGGGGTGAGCGGCAGCGGGCGGCAGTGACACAAATGGTGGTGGTGGGTGGCAGTGGCGCAGGGCCGGTGACACAGCGTGGAGGTGCAGGGCGGCAGCGTGGCGGCACATGTGGGGCAACTCGAGCGAAGGCCGCCACTGCACCTCTGAAGATGCCGCTGACGGCCTCAACAGCCAGCCACCGCGCCCTTCACTGCAGCCCAAAATGGCTGCTGGTGAGTGCGCATGCGCCAAAATACCAATTGACGCATGCACGCTGAATACTGGAGGCGCGCATGCATCAATTGGTATTTTGATGCATACGCACTTAGCAGCAGCCACCAGCACCCCTGGTGGTCTCCCGGGAGGGTTACTACCCCACCGGGAGACCACCCAGGATTCTTACTAGCGGTTCTACCGAACCGGCCCATGCCCACCACTGCTTTGAACTTACACCACTTGAGAAAATATACCCTCTTGTTGGTATCCATCTAAGACAAGGAGAGAAGTAGCAGTGGATACTGAGAGAACTAAACAAGAGAATAACCCCCAACATCCTTAATGGATATGGGCCTCAAGTCTGCCGGCTTAGATCCAGGAAGAGCCTTATGGCAAGGACAAACATTCTTGAGTGTGGGCCATGTACACTTTTCATCACCATCACCATCACTCATTTATATTGTGCTTTACACTCAGTGCACTCCAGAAAAAACTCCTGGCCATCAAGGACACCCTCCCCTACTTCTCTCCCTTGCTAAGAGAGTTCATTGTATGTTTTCACTTTTCTCATAATTGCATGTCCCAAGATTTAATTGTTTAATCCTGAATGTGGCATTGCCTCTGCAGCCCAAGTGCCATGACAAAGCTCTGGACAATAGCAATGAGGTCCTAAAAACAGCATCAGCAGCCCGTTGAAGAAATGCTAATTGGAGATGAGGGCCGCCCTAAGGACAACTTTCGGTGACAATATCTAATTAGCCCTCTCACCGTGTCTGATTTAGTTTCCCCCCTAAGAGAGCTGGTTTCCCTTGATTATCCCTCCCCAGTCTTCATTCCCTGGTTATACTGTGGAAGCTTTAAGGCTTCTAAATTGGTCTCAGACCAGATTAGAAGGCCCTAATCTGCTCAAGGAGGTTTCCCACCTTCAGCCCTCCTTTCCAGGAGTCCAAAGCGTGAAGAGTAAGGAGAGGACTCTGGGAATCAGTTGTGTTGCATCTCCTGGGACAAGGAGGTGGAAGCGGAAGGTTCCCTGAGTCCCATAAAATGGGGAACGGCAACAGCACCGTGGACGACCTGCACTCACTGGAGATCCACCACTGGTACAAGAAATTCATGACCGAATGTCCTTCCGGCCAACTGACGGAATATGAATTCAAGCAGTTCTTTGGACTCCGAGGGCTGGATCCCGAGGCCAACAAGTACATACAGCAGATGTTCCACACCTTCGATATGAATAAGGTACGCTGGCTTGCTCCACTCACTCAACATCGTTCTTTCCAGCCCATCTATGGTTAGCTGGGGGGGGGGGGAGCAGGAGTAGCAGGTTGGTGGAGACTGCAGTAGGCTGGGACTTTTCTCTTGGTGATTGCTTTGGGAAACCACCTTGCTGCTCAAGGGAATTTTTTGGCAGACAAAGTTGAAACACCCAACAGTCTACAGTGCTGATAACTATTCTCCTTTCCATGCTGTTGGTTCAGCACATCATTTGGTTCAGGATGGTTTCACGGAGAACCATTCACTGTGTGGATTCAGTGTGGCGACAGCTTGTAATGGGCAAATGGAAATAAACACTGATGGGGAATATTGTTTGTAGCCAACCAAATTTGCTATTTGATTGGTGACCGAAATGCAAAAGCCAAATACTCTAATGGCTAAAGATGTTTGTGGAGGGTGCCTTTTACTTATCTATCATAAACAAAGCGAATTCTTCCCTGCAAGGTCCCTCAAGCACCGGGATAGCACATGGTTCCTATTGTTGAACTAGGGAAGGAGCAGCAGTATGTATGTGTGATTCGTCAGTTTTGCCCGCTCCTAGATCGGGACTCCTTGTTCATGATCACGCACGCTCTGGTCACCTTCAGACTTGATTACTGTAATGCGCTCTACATGGGGCTGCCCTTGATGACCATTTGGAAGCTTCAACTGGTCCAGAATGCGGCTGCCTGGGTGGTGATGGGGTGTGGGCAGTATTCACATGCCTCACCGCTGCTTCAGGAGTTGCACTGGTTGCCAGTATGTCTCCGGGTGCAATTTAAGGTGCTGGTTATTCCCTTTAAAGTCCTACATGGTAGTGGGCCAGGATACTTAAGAGACCGCCTCACCTCAAGAACATCTGTCTGTCCCACCAGAGGGGACCGGAGAGGCTCTCTAGTTGTTCCATTGGCCAGAGAGGCACATCTCTCTGGCACTAGAAGGAGGGCCTTATCTGTGTCCACTCCTGCCCTATGGAACCTCCTACCAACTGAGCTACATCTCCAGACGGAGCTGCTATCCTTTAGGAAGAATCTAAAAACATGGTTGGCGGGGCAGGTATGGGATGTGGGAGGTATAATGACCCCAGCTTGCTGGATAACCTGAGCCCCTCTCTCCCTCTACTTTTTTAATCAGTAAGATGTAGCATTTGGTATGCTTTAAATCTTTTTAGATTTTTATTTTAAATTCTAATTTTAACAGTTTTGAGGTTTTTAGGTAGTGTTTGTGGTCACTTCAGTTAGAAGGGCGGTGGAGAAATATGAATAAATAAATAAATAATGTCCGCAATGCAAAGCTGGAAGTTCATGCTACGTGCTATTCATATTATTTATTTTGAGCAATTCAAATTCTAACCTGACTTTAGTCTATGCCATCTCTGTTGAGGTCTTAGGCTTGACCTTCATATGCAGCAGCAGCACATAAAATGCATTAAGTAAGGGGCAGAACTGCTCTTGTGGGATGGGCAATTTCCAAAATGCAGCTCTTCACCTGTGGGATCCCTTGCAGTGATGGCCAGCCTTGGCACTCCAGCTGTTCTTGAACTTCGATTCTCAGAAGCCCTGACCAGCAGGAGGGGGCTTCTGGGAATTGAAGTCCAAGAACACCTGGAGTGCCAAGGTTGGCCATTATTGCCTTATTGAATCAAAACATCTCATATTGACTCTTCCTCTTCTCCCATTTCCTTCCACCTTTCCCAGCTTTATTGTCTTTTCCAGAGAGCTTCATGACATGCCTGAAGTAGGACACCATTTTATTATTTTTGTCCTCACAGCCAGTTCTGGCTTGATTTGCCCTAAGGACCATTCGTTCATCTTTTTGACAGTCTGGCTTATCTGAAAAGCTTTCCCTCCACACCTTACTTCAAATGAATTATTTTCCTGTCAGCATTTTTGTTTTTACTATCCAGCTTTCACTCTCATACATTGTGAATTATTTTGTGTTCGGATCAAACCCTGGACTGCCAAAATGAAGCCACTTTCTTGGCTTTGTCATTGGCCAAGCCCAAGTCCTCATTGGTACATGTTTCTGGCAGTCATTGGCAGACCAGGAAATGAGCCCATGGATTCTATATCTTTCCACATTCACACAGTGAGTTGTTGTCTGCCAGCAGCTCCCACTTGAACATGCTGGTCGTGCATTTAGGCACTCCAACCCTCAGCCTATTCAGGGTCCTCTAAGTGACCTAGGGGAGGTTGAGATCCAGAGCTATATTTTTTTATTTAGTTTTAGGATTTGTAGTGCCACCCAATTCCAAAGACTCTGGAGGGGGGGCATACAAATATTAAAACCATCACAATTTAAAAATCATAATTAAAACCCCATTAAAAACTACCACAAAACATACCTCCTTTAATGTGCCTTGTCCAGGGATCTCCTTGCTCTTGCGTACCCTCAAGAATGTTTGTTCTTGCCATAAAGCTATTCCTGGATCTGAGCTTGTGGACCTGAGGCTCATATCCATTCAGAAGATGTCGAGGGGACTTCTCTTGCTTAGTTCTCTCAGCATCCGCTGCTACTTTTCTCCTTATCTTAGGCGGAGTAATACCAACAAGAGGGTATAGTTTCTCAAGTAATGTAGGTTTGAGACATCTTGTCACTACATGCATAGCTTCATTCACAGTGATGTCAGCTTGTTTTGCATGTGTGGATGTGTTTCATACTGGAGTTTCCTGATGATGTTGTTCCTTGTGCTAACTTTGGCTTTGCTATTCCAGCAGTACTGCTTAAAAGAGAATGTCTGGTCAAGTGTCACACCAAGGTACAGTGGAACCTCATACAACAATTGCCCCTGTATAGCAATGAAATCATATAACAATTAGGTTTTTTGGGGGAAATGGTGTCCCTCATAACAATTTTCCCTATGGAAAAATTCGTACAACAATTTTTCAATGGGAAATCCACTTAGCAAAAAAAAAAAAAAAATGTTGTACAATGCATCCCATAGGGGAAATCTGTATACGGTGCATGTATCATATAGCAATTGTTTTGTACAACAACGAGCCCCGTGGAACGGATTAAAATTGTTGTTTGAGGTACCACTGTATTTTGGTGCTGGGCAAGGCTGTAATAGGTTTCCTTGCCACGTAACATTCAACTCGAGCCTTGTCTTTCGATTTCAAAGGTGGAAAGCATATACTTGAGTCTTGCTTGGATTAGGCTTCAAATGGTTGATGTTGAAATACTGTCTTAGTTCTTCAATTGCTCCAGTAAGTTTTCAAGCTACCTCACCAAAGCTTGATCCTTGAACGGCCATTGCTGTTGTCTGCATAGAAGGACAATTTTCTATTGTCAGGAACTAGTTGATCATTTGTATGATGACTCAGAATACAAGCGTGTGGATGATTTTGGTTTTGGTGTTCAGAGACACATCCTTAAACTTAAGGGTCTCTTCTAATTCCTTCATTGCTGCTCTTCTGAGTCTCTTAGTCTCCTTCTGGTTTCATACGGATAATGGTGTGGGATTGGGACGATCTGATTCCCGTTATTATCTATTGACTATAGCAGCTTCCCTCATCTACACCAATCCCAGAAATTAGCCCACTCCACAGGAGTCATTCTAATGCCTCTGTTCTTCTGCATCATGGCAAGAGGCAGTGTCAACTGCCAGGTGCCTAAGGACAGGACCAGCAAGGCACAGAAACAGGGTGGACATTTTCCCAGAACAAATCTGCTCATGGTTGCAGCTTTCTGGAGAAGGGATGCTTCCATTTCACAGAATCAATGCCCTGACGCAGGTGGTTTGGTGGCTAGGGAAGAGCCTGGTATGGCGCAGGCACCATGGTGAAGAAAGAGCCCCATCTGGCACAAGGGCACAAGGCCTCAGTCAGTGGGTAGGTGCCCCCATCAAGATGCACAGGGTGTGGGCCAGAAAGGGAGAATGTGCAGCTCACCAAATGTGAATGGGTCACTAACTTCCTAACCCTTGCTGTGGGTTAAGAATTAGCCTCAACACCCTCTGAATGGATACGAGCCTCAAGTCTGCCGGCTCAAATCCAGGAAGAACTTAATGGCAAGAACAAACATTCTTGAGGGTACCCAAGAGCAAAATCAAATTAGATGGTAGGAGCTCACTAGGCAAGGAACATCATTAAAGGAGGATATTGCTGAGGAACTCAATCTCCCCGTATGTCACTTGGAGGACCCTGAAATAGGCTGAGGGTTGGAATGCCTAAATGCAAGGCCAGCATGCTCAGGTGGGGCTGCTGGCAGACAACAAGTCGCTGTGTGAATGTGGAGAGATACAGAATCCATTGGCTCGTTTGCTGATCTGCCGATGACTGCCAGAAACATGCACGGATGAGAACTTAATTTTGGCCAATGACAAAGCCAAGAAAGTGGCTTCATTTTGGCAGTCCAGGGTTTTATCAGGACAGGAAAGAAGAACTTGTGAATCCCCAGAGAGTGCACTAAGCATTATGGAGGGGTGGTATAGAAGTGTAATTGCTGTTGCTAATTGCTTGTGCTGAGAGACTCATCCTTTTCTCCCTCCCTCTCTCTCTTCCCCAGGATGGCTACATTGACTTCATGGAGTACGTGGCCGCCCTCAGCTTGGTTCTGCGGGGGAAGATGGAGCAGAAGTTGCGCTGGTACTTCAAACTCTATGACGTGGACCGGAATGGCTGTATTGACCGACAGGAGTTGCTCAGCATCATTCAGGTGAAGGGGATGCTCAGCGGGAGGCTGTTGTTACCCAGTGGGAGGGTGTTGCAGCCAGAGTGGGAAGGAAGGTTGGGCCAGGACATTGCAGCGGCTGGGATGGATGTGGGATCAGAGGGGACTTATGGCTGAGTTCCCATAGCATGGGGCATAGGCTGGAGCTATACAACCAGGCTGAGCTCCCCTAAAAAGCTGGTGGACAGAGGCAAGACCCTACATGCTTCCCGTGGCACCCATGACCATCTACAGGTCTTACTCTTGAGCTGCTGCGGGAGCTTGGTGGGCAGCCCATGGTAGATCCAGTCCCTTCTGCAAGGGGAGTTTTGCAGCTGGAAAATGAGATACAGAACCCATTGGCTCATTTCCTGGTCTGCCAATGATTGTCAGAAACACGTACCAATGAGGACTTGGGTTTGGCCAATGTCAAAGACAAGAAAGTGGCTTTATTTTGGCAGCCCAGGGCTTAATGGGGACACGCAAGAAGAAGGAGGAGGAGGAGGAAGAAGGAGGAGGAGGAGAAGAAGAGGAAGAAGGAGGAGAAGGATGAGGAAAAAGAAGGAGGAGGAGGAGGAGGAAGAAGAGGAAGAAGGAGGAGGAGGAAGAAGAAGAAGAGGAAGGAGGAGGAGGAAGGATGAGGAAGAAGAAGAGGAAGAAGAAGAAAGAAAGAAAGAAAGAAAGAAAGAAAGAAAGAAAGAAAGAAAGAAAGAAAGAAAGAAAGAAAGAAAGAAAGAAGAAGCTGTGAAATTGGCTGTCTTGGCCAGCACACCCCTACTACATGGCGCTTCCTTCTCTTCAACCTCCCCTTCTACCCACTGGGGTTTCTTTTGCTTTCGACAGGCACACACGCCAGGCAGGCTGAAGGTTCCACCCCTCCCGCCGTCCCTTCGCTCCTTGGGAAGCTGGGAGCATCTTGTCGTTGTCTGTGTCAGAACCGTGTCTGTGGGAGGGAAACTTGTGCAGCCAGTGCTTGCCACCTGTTCTTTGCTGCTGCCACGTGCCGACAGATTCAGATTCGACTCAGCAGGTCATGGGTGTGGAAGTCCAAGTGTGGGTTTTATGCACATGCCATCCAAATAGAGGGGGAAGCTCTTTTCATGTACGTGTCGCTCTGAAGATAGCATATGGCCAATGGTTTTTCTGGTCCTTCTTCGTCCCCATTCTTGCTTCCAGCCGCCTGATCCTTTTAGAGCTGGATCTCGCTCAGCCTGATAATCACCCAGCCTGTTGGATCCCATGTGGTCTCCCTGGGAGGGAGATTTATGCCCAGAAGCTCCCCTGGCTTTGCCTGAATTGGAAAGTCAGAGTTTGGTTCCTGGGTACTGCATGACGGAGTGAGCTCCCATCTCTGTCCCAGCTGCTGCCAACCTAGTAGTTCAAAAGCAAGAAATTGCAAGTAGATAAATAGGGACCACTTTGGTGGGAAGGTAAACAGTGTTCTGTGCGCTTCAGTGTTGAGGCATACCTGCCACATGTCCATGGAAATGTCTGCAGATGCAGACGGCCCTGGCTCTTTGGCTATAAACAGAGATGAGCACTGAACCCTAGAGTTGGATACGACTGGCTTTCGAGCAAGGGTGACCTTTACCCTCCATTGCTGGCTTTTGCCTGCTGTTATAACTTGCTCTTGTGACCTGGTGTTTATGTATTTATAAACTTCTATAACACCTAATAAATCCCAATGGTCTCTCAGCAGATTATGGATGAATTTTAAAGCCACATAATATGGAAACATAATAAAATGTAAAAAAAAAAAAATTTTACAGCATAAAACACAACAGAATAGAAATAAAATAAGAAACAAACACCAAGGGAAAACTGGCATTAGGGCAAGGTCTTCTTTCGTGTCCAGATTAAACTTTTTGAAATGCCAAAATGGAACCACTTTCTTGGCTTTGTTATCGGCCAAATTTATTTATTTATTTATTTATTTATTTATTTAGATTTATATCGCCGCCCACTCCCCGTGGCGACTCAGGGCGGCTTACAATAAGAAAAAACAACACAGCACAAACAGCTGACATCCATTCCTCCTCGTGGCCAGAGGACGTTGGTCTTATCCTTCTCTGGGCAGGTAGAGCCCAGAATTAGGAAGTGGAAGCTTCCATATAAAAACCTTAAAACTGTTAAAAATTTAAAATTAAAATCTAAAAAAGATTAAAAACACACCAAATGCTACAATCCTCATCGGTGCATGTTTCTGGCAGTGAATGAGCCGGATTCTATATATCTCCACATTTGCACCATGTGTTGTCTGTCAGCAGCCTCCCCACTTGAGCCTGTTGGTCTTGCACTGAGGGACTCCAACCCTCAGCCTATTTCAGGGTCCTCCAAGTGCCGTAGGGGAGGTTGAGGTCCTCAGCCATCTCCTCCTCCTTGAATGTCTGTCCACACCCATTGAGTGACTTCCTCCATCTTCTAATTTGGTTTTGCTCTTCCGTACCCTCAAGAATGCTCTAAAATGAGTTTTCAATGTCCACACTTTGAACTGGGCCCAGAAATAAACGATGAAGCATTGGCGAGATAAAGTATCGATCAAGACCACTTGCTGTCCTTTTTGGGATCAGCTGAAGCTTCTGGAATGTTTTCAAAGAGGGCCCTTTACTTGCATAATGCAGGTCAGTAATCCTAACGAGAGATTACCAGCATGGGGATAAGTGACCAAGCTATCTTTGTCCCAAGGAATAGGGTCATGGATGGGATATCGTCTTAAGCGGATATAAGGCATGCTATCCCACTATTACACTGAAACCTCTTCCTTCAGAGGTGCTGATAGATCTGCCTCCAAATGGCAAACCAGTCCATTTTATGGGAAGTGTGAATACGTTAGATGCCCTTCAGCCAGACAGATGGACCCTCTGCTCAGAGCACCCTCAGCTTCTCTGGATTCAATTACTGGCTTTTACCCATACTTGCGTTGCTCTAACTCTATAAGCTTCTTCAACATGTATTGGCCAAAATCCAGCTGTAGACTTACACTTGGATAAGTAAAATGGCATAACTTGGACCAGTGCGCAGCTGCCAATCTTAGCCTTTCTCACTGCAAAGCCTATTAGCATATGGTGAATCACCCAACTGAGGCTGAAAGTTATTCAATTAATTAGAGTTAGCAAAGCAAAGTCATCCAACTTATATACCGCCCCATAAAAGCACTTAGTCCACTCTCTGGGCAGTTCACAAGTTAATTAACATTTTGCCCCCAACCTGCCGGGTATTCATTTTACCAATCTTGGAAGGATGGCAGGCTGAGTCAAGCCTGGAGTCCTGGCCAGGATCAAGCTCACAACCTTTTGGTTGCAATATAGCAGTTTTAACCACCGCACCACTAGGACAAATTTATACTTAATAGAGTCCTGGAAACCAGCTGTGCTCCTTTACTACATTTTCTTCCTTCCTTTCTTTCTTTTTTGGAACAGTAAGCGTGCTAGTCTGTGGTTCAGGCATATCAGAAACAAAACAAAATAAACAAAACAAAATTAAAAAACACTGTAGCACTTTAAAGACTAACTGCTATATTTTTATTGTTAGCTTTCGTGGATCAAGGTCTGAAGAAGTGGACTTGATCCACAAAAGCTAACAATAAAAATATAGCAGTTAGTCTTTAAAGTGCTACAGTGTTTATTATTTTGTTTTGTTTTCTGATTTACTACCTTTTGTTATTGATGGTTAAAACATGGGTAACTTTATTCTCCTGTGTGTGTGTGTGTGTGTGTGTGTGTGTGTGTGTGTGTGTGTGTGTGTGTGTGTGTGTGTGTTGTGTGTTGTGTGTTGTGTGTGTGTGTGTGTGCACGCGTGAGCGTGCATGTGTCTTTGGTGTGTGCGTGTGTGTCTTTGGTCAATCGGATCCATAGATGAGATGAGATGAGATTTATTATTCCTGCCCCGCTCTTCTGTCCAAGGGAAATCCCAAGCTGCTTAGTGAATTAAAAGAAGAGCTCGGAGAGTAGCTAACGGTTGTAATGTACCAAATGAGGGCAAGCAAAGTGGCTCAGTTCAGATAAGAGAGAGACAAGCTTTCGCCCCCTTTCTGATGCTGGTCATCTTGGTTGGCTTTGTTGTGCAGGAGCAGTCGGGGTGGCGGTGGTGGTGGTGGTGGTGGTGGGAGAAGAATCCTCGTTCCCACCCCATTTCTTTGTAGATTGGGAGTAGAGACTTCGTCTTGATTTAGAGGTTCTTCGCTCAATTCAAGCATAAGGGACCAGAAATAGGCTGTTATTTTTATTATATACTGTATATATTTTGAATAATAATAATTCTATACATATATATGGAATTATTATTAAATATATATACAGTATATAATAAAATTAATAACAAAATCTGTATTTTATTGTTTCAAATAAAAACTATTGGTCATGTTTGGTGAGTGCCATATCTCCTCCCTCACCTTCCATCAGAAGGGCTGGTTGGGCCCCCATTTTTGTTTGGAGGCGGTTTTGTGGAGCACCATGTGCACTGTGCTCTGGAGATGCTTTGACGGGGTAGGGGTGTGTGAAAATCACGTTCAACGTTTGCCCCAATGGGTGACAAGGTATACCCAGAGAAGATCTGAAACTGTTTGCAAGTACTGTACAGTTAATTTTAAGATTTATTAAAACCACAGAGTGGGGAAAAAATTCAGGATAAAGGA
Organism: Furcifer pardalis; assembly: GCA_030440675.1. Lineage (NCBI taxonomy): Eukaryota > Metazoa > Chordata > Lepidosauria > Squamata > Chamaeleonidae > Furcifer > Furcifer pardalis. Next base: position 130,963,674 of record CP126892.1, read on the forward strand.
AATCAGAAGGAAATCAATGAATTTCTAATATGGAGCAGATCAGGGGTATCAATAAAAAATGGAATGCAAAACAATCTGGGTTAAAATATCAGAGGAAATCAGCTTTTTATAAAAGCATCTCATTGGCCGTAATCTCCCACCAGCCATCTGGCTCATGTCCACTAGGTTCTCAGTGTCCCGCAATATTTGGCCAAAAGACTTCTTCTTCCATGTCTAGGCCAGACATGAAATGACCAAACTGAAGGCACCTTTTGGTGAGTTCCTTCCACAGTTCCTTTTGCCTGGCCCAGTGTGAGAAAGATTAGCTGGATTATGGAAAGAAAGACATTTAGCTACCTGTTGCAAGAAACAGGTTTCTGAAGACTTAAGGGAACGAGTCAGGAAACCTGGTTCAGGAGAATCCAGATTGAAAAAAATCAGGAGGGAAAATATAAAATAAAGAAGTGAAGTGCAGATCTCTTTGGGGTCTGAATGTGTTTTGAGTGAGTGAAAATAAAAGAAGAAAGTAAAGGAATCAAAGTTCATTCAGAGCAGTTGACAGGCCAGAAATCTAACCACGGAATATCTAACCATTTGTGTGTGTGGAATCACAAGGGTCTTAGTCTTAACTAAGGGAAAACTGATCAGGGACGTGTAGACTTTCCCCAAAGAAGTATTTTGACCCTTTCTAAAAACTGAAGCTTCCCTCGGAATTAAGCAAACTAAGAACCAGAGGACCAGGAGAAGTCAATACTTACAGAAAGTAGAAATTATGTAAGAAAAATTGAGCTGAATAGTTTGTGTTTGGGAATGAATGAGAGTATGGTCAACAACACACAAGACAAGGGACTCTGGGTTTTTTTTTCCAATCTGCTGTTTATGTTTGACATTTCTGATCATGTCATCAGCTTATTCTCCATTTCAAGCCTGTGCAGGAACGGTGGGTTATTATTAACCCAAATTAAGAAGCGGTAAACTTTTGCCTTGCAGGCAATAAGGGCCATCAGTGGCAGCAGCCATGAAACCACAGCCGAAGAATTGACCAACCGTGTCTTCAGCCGGATTGACGTCAACGGCGATGGTGAGACTTCCCTTGACATTCCTTCTTCTTCCTGACTGTCTCCCCTCCGATCCTAAACCAAGAGTGCCCAAACTACAGCCCACGGGATGGATCTGGCCCCTGACACCAATTCATCCAGCCTGTTTTACTTCTGCTTCTAGGAGCAATGAAGGTGACATAGGCCAGATGAATTGCCATCTTTGCCGGATCCGGCCCATGGGCTATAGTTTGGACACCTCTGGTTTAAGCAGAGAAAATGGCAGCTTAAAAAAATCTATCTCATCCTGTTGCAAAACATATCTGTTGCATAACAGATTATGACAGGTTAGACTTTAAGGTGCCACAGAGCTTTCTCTGTAGCATTTTAACCACTGACCCCCATTTCACCAGGGTGGTTTTTGCTTCTTCTTCAGTTCAAGTTCTGACTAACATTCAACAGATGGGGCAGGAAAAGAAAAGTGAGAAAGTTACGGAGAACTCAGTCCTTGTTTTGCTTGACCTGAAGTGCAGTCCAGAACTGGTCTTTCTGTGGTGGTGGTGGTAGTCAGAGACTTCCTGGCCCCACAAATGTATCACCTCATACCATGACAGTCCATTCAGTTCAAATCCTGTGCTGAGTACAGCTAATACCTCCTTCTGTCCGACTTCTGAACCATGTCATCAACTTCTGACTTGTCCCTTTGCTCTGGTCAGTTTCCTTGTTACGGGCCCACTTAACGGTATCTGATGGTATTGTATATTGTTGAATGGATTATTGTATAATTTTTGTATTGTGTATTGATTATATTGTGACTATATTGTTGCTGTTATGGGCCGTTTTTGTAGGATGTGTATTATGTAATTTTTGTGTATACTGCATTATTATATCTTGGATATTGTATCGTTATTGTTGTTAAGTGCCTTTTTTTGGATATGTATTGTATAATTGTATATATTGTATTGCTGTATACACTGTATTCTGTAAGCCACCTAGAGACGCTTTCACAAATAAGGCGGCACAGAAATCTAAAAATTAATTTAAAATTAAATGTCCTTCAGGTGTTTTGAAAATTCTGATTGGACTCCAAGGAGTCTAGGGTTTAAAAAGGGTGTTCTGGAGATGACCGGTCAAAGCCAGCAACCTGTCCAGAAGGGTCAGTTGTCCCATTCATTCCTCACACAAGGGAAGGCAAAAAGCTCTTGGTCTGATCACTTCAACAGAAGACATTTGGGTTCCTCAGAGTCAGATCAGACTCTGGGGCAGACTTCCAGGTCACCAATGGTTTTCAAATTTAGGACCTGGGCAAGCTTACTCCAAACACAGCTAGCTTGCTAGATCCAACCAGTGCTTTGCAAGAGGGCCTTCCTAGAACTAAATATAACAAGAAAAAGAAGGGAAATTCCAACACCTTTGCCAAACCTGAGCTCCTGGATCAGTGATGGTGAACCTTGACACTTCATATGTTCTTGGACTTCAATTCCCAGAAGCCCAAGTCACCACTCTTATTGATCAGGGCTTCTGGAAATTGAAGTTCAAGAACATCTGGAAAGCCAAGGTTCACCATCACTGTCCTAGATCCTGGCTATCATAAGAAGACTCTGGCACTAAATCCGAGAAGTGAAGTAAGTTGGAACTGTGCAGAAAGAACTGGCCTGAGTTTAGTTCCTTGGTCAGCAAGGACAATAAAGACCCATAGCTAATTTCTGGAATTAGCTGTCAGAAGATTTGGGAACAGCTAAAGGCTTAGAAGAGGACTTATACAAAGGAGAAGACGAGGTGGAAGCTTTTCTGTGGTCATCATGACAGATAAATGAAGCCCAAAGCCACAATGGTGGAGCAGCTTAGCTTGTGGGACTAAGACTCAGAAATCTTTGCCTCAAAACCCCAGTCCTCTACACAGTGCTCCTTGGCCACCCATTCTGACACATATAGACACATGGGGCCTGCATTGTCTGGACCACAGTCTGCCCACTTCCAAACTTGGATGAATCCTGATCTGATCCAGCTACAGGGGTCCATAAGATGATTCCTAGACCAGACTGGGTGAAGGAGGCTTACGTTGTCTATTCCCCTTCCAGCAAGGCTGCATAACATCTTGTACTTTTAGGGCCCATTTGAACCATAGAATCACTGAGTTGGAAGGGTGCCTTTTAGGCTATCAGGTAAAACAACAACAACAGACCCACCGCTGAATGCAGGAATCTGAATCAAAGCAGGTATGACAGATGGTGACCCAATTCTTTCTTGAATGCTTCCAGTATCGGAGCACTCGCCACCTCTCAAGGAAGTGGGTTTCACTGTCGTACTGCTCTAACAGTTAAGAAGTTTCCCCCCAATATTCAGCCTATATCTGGCTTCCTGTAATTTGAGCCCCTTATTACACATCCTGCACTCTGGGATGGTGGAGAACAGTTCTTCCCCTTCCTCTTTATGATTATCTTTCAGGCATTTGAAGAATGCTATCCTATATCCCTTCTCAGTCTCCTTTTCTCAAGGCTAAACAGGCCCAGTCGTTCCTCCTAGGGCAAGGGTTCTCAACCTTTTCAAGTCAGGGGCCAGGTCATGCTCCCTCAAACAGTTGAGGGGACCAGAGTGGTTGCCCCACCCCCTGTTATGACTGCCATAAATGAGTCCATGGCCAATTCCAGTGGCAGTGGCGGGCCCTGGAATGAGGGCGGGGGCCAGGTTATGTGGTGCTGTGGGCTGAGTTTTGCCCATGGGATGTAGGTTGAGAACCCTTGTCCTAGAGTTTGGTTTCTTTTTCTTTGATCCTCCTTATTGCCTTTCTCTGGACCTGCTCTAATTTGTTTGCCTCTTTCTTAAAGTGCAGCTCCCAGAATTGGACATAGGACTCTAGATGTGGTCTAATTAGTGCTGAATAGAGTCTGAGAAAGGAACGAAAGCTACGGGCTTTTTCTCGCTTCATCGTGATTCGGCTCAGATAGGTGGGTGTAGCGGGCTTCTTTTATGTTCACCTCCAAAAGTAAGAAGGTGGAGAAAGCAAGAGAGAAATGCTTTCTCCCCCTCTCTCATTGTGCCCCCCTTCTCTGCCTATCACAGGTGAGCTGTCTCTGGAGGAGTTTGTTGAAGGTGTGAAGAAGGATGATGAATTCATGGAGGTGATGATGAAGAGCTTGGATCTGGACCATATCGTGACCACGATCAACAGCCGCTGCCAGAGCCAGAGAACTTAATGGTGGGGGCCAGGCAAGGTTTGGAGGGTGGTTTGGAAGGAGTTGAGAACCCCTGTCGATATAGGGATGGGTTCTGGAGGGTGAGTAAGTGGCGGGGCTGCATGCAGGCCATGAGCACTTGGGGGTAGAGAAGTCACATCAGCAACATCTGTAGAACAGAGGAGGACACATGGTGGAGTTTCCCATTGATCTGGACACAATACCCTGACATCAGGATGGCCCTCTGGACTCTACCAGCCTCACAGCTATGGGACCTTACCACTTCCATAGATTTTGCATGCTTGGTATGTCTCAAGCATGTAGGAGTCACTGTTAGATTTCTTTTGGAGCAAGTAGCAGCCTGTGAAGAACTCCCTGTACTGTTTCTGCCACTCGCTCTTTCCCCAGAGCAACATAGAACCCTTCATTTTAGATCAATCATGGCTGGTGCGTGTTAAGATGCAGCCGCATAGACTAGGCAGAGGCACTGGGGAAAATCACATGTGCGCCCCTGCTTTCCTCCCCTGGTTGCTAAAATGACTACCCAGAATCCATGAGGGAAGGAGATGGACAGCAAATGGGGAAGTCCTTGTGGACCTTTGTTGGACAGCTGGAAGATGTGGCCCACAGGGCCCAATCCTTCACAGTGTTCTCTTCCATGTGCATTTCACCCAAATCCACACTGAGGCTCTTTCCGATGGGCAACAATCCATATGAATTGGCGGGAAGAGCTGCTGCTTCAGTTTCCCTTGTCCAGTCAATTCACTATTGGCATAGACCCTGTCAAGGTAAAGGTTATCCTTGCTTGAAAGCCATTTGTATCTGACTCTAGGGTTCAGTGCTCACAGACAAAGAGCCAGCGCTGTCTGTGTTTGCAGGCGTTTTCATGGACATGTGGCAGGCATGCCTAGACACTAGAGTGCACGGAACGCTGTTTACCTTCCCACCAAAGTGGCCCCTACTTATCTACTTGCAATTTCTTGCTTTTGAACTTCTAGGCTGGCAGGAGCTGAGACAGAGATGGGTGCTCATTCTGTCATGCAGTACTCGGGTTTTGAACTGTTGACCTTCTCCCTCCCAGTCAGCATCTGAATTAGCTGTACCAGGGATTCTCAACCTGTGGCCCGCAGGCTGGACGTAGCCTGCAGCACCATTTCATGTGGGGGGCCCACCGCCTCCACCACACCAGGAGGTGCTGTGTTGCTGGAGGAAGGGCAAAATGGCTGTCCAGCCCCCTAAGCTGTCTGAGGGAGCGGGATCCAATGGCCCCCAGTTTTAAAAGGTTGAGAAGTCCTGACCTAGGCTGTAGGGAAGGTTGACCTTCTCCATTCGGCCAGGCTCCCTTCTCCTCCCTGCCTCTCTTTCTCTCTGCTGTTGCATGTAGTGAAGCCAGAAGACGGCCTGTATGATGAATGCACACTCTTCCTCACTTGTTCTGGGACCTTTCAGCGTTCTTTCCAAGGTGGATTATTCCTCAATCCCCTCTAGAACTCACCCAAAACTCACAGCAAGGAATGTATGTTCACCATTCGTTCTCAGCCACGCCCGGCTGACTAAAACCTGGGGCTTCTCTGTCTACAGAGCCCAGCCCAGTTACTTTTATGAGAGGTAAGGAGCACTGAAAAAGAGGCAAACGGACTTACTGTCTTTTACCCAGGCATTCCATTTCCCAATGAACACGCGTTAATTGAAGAAAATATTTTTATTTAAGTGGTAGCATGGTTCTTGATGAATTAGGTTACAGATCTCAGCATAGAAAAATAACCTAATCAAAAATTTCATTTAGAGATAGGATGCTTCCAGACATGTCTTCCTCTACATAAAAAAGAATCTATCTATCTGTTCTAAGTTACCATAATTAAGACTTCCAGAAATAAGGCCTGTTTGGTTGGCCTTCTTCCATTTTTGGTGTTTCCTTGTTGAACACCAGATTCGAACTCTGTTCTGGCCCTTTGCTGGACCCTTGCCAGGTATCAGGTGAACCTGGGTAATTAGGATACATCCAATCAGATCCCAGAATTGGGGTAAACAACTCTGGTCCTATTGTTGAGGCCTGGCGCCTCCCAGTCTGTTTCTTCCCATCCGGGCCCCTGGAAGTGAAGAAACCACATTTCTACTATAGACTAAAACCTAATAAACTCCATTTTGGATATGTGAAGAACTTGGGGCCTCATTTTATCACAGCCTGCTTTTCCAAGAGGTCTGTACCATGAGAGGTTGCCATTGCTTGGAAGCAAGTCATATCAGACGCTAGGGTTCAGTGCTCATCTCCGTTTACAGCCAAAGAGCCATTGCTGCCTGCATCTGCAGAGGTTTCTGTGGCTATGTGGCAGGCATGACTAGATGCCAGAGTGCACGGAATGCTGCTGTTGCCATGGATCACTTAGCAATGCTTAATTACTGCAGGAAGGTGCATTTCAAGTGTCCCTGTATCACACAATCTTGCTTTTTCCTCACCTTCCTTTGCTGCTACCACCAACCTCTAAACTTGCATTTCCTAACCTTTGGTTTTTGGACTTTAATTCCCAGAAGCCTCAGTCAATTCAGCCAATGTGTTGACTTAGGCTTCTGGGAATTGAAGACCGCCAGTTTGGGAAACACTGCTCTAAACTACCCCTTTGAAATCCTTTCTAGATATATATATATATATATATATTTAAAATTAGCAAGTGAAATAGCACTAAACTGTCCAGATGTGGCAAACATTTTAATTGAAACTGATAAGAATGTGGCAAACATTTGAGATAGTGCTGTATCACTTTAGCACTCTTTCATTATCACAATAAACTAAGAGAAAAGGCCTAAAGAATACAACTTCCCATTTCATTAAAGTTCTTATCAGTACAAGCAGAAAGCAAGGAAAAGGGTTCACACCCACATTATGCCCTACTCTCTGCATCGCCAGTGGTGTACTCTGGGCATGTCCAGCAACTGCCCCCACCCAAAATATATATATATGAAGGGAGGCAATGAAACCAAAAGGAGGACAAAATCGTGTGACTAGGAACACTTAAAAATACAACAAAATTAACTAGCACTAGAGGTCGTCACTCTTGCTCAAAAGCCAGTCATATCTGAGTCTAGGGTTCAGTGCTCATCTGTTTACAGCCAAAGAGCCACCATTGTCAGGTTCTGCAGATGTTTCCGTGGACATGTGGCAGGCATGACTAGACACCAAATGCATGGAACGCTGTTTACCTTCCCACTGAAGTGTTACCTCTTTTAGGTTTCCCTTGCTCAAAAGCCAGTCGTATCTGACTCTTGGGTTCAGTGCCCATCTCTGTTTCAAAGTCGAAGAGCTAGCACTGTCTGCTTCTGCACACATTTCTGTGGTCATGAGGCAGGCATGACTAGACACCAAGCACACGGAACGCTGTTTATCTTCCCACCAAAGTGTTACCTCTTTATCTACTTGCAATTTCTTGCTTTCAGTCTACTAGGTTGGCAGGAGTTGGAACAGAGACAGGAGCTCATTCCGCCATGCAGTACCCGGGAATCGAACTCTGAGCTTCCAGGCAGTGAGTTCAGCATCATCACCACTTGAGCCACCACAGTCCTAACTAGCACTAATATAGTGTTAGGGGGAAAAAAGCTGACTTTAGAGAAATATGGGGAGAATTTTTAGATTGTGTATTAGTGAAATGGAAAAAAATAAAGCTAGAGCAAGATGCAGTATCTTTTTTGAATGAGATGACAATTATATAAATAAAATGTAATGATTATAGACAATAATTAAATAAAGGTCTATAATGTTCCACTAGAGGTGGATGCTCATAGTAGTTATAATTATGTTAATTTTGTTAAGATTTTTGTTTACATGCACACACATGCATGCGCACACACATCCAGCACGTACACACACACACGTGTGTGTGTGTGTGTATTTGTTACAATGTTTTTCTTTGTTTATTTTTAAAATAAAAATAAAGCTGTAAATATCTTGGCATCTTGATTTATTAATGAGATTGGTCTATATACGTCCACCTTTTCTAAATCCTTTCCTGGTTTGGGAATCAAAACTATGCTGGATCTATACCATGAAGTCAGCATCCTTCCCCCCTCCATTATGTAATTGAACAACTTCAAGAATCTAGGTACCACAATTTCACTAAATTCTTTGTAAAATTCCACTGATAACCCATCTTCTCCCCCCCCCCTCAATTTTTTAAATAATCTTTTTAACTTCTTCTTTTGTCACCTTTCATTCTTTCTCTATGTTCTTGCCCCACTTTGGTCCTGGACCTTTTCTCTAAATATTCCTTCAAATTTTCTATTTTTATTTCCTTTTTTTGAATATAGTGCTTGGTAAAACTCCTTCACGATCTTAAATTTATCTTTAGTCTTATTACAACTCTCACCTTGAGTATTTATCAATGTGCCCATTTCTCTTTTACTTCTTGCTTCTTTTGCTGCTCTTGCCAATAGCTTCGAATTCTTATTACTATATTCAAAATATTCCCTCTTTAAATATATCAAATCTCGTTTCACTTTTTCAATATCTTGCCCTACTAATTCTTCCATTAGTTTTTCCAACCTATCAAAGGTCATTATACCATGGAGGTGCACATCTATGGGCAATGGGATCAGTCTGACAAAAGGGGGAGAACAGGAAGCCAACTCTGCTTCTTTGGTTCCTGCTTCAACCTTGCCTGTGGAACGTTCCCTTAAATTTAAAAAGGTTACAATGTTTCAGGTAACATCACCACTAGAGTAGGCCCATTGAATCAACGGAATGTATGCACTAATTCCTCTGTGATTCACTGGGCCTGCTCTTCCAGTTGCAATGTAGTTGCAATGTAGTAATGGGTTTCAACCACTATGGCTACTCTGGTTGGTTCTCACATATCAGAAAACAAAACAAAATAAACAAAAGTCTTTAAAGTGCTACAGAGTTTTTTATTTTTATTTTATTTTGTTTATTTTGTTTTGTTTTCTGATATGCCTGAACCACAGACTAACACGGCTACTATTCCAAAAAATTCTGGTTGGTTCTAGCAGCTGAATATAGCCCTGTGTCACTAAGGCCACTCTTAATGGTATCGAAAGCCGCTGAGAGGTCAAGAAGAGTCAGGATGGACAGATGACCTCTGTCCTGCTCTTGTCAAAGATCATCCACCAGCATGACCAATGCAGTCTCAGTACCATATCTGGGCCTGAATCCTGACTGAAAAGGCTCCAGATAATCTGCTTCATCCAGGATCTCCTGTAACTGCCGTGCCACTGCCTTCTCCAAAACTTTACCCAAAAAGGGCAGCTTGGAAACCGGCTGATAATTGACCAGCACATAGGGCGAGTGAAGATTTTTTTAGGAGGGAGTGAACCAAGGCATGTTTTAAGGTTTCTGGAAAAACCCCTCCCACAACAAAGAATTTATAATTGCTCCAGCCCAACCGCCTGTGACCGTCCTGGTTATTTTCACTAACCAGGCAGGGCATGGATCTAATGCACAGGCAGTGGCACGAATAGATCCCAGGAGCCTGTCCACTTCCTCAGGGACAACTGGATCGAACCGATCCCAGATAGCATGGCTAGACTGCTCTCTAGTCAACCCCAGCTCTACATTTTCCACACCGGGATTAAACTTTGAGCAAATGCGAGCAATTTTCTCTGTCAGATAATCTGCAAAGGCCTCAGTCAACCAGGGCCCGACCACCACCCCTTTCCAAGGAGGGATCTGGTCACATGGAACAGGGTCGCTGAGTGATTATCCACAGAGGCAATAATAAGGGTGGTTAGATATTGGCATTTCACCACCCCCATCACCACAAGATAGGCCTTAATAGAGGCTCCAACAAGTGTTCAGTCGTCCTCATTATAAGGTTGAGGTTCTCCCTTTGGTAGCATTGCCTTCCCCCAACCTTGATTCCTCCAAGACACATCACACGATTTTCAGTAGTCTCTAGATATTTATTGTAAGGCAAAGATGTCACAGAGCATACATAGGCAAAAGAGAGCTAAAATAACAAATCTAGCTAGAAGCCAGGAGGGCTTCTGCCCCCCCCATTTTCGCACACCTCCCTCAGGCTGAGGGATTTGCGTTTTCAGCACAGCATAGAAAGAACAAAAGCTCAGAAAAGGCACAGCTTTAACATACAAAGCGTACATGCAGTTTATAATGTTACATTACTCCAAATCCCATTCTCCTCCTTCCCACCAGATGTCTTCCAATCACCAGGCCTGGTTGGAATTAATTACTAAAGTCACTCACTTAGAGTCCTCCGCCCTCCTTTCTCACTCCCCAAGAACCAGACCCAACCTTTGGAATGCCACCTACAGATAAGCCGTTATGTAAAATTTTGAAATTCACCCTTTAGTTTAAGTTATATTCTTTATTTTTAAATAAAGTTCTTTGAACCTTTCAGTTTCCCTTGAAATAACCCCTGAAATAGTCATCACACGTTCCATGTTCCCCAGAGCACAGTTCCTGGTCATATTTTATTCTAACATCAATAGATATTTCCTTTTAATCAATAGATATTTCTTTTTAATCAATAAAGATTTCCTTTATACCATGGTAAACTTAAGCTTCACACAATACACTGAAGTGGAGCCTGGAAATTAGTGGAATTTGACCAGGTGGGTGATCCTAGACTAGAGTTACCTTTGGTGTTAATCTCACCCCAGGAAAGAAATCCTGCTGGCCAACGCAATTATTTAAATTTGAGGCTTAGCTCTCTTGCTCAAAGATGAAGTTTGATTCCATTTTAAGTTAGGAATGTATAAGGAACTTCTATGGAATAATTTCTGTTTGTATTTGACTATGATATTAATACTGGATTTTATGTCTCCTCAGTCCAAGGAACAGTTGAATGAAATATTATAACTAAAGGACAGCTCTGATATTAAAGCAATGCAGAAAGAATACAATAGTAAAAGAGAGAAAACACCGTGTGCCCTCAGGAAATCATTATCAAAGGACCTTTGTATCAAACCAGTTTTTCCAGCCATTGGCCTTCCTACCAGATGTGGAATTCAATACCTAATGTTGTGGAAATGCAGCTGGCAGATGTATGTTCAAGAGATCAAGAAACTAATATTTACAATCTCTGAAGGCTGGGGTGTTTAATTAAAAGGTGATTGTTTGTACAGTACTTGTAAAAACATTGTGTTGCTTTGTGTTACTGATCTGCAATAATCTGTGTACTATCTTGCTTGAATAGCCATGAGCTTCCTTTCTTTGCCTACTGAAACTGTAAAAAATTAATTGAGTAGTTAGTCAGTTTGGCCCTAAAAGATTATAAAACTGAACTCTGAAGTCATAGACCACCTCATTTCCTGGCTTTTTCCATCTGCCTAGGGTTAGGTCAAAAAGACAGGTCTCTTGCCTGTTTGAAAAATGGGGCCATCCAGGGAGGCAAACATCTGTACAGTCAAACCTCGCATAAAGAAGAGCATCTCACTTAAAGAGTAACTCACTTAAAGAGCAGAATTTTCTCTGAATGTTCGCTTCGCTTAACAAATAAAACCAACCAAAAACTCGCTTAACAAATAACTCGGGTTTTTGGTTGAGCTCAAGTGAGACCTCACCAGTCCCTCCAGTTCCTGTCCAAGGAGGGCATTTTCTGACTCCTCTCTTCCTGGTTTCCTTTTCCACAACAAATCCACTTTGCCCCAGAAGATGAAAGTGCAGAACATCTCCTGGCCTTGGTCCAGTTCCACGCTCTACTGCTGCCGGAGTCACAGTCATGGTCCTCTGCCCTGTACTCTATTTATGTCCCTCTTGACAAGGCAGGTGACTATCAAAACCAGGACAAGTAGGGAGAATAACCTGGGGCTTATTTGTGTACCAGATTTGGAGGGGACATGTGTGTGAGGGATTGTCCCCAGGCAAGAAGCTGCAAGCCTGAGATATTAATCATTTGTTCAGGTGTCCTGTTGCAAGGCAAGGAGTCTGGCTCCTGACAGGTTAACAGATGACTTATTGCCCCCAGTTCTGACTCCGGTTCGCTCTGGTTCTTCTTGCCTAAGATCTAGGGCTATAAAGACCACGGAGTCACATTCTTGGAAACATTCACCCGTCCCGTTTTGCTTCCCTGAAGCTGTGAGGATGAAGGTAGTGAACCTGGTAAGTGGAGGGATTAAGAAACGAAGGAAGGGTAGATGATGGGTAGAAGGAAGGAAGGGTAGATGATGGGTAGAAGGAAGGAGGGAGGGAGGGAGGGAAGGGTAGATGATGGGTAGAAGGAAGGAGGGAGGGAGGGAAGGGTAGATGATGGGTAGAAGGTCGAAAGAAGGAGAGCAGGGGGGAAGGAAGTGTAGATGATGGGTAGAAGGAAGGAAGGAAGGGAAGACTGAGAGCTCAAATGGGGAAGGAAGGGATGAACCTCCAGGAGGCAAGATCCATCCAAAGGATGAAATGGAGGCAGAAGGAGACAAATTAGCCAGCTAGCCTAATTAGCCAGTTAGGTTTAATCCCGATGTCCTAAGACGCCAGTAAGTTTAGTTTTAGTTTTAGTTTAGTTTTAGTTTGTATTTGTCGGTGATGGGTTTTAATTTGTTGTGGGTATTGCTGTTATTGGTTTTCTGCGTGTTCACTGCCCAGAGAGGGATAACTCCCAGATGGGTGGTATAGAAATTCAATAAATACATAAAGTCACCCCTGATCTGTTGGGGTCTGAAGAGATCAGCCCAGACTGGAGCCTGCAGATCTGATCATCACACACCTTCTTTTCTAGAAAACAGCCAGACCAAAAAAAATTGCATCCTTTTAGTCCAGCAGTCTTTTCCCAACTATGCCAAAAAATGAAAAGGGAAAAAAATGGAGAGAGCTTTTAAAAGTACATTTCTCCCCCTTTCTGGGCCATAAATGTATTTTCAAAGTTGAAGAAGGCTCAAGACTGGCAAGAAAAGGCCACGGTGGGTTTTGCACCTGCTTTACTGAATAAGAAAAACAAAAAAGTAAAATTGTCATTATTCTTCAGGTCAGGGTGCCCAAACTATGTCCCATGGGCCTGATCCAGCCCCTGACACCAATTCATCTGGCCCATGCCGCCCTCGTTACTTCCGGAAGCAGAAGTAAAAGGCACCCGTATGGACGCATTTTAGTTTTGCTTCTGGGAGCAACAAGCGTGTCAGGGGGCGGATCTGGCCCACAGGCCGTAGTTTGGGCACCCCTGGTTTAAGCAGAGAAGATTACAGCTTAAAATCTATCTCATCCTGTTGCAAAATATATCTGTTGCAAAACAGATTTGCAAGGTGGTTTTTTCCCCTTCCATTTCCGGTGGGGAACCATGTGACCGGCCCACTACCTGAAAAGTTTGGGCACCCATGCTTTAGGTAAACCACACTGGATCAAAAGTCAGCCATGTTTCATTTTAGGGTTTGGTGCTCATTTCCATTTACAGCCAAAGGGCCAGCACTGCCTGAAAGTGTTTGTGGTCATGTGGCAGGCTCTTTATGGCAAACAAAAAATGAGTATAGGATCACAAGCTGTCCAGACCTCACAGATGTGCTAGCTACGACTTCTCCTAAATCCCACCCCTCCTCTACACCTGTGTCACAATTTGGGGCAGTTGTCTGTTTCCCCCCTCTTTCAACGTGGCACCTTGACACTTGAACTTGAATCCCTACCTTTCTTCACTCTGTGCATCCTCCAGGGGTGGCAGGTGGGGATCTACATTCCCCTGTGGATTGGATGTTGGTGGTGGTTCTTCTTCTTCTTCTTCTTCAGGATGCTAACTCACAGATTGCCTTGGATGAACTGCTGAAGACCCAACCAGCTAACTAATTTGTCCCCATAGCAAATGCATGACCTGTGTTTTACCCCAGGAAGGAAGTGCTGGGCTAGGGGCAACCTTAGCCTGCCTGCTCTTCCAGGGTCCATCCCTCACAGATCCACTTCCCACAGGAATTTGACCCTTCAGAGATTTACCGGCCAGATGTCGATGTGAAAAATGGGAAGGTGAAGGAGGAGTACAGAAATTTCAAGGTGAGTTGGGAAGAAGATGGCCCTTCCTCCTAGTCTGTGCCTTTGTACGCCTTCCGCTTGTGTGCCTCCCTCCCTCCCTCCCTCCCTCCAGTCCAAGTGGTCCACCCAGGTTTCTGGACCACCATTGTCTTTGTTGTGGCCTCTTTCCCACAGCTAGAGAAAACAAGCCTTGGAAAACATCAAGCCTATATGAGTGGAGTTGTGAAGGCCATTTAGGCACCAACCCAAAATACAATTAGAAAATGTACATAAGTGTCCCAAAATCATGTAGGAACCACAAAGCCAGGACTTGGTTGGTTGAACCACCTCCCTTGTTAGCAATACCTTAAGGCAGGGATTCTCAACCTATGGCCTGTGGGCTGGGTGCACCCCATGGCACCATTTCATGTGGCCCCCTACCACCTCCACAACACCAGGAAGTGCCACGTGGTGGGGGAAGGACAAAATGGCTGTCCGGCCCCCGAAGCTGTCTGAGGGAGCCTGACCCACCCAAGCTCTCCCTCTGTTCGTCTCAAAGGTGCTACGAGATGGGGCTTGTGGTTCTTGAAAAGCTGCGCTCTTTCTCTTTTAGGCGGCAAGTAACTAACTTGACTACCCTGAGGACTAATGGGCTTGGGTGCTGAAGTCCACAGGGAAGGGTGATGGTTCCCCAAGTGGATTAAACGGTCCCACTTGAATCCCTCTTGATGGAGGGCAGCAGCTTCATCCATCCTGGCAGCTGGGGCTGAGGAGGACCTTATGTGCCAAAAGGTCTCAGGACTAGAAAGTGACTTGCAGAGCTGAATCAGTGGTACTATGGGTGTCATGCTTACAGAAGGCAAATGGAAGGCCATTACATTATGTGGTTCCAAGGGCACACTTCATGGCTGATCACCAATATTCAGATTTGGATATGGCACTTTAAGAAGAAGAAGTCCCCATCTGTTTGGGAAGCAGAGGGCAATCATTGGCTGGAAGGGACTACTTGTGGGGCAACCTTTCTATCTGCTTATTGGTAGGACCAGGTGGCATGGCAGAGGGGAGTGAAGGCATCCAGGCTGAAGGAGGGAGGTTCTAGGGCTGTGATGGCAAACCTTGGCACTCCAAATGTTCTTGGGCTTCAATTCTCAGAAGCCCAAGTCCCCATGAATCCACACAAATGGGTTTACTGTGTGTGTGTCCAGTCCACACCATTCCCATGTGTTGCCTTACTTGCATCTGATTGTTATGGCAACCCTCCTCCTCCTGGTAAGGAGGCAATGTCTCCCAGGCAAGAGAGACATTGCAGGAGGGCTCTTAACAATGCCTCCCCTTCGTGAGCTTCTACGTCTGAGGAGGGATTTGAACCCAGGTTTCCGTCGTCTTAGTTTGTTGCTCTATCTAGATCCTGGAGAGCAAATGCCTTGGCTTTGGCTGAGAGGAGTCAAGGGTCTGCCTCTCCAGAAAGCGGTTTCTAAGAACTTGGGAGAGGCAGAGAAAATGCACCCGGGCCGGGGGGCGGGGAGAGGGATGTTAATGTATGACCCAATGCTGGCCACAGACAGGTCTCATCCTGGCACAAAGTCAAGCCTGGTCCTTGAGCTTGCTGTCCCCTTGGCTTTGGTGTTTGCCCTCCAGAAGGAGCCAACAATCCCTGCCCAAACCCTTTGGCTGGGCTCTGGGGAATCACATCTAGAGGGTCCAGAGTTGAAGTGCTGTGCTCTAAACCAGTGCCTCCTCTCAGGACGGGCCGCTGATGGACCGAGTCTACAACACCTACCTCCTGATGCATACAAACCAGACGGTGGAGTTTGTGAGGAAGAAGGTGAGTCTCCTGGACTGTCTGCTCTGCTCTTCCCTGGCTGGATACCTCTCCACCACCACCACCACCACCACCACCACCACCACCACCACCACCACCACCACCACCACCACAGCTTCATGGCAATCCTCCATCCTTCTCACCTGCTTTCCATCGTTGTGTACATTTTCACCATTGCAAACCAGGACAATTTGGTTTAAAGCCCCAAACCTGCACCTTGCAAAAAAGCAAGGAAGCTGGCAAAGGGACAAACATTTCTCCCTGTTTACCAGAGCTTCACTTCCCCACCAGCGCTTCATAAGAGAAGATTGATCCAACTCTCTAACTGTGGTTTAGGCGCTGATCTTGATGACTGGCAATTTGGCAGGTCAGCAGTTCAAGGCCCGAGTAGTGCATGACTGAGTCAGCTCCTGTCTCTGTCCCAGCTCCTTGCCAACCTAGCAGTTCAAAAGCAAGACATTGCAAGTAGATAAATCAGGACCACTTTGGCGGGGAAATGATCTTGGGGACGTGAAAGGAGCCTCATGCGGGCGTCCCCTGAGCAGAGTTCCTCCAGCTTGCCTCTCAGCCACTGAAATATAATTTCCATAATCCCATCCCTGATCCTAACCCTCCCCCGCACCTCACTAAGACGATCCTCAATTCCCTTTCTCTCTAGCACAAGGAATATGGGGCCTGCCATCGCCACCAGATGACCATTATGGAGGCTCTAGACCTCCTGGACAACGTGGTGGATGAGTCGGACCCAGACGTCAACTTCCCCAACTCCTACCATGCGTATCAGACAGCTGAGGGCATCCGGAAGGCTCATCCTGATAAAGGTGAGTCTCTGGACCTCCTATCCTGCCCCAAAACAGGGACAGACTCCTTCTAGAAAGGGGGAAGTGCCATATTCAGTCATGCGACCCCCAATGCCAATTCATCCATCTCCCATAGCCCTCATCACTCCTGGAAGTGGAAGTAAAGCACATGTTTTACTTCCGCTTCCAGAAGCGATGAGGGCTTTGTGGGCTAGATGAATTGGCATCAGGGGCCGGATCTGGCTCATGGGCCATACTGACCACCACCCTGAACCACATGACCAGCCTGTGGCCCAAAAAGTTTGGACACCCCTGCTCTAGCCCAATGCCTGGAAATTCTCACTCTCCCCCTGGAGAAAGAACTGTTAAACTTGGATCCCTCTGGACAGAAACCTTGTAGTTTTCTACTGCTGTCACCCCACCCCCTTTTTGCCATTTGTATTGATATATGTCCCCCCCACGTGCCACCATGCATCTGCCTTGTGTGAATGTCTAAATTCCAAATTGGGATGCATCTTGAACTATTGACTTTTGCCTCCATACCACCCCATGGGGACCCATCTGGAAGCCTTTTCCTTGTGCTACTCATTCAAAGTCGGTTGCATGCACTGGCGGTGCAGTTGTTAAACTGCTGTACTGCAACCAAAAGGTTGAGTTCAGTTCTGACCAGGGTTCAAGGTTGACTCAGCCTTCCAAGGAGAGTAAAAGGAGTCCCCAGCATGTTGGGGGCAAAATTCTAACTAACTTGGGACCTGCTCAGAGAGTGCACTAAGCGCTTCTATGGGGCAGGGATATAGAAGAAGTGTGGTTGTTTTGGCTTTGTTTTCACATGGGGTTGGGATAGGGTGTCAGTTGAGCTCTCCCAGGGAATTGGCATCCTTAAAAACAAAACAAAACCCATTCCTATTCTCTTTTTGCCACAGATTGGTTCCACCTGGTCGGACTGATTCATGACATTGGGAAAATCCTGGCACTGGCTGGCGAGCCACAGGTGAGGGTGGCATGTCCTGCACATAGACTAGGTGGCCTCCTCTGTCCCATCCTCTTTAGGAGGGTGAATGAGGTCCGATAAAGATGGAGCCCACCCGTGGTTGATGGGTAGCTAAGCCAACAGTCCATGGATGGAAATCACATCCAGTCTTGCCAAGATGACATCAACCCAGAGGGCAACTTATAGCTGTTCTCTTTGAGACCACTCCAGCTGACGCCAGCGGTTGCCCCAAGTGTCCTGGCTTTACTTGGGGGTATTGAGATGATAACCTGTCCTGTCCTTGCTTAGCAAGGCCAGGGGATTCCAACTAGGGCACCAGAGCTGCTGACCAGAGGGAGGAGGGCCAGGCTGCTTTCTGACCAACTGGTGTGCCTTACCCTCTCCCTACAGTGGGCAGTGGTGGGAGACACCTTCCCAGTGGGCTGCAAGGTCCAGAAGTCAGTCGTCCTTTGGGACTCCACTTTCCACAACAATCCTGACCTGAAGAACCCCTCGTACAAGTAAGCATTGGCTTTTGCCCCCTGGTCCTCTCGTTTCTGCTCTTGAGGCTCTTCTTGGTACGAGAGCAGGGCAGAAGTCAGAGTTCTGTCCTGGGTGAGAGATGCTTTCAAGCACAGAACTTAGCGGGTAGAAGCAGCCAGTGAGAAAGTAAGTAGAGCCCAGAGGTAAGAAAGGTTCCCGCATCCCAGGCCAGCTCCGAAAGAAGGAAGGAGGTAGTTTCCAAGAGAGGCTGCCACGGTCCTTGGCTCTTCCCAAGGGTGGCCATTCCAGATGTTACACCCCTATCCCAGTCCCATCAAGGCTGTAGCTGGAGGCCCCCCAGGGCGGGCTTGGCCCACCCTGAGTTAGCAGTTTGCCCACCCTGGCAAGGCATGGTTTCCCATAGGAATGCACGGAAAAGAGGCTTTCTTGCCTACCCTGAAAAAAAAAATTGCCCACCCACCTCTAGAATCCTGGCTACAGCCCTTAGTCCTATCCGTACCTTCTGGGCTTCACTTCTCAATATCCACTTCCTCCACGTCCCACAACCTGATTCACAGTAGAAAGAAGAATCCAACCTGTCCGGTTGCTGCTGCCTCCAGCTAAAGCCACCCCAACCCTGGTCAAGAGAGAGAACATGAACTATTAAGGCCTATCAGGTGGCGATGGAGGCGGTGAAACATCAATATTTCACTGGCCTCATTGCCTCTGTGGATAATCGCCCAGTGACTGTTTCGGGTAACCAGGTCCCTCCTTGGAAGGGGGGGGGGTTGTCGGGCCCTGAATGGCAGGGGTCGGCAGAGGCTTTTGCTGATTATCTAGCGAAGAAAATCAACTCCTGCTCAAAGAGCAGGTGGGAGCCGTGGCCAGGAGGGCTTTCGCACAACTTCGTGTCATATGCCAGTTACGTCCGCTCCTCCACGGGGACTCCTTGCTCATGATCACACATGCTTTGGTTACCTCCAGACTTGATTATTGTAATGGGCTCTACATGGGGCTGACCTTGGTGACCATTTGGAGAGGCTGCTCTTTAGGAAGGGGGTTAAGACCTGGCTGGCGGGACAGGTTTGGGTCAGACAGTTGCTTTGGCTTGTTGGCCCATCTGACCCCTCCCTCTCTCAATGTATGATTTTTAAACATCTTTTAACTTTGCTTAGTTTTAATATTTTAATATTAATTTTACACTGGATTTTATATTGCGTCTTATGTCTCTTTTTAGACCTTTGTTAGCCACCCTGGGTCTTTTTGAGGAGGGCAGCATATAAGTCTGATCAAATAAGTAAATTAATAAGTCAGAAGCATGCGCATGAAAAGGCCTTCTTTTTCATCTCCTCCTCAGCACCATGTACGGCATCTACCAGCCCAACTGTGGCTTGCAGAACATCCTGATGTCATGGGGCCATGATGGTGAGATTGCCAGAATTGCACCGAGGGCAGGGAGGCCTCCTGGGGAAAACCAAAGAGCACATTGCCTCCTTTTGGGTGGGACAAACATGACATTCTGTGTAAACCCACATGGACTATGTCGGGCCAAGGAAAGAAAGACTAAGCAGAGAAACACTAAGACAAAGAAATTTAGGCAAAGGGATAATAAAACTGGTGGAAGGGAAAGAGCTGGAATGCTTTGGTCACTAGCGACAAGCTGAAAGTAGAGGTGATTTCAGATAGTCGTTTAAAATCCTACAATTCATAGGGAGGAGTGAGGAAAGGACCAGTAACTATTACATGAAGGACCTGGGGAAGGGGGGCAGCTTGGCCTGCAAGCAACATGGCCCCCTGGCCAAGAGCTCCTGCATCAAGAGTTAGAGCTGCCTGTGGATTTACAGATTTGATTTCCAAACCTGATTATTGTGGCAGGCTTTGAGGAAGTCTCAATATAAGACTACTTTGGCTCAGGTTAAGAAGCTCGCCTGGAAGGTTGGCAGGTTGGCAGCTCAAGACCCGAGTACTGCATGACGGAATGAGTGCCTGTCTCTGTCTGAGCTTCGGCTAACCTAGCAGTTTGAAAGCAAGATGTTGCAAGTAGATCAATAGGGACCACTTCGGTGGGAAAAGATATTGGGGACATGAAAGGAGCCTCATTTGGGTGTCCCCTGAGCGGAGTTTCTCTAGCAACGATCCTTTCAACTCAGAACAGAAAGCACCTTTGTGTGCTTCTGACTTTTTTAAAAAAAAGTTAAAAGATGTGTCCGTGCAATAAACCCATTCGTGTGGATTCACAGGGAGTGGACCCATTTGCTAAAAGGAGCCCTTCACCTCTTGATTTCCTGATGTTTCAAGACGTCCTCACTTTCGCCACTGAAAGGCTGCTAATGAAGCCACGTGCATAGTGCATAGTGCCAGGATGGCTCCAAGCCTACACCACTTGTGTTCTGGCATGCCTAGAGGCGACCTCAGTGTTAAGAGCAGGGAAGGACCAGCACCATTTGACTCCCAGATTTCCCTTTTCTCTCCAGAATACCTGCACCAGGTGATGAAGCACAATACATTCGCCCTCCCTCGGGAGGTAAGTGAAACCCACCCTTTTGGGGAAAGAATGGGACTTTTAGGCATGGCAACCGCTCTCCTTCCTGTCTCTGGTGAAGGAAATATGAGGAGCCCAGCCGAGGCACCATCCTCTTCTCGTCTAGCCTGGAGAGCCTCCTCGTTCTGGAAGTGGAGGGGGCCGTCTCCCCATTCTGGCACTGCTTAACTTCCAACATCTGACCAGGTCTAGCATGTTCAGGATGTAACCCAGACAGAAGCCCCGGAAAGCACCCTAGATTTAATGTTTAAGTGTCTCTGTAAGACCTCAGGGGTAGGATGTAGCAGTGGAAGAAGAAGAGAGGACCCCTGGACCAAGGGTGGCCATCGAGGGAGGAGGAGGGCAAAGGAGGAGGGGACCCACACTACTTCTCTCTCTCTCTCTCCAGGCTTACTACATGATCCGGTTCCACTCCTTTTACCCTTGGCACACTGGTGGAGATTACACACACCTCTGCAGTGAGGAAGACCTCAGGATGCTTCCCTGGGTGAGAGAGTTCAAGTAAGCAGTGCTCTTTCTTCTTCTGCCACATCCAGATCTGAATATTGGTGACCCTCCTGGCTATCAGCCACAAAGAGTGTCCTGGAAACAATGTGGCCTTCCCATTGGTTTCCACATTGCAGTGTGACCCCCATAGTACCACTGATCCAGTTCCGCGTCACTTTCTGCTCCTGAGCCCTTTTGGCATGCAAAGCCCTCCTCAACCTGAGGCCAGGATGGATGAAGTTGCTGCCCTCCATCAAGAGGCAGGCAAGTGGGACCCTTTCATCCACTGAAGGGGGGAGGCACCACTCTTCCCTGTGGACTTTGCCTCCCAAGGCCCCTAAGTCCTCAGGGTGGCCAGGTTAGTTAACTGATGCCTGACACTCAGTCCTGAGTCGCTGGCATTAGGGTCTACTCTAGGACCAGAGCAGGATCACCTGGCCAGTTCTGTCTAGAGGAATGGAAAGGTGGGCAAGAGACGCTGAAGTATAGGACAGGAAGGGAAATGTGTATGTGGTGGTTGTCATTCACAGGCCCATTTGTGGTGCATGACCTCCAAAGTGATGTGGGGAAAGATGGCACAAGGAATGTGCCACTAAGGAGCTTTCCTTTATTTCCTGGGCTACATAGTTTCAGGGCCCTCTTTCAGAAATGTCTGCATTTCATTTCTTGCATGCTGCAATGCATCTTTGTTTCCCTCCTGGCCCAGCCTGTGGTTCATCTTATGTGGTTGCTTCAGCCCAGGCTAAGCTTCCTTATGTTTCCTCACAAGATGCTGAGCTTGATGACTGGAAGGTCAGCAGTTTGAGACCCGAGTATTGCACAATGAATGTCCAATCTCCGTCCCAGCTACTGCCAAACTAGCAGTTCAAAAGCAAGAAATTGCAAGTAGATAAATAGGGGCCACTTTGGTGGGAAGGTAAACAGTGTTCCCTGCACTCCGGTGTCTAGTCATGCCTGCCACATGTCCACGGAAATCTGCAGACACAGTCAGCGCCGGCTCTTTGGCTATGAACAGAGATAAGCGCTGAACCCTAGTCGGATACGACTGGCTTTTGAGCAAGGGTGACCTTGACATAAAACTGGCACAAGCAGGGCAACAGGACTCTGGAAAGGATGGCACCAAGGACAGCACCAGTCCCTCCACACCAGCATCATCCCATCCTCTGGGGAGACACGACAGGTGGCCAGAGGGCTCCTAAGGAACACACTGGGCAGTGACTCCCCCACTTTTCTGCTTTGCAGCAAGTTCGACCTCTACACCAAGGGTGGAGACCTTCCTGATCCAAAGGAACTGAAGCCGTACTACCAGAGCCTCATAGACAAGTACTGTCCAGGCCTGCTGAGCTGGTGAGCCCTGCCCTGAGCTGGTTCTGCTTCTAGCGCACCCAGGGCCGAGCCTGGAGAGGAACTGAAGAGGGATGCGCACAGCCAGGAAGCTCAGCCAGAGGAAAGCGGGAGAGACCAGGAGAGCAACGGCCTTCCTCCACTTGGGCGGCAGTTCCCATATACAGCTCCAGTTGGGAGAAATGTTCCGAAAAGGAACATGAAATGAGACCCGCGCCTTGAAACAAAGGCCACCCTCCAAAGACTAATAAAAGGGATGTCCCTGTTTGAATAGTCGTCGTCTCCATTTCTTGCAGTCAGCAGGCATGACCCACGAAAGACTACCTGAGCTGAGCCCTCCTGTCTACATCTAACCTGGCTTGAGACTCAGCATCAAGAAAACCAAGATCATGGCCACAGGCCCTCTCAGTCCCTGGAGAATAGATGGGGAAGAAGTAGAAGCAGTGACAGATTTTACTTTCTTAGGATCAAAGCTCACTGCAGATGGAGATTGCAGCCATGAAATAAAAAGGCGGCTGATTCTTGGGAGGCAAGCGATGAGAAACCTGGGAAACATAGTGAAAAGTAGAGACATCACATTACAAACAAAAATTCGTCTAGTCAAAGCAATGGTATTTCCGGTGGTAATGTAGGGTTGTGAGAGCTGGACCATTAGGAAAGCTGAGCGCAGAAGAATAGATGCCTTTGAGATATGGTGTTGGAGGAGAGTTTTGAGAGTCCCCTGGACAGCGAGGAGAACAAATAGGTCAATCTTAGAAGAAATTAACCCTGACTGCTCCTTAGAAGGTCAAATAGTGAAGATGAAGCTAAAGTATTTTGGACATCAAATGAGAAGAGAGGATTCACTTGAAAAAGCCTTGATGCTGGGAAGGGTGGAGGGCAAAAGAAGAAGGGGGCGGCCAAAGATGAGATGGCTAGATGGTATTGTAGAGACAATGGGCACAGAGCTGAGCGAGTTGAGGAGGATGGTGGAGGACAGAAGTGCCTGGCAGACAGTGGTCCATAGGGTCCCAAAGGGCCGGAATCGACTGTGTGACTGAAACCCCATCCCCTTACTTGCTTATTAATTACATTTTTGTACTGCTCATCTGAGGTATTTCCCACTCTGGGCATTGTACAGATAAACAGCAGCAGCAAAATGAAAGCGAATGACAACATACAGATCAAACGGTGCCCGGGGCAAAAGCATGCTCAAAACCTTTAGCCAGCTCCAAGAAATGCCCCTGATATGGGATGGTATTCACTTTGGTGACTAGGCATGCCTGCCACATGTCCAGGGAAAGGTCTGCAAAAGCAGTCAGCGGCAACAGAGACGAGCTCTGAACCCTAGTCAGACACGACTGGCTTTCCAGCAAAGGTGACCTTGACCACCGATGACTCCCAAGAAAGATTGTGGCTTTGCAATATACTTGGTTGTGGCCCTTCCCACTCCTGGCTGTCACCCACACCATTTCTTCCAGGACCAAAGGAAGATGACACAGGAATAATTTGTCCCCTAAAAGCCCCCAGCAGTCTTCTGTCTCGGTACCAGCCCTGGGAATGGTACCAGCCCTGGGGGCACAACAACTGTCCTCTAGGACAGCAAACAGAGCGCTGCTCCAGATTCGAGTCTGATCCTGACAGAATCCAAGTCAACTCAACCCTCCATCCTTCCCAGGTTGGTTAAATGAGCACCTAGCATGTTGGGGGTAAAATGATCAATTCCCTTGTGAACAACCCATAATGCTCAAGTGTTAAAGGGACATATAGAAGTGCAATTGTTATTGCTGTTCCAGTTCCTGCCAACCTTTTGTTGTTCAGTCAGTCGATTCCGACCCTCTGTGATGACCCTATGGACCACTGTCCGCCAGGCACTTCTGTCCTCCACCCTCCTCCTCAACCCACCCAGCTCTGTGCCCATTGCGTCTACAATACCATCTAGCCGTTTCATTTTTGGCCGCCCCTTCTTCTTTTGCCCTCCACCTTTCCCAGCATCAAGGCTTTCTCAAGTGAATCCTCTCTTCTCATTTGATGTCCAAAGTACTTTAGCTTCATCTTTACAATTTGACCTTCTAAGGAGCAGTCAGGGTTGATTTCTTCTAAGACTGACCTATTTGTTCTCCTCGCTGTCCAGGGGACTCTCAAAACTCTCCTCTAACACCACATTTCCTAGCAGTTTGAAAGCAAGAAATTGCAAGTAAATAAACAGGTACCACGTTGGTGAGAAAGGTAGCATTTCATCATGCCTGCCATGACCATGGAAACATCCGCACACACAGAAAGCTCTGGCTCTTTGGCCGTAAACGGAGATGAGCACTGACCCCTAGAGTTGGACACTACAAATGTTTGAGTCAGGGAGACCTTTCCGGGCCAGGGGCTGGCCCAATGCTCTGGAGTCTCAGAAACCATTTCTTTTCTTCTGCCCAAACAGGCAAACAGTGTGCTTGCAGTAGAGGTCAAAAGGAAGGGATGAGTGACCTTACCTTTGTGGCTCCTCTGGCCACTGGTGGCGCGGTAAATTGCTCTACTGCAACCCAAACACTGTGAGTTTGATTGTGACACAAATCAAGGATGACTCAGCCAGGGAGAGAGAGAGAGGGAGAAAGGGAGGGAGAGAGAGAGGAAGGGAGAGCAAGAGAGCACTAAGCGCTATAGGGTGGGATAGAAGTGTCATTGCCATCCTTGTCAACTATAATGCTGCTCTAATTATGGGTGCTCTGCGACGCTTATTTCTGCCTCTAAGTCAGGGTTCTCAAACCATGGCCCATGGGCCAGATCTGGCCCCTGACACCAATTCATCCAGCCTGCAGTAACTCCCTTGCCGCTCCTGGAAGCAAAATGTGCCCATACAGGCACATTTTACTTCCGCTTCTGGTGGGAGGAACCACGTGGCGGGCCCGTGGCCTGAAAAGGTTGCGCCCCCCCTTCTCTAAGTTCTATCAAACTCTTCAGGGGGCCACAAAGAAGTTGTAGGTAAGCAAATTTGAATGAATAATCACCTGCCCTTGGAGGCCTCCTGGTTCGACTCCAGTCCGGCAGCCAGAACGTCACGAGTCCAACCCTGACAAGGGCCCCAGGTGGACTCTGCCTTCCAAGGTTGGTAAAATGAGGACCCCACATGTTGGGGGGCCAAAGGCTGATTCCCTTGTGACCTGCCCAGAGAGGGGACTAAGCACTTCTATGGGGCAGGAGAGAGGCTATTGGCATCAGCTTTGGATTGTGTTACAGAAACTCTGCTCTGGGTATTTAGGTGACTTAAGCTACCCTCCAATTCTGGCCCTCCCCCCTTCTCCCCCAGGCCCACACAAAGACAGCCACCTCCCCCAATGCAAGGGGGAACAGCCCCGGTAGAACGTAAAGGCTTTATTTAGAAAATTAGAGATTCAACTCTCTATGGTCCTGGCTTCAAGCAGCCTGGCTCTGCTCCTCCTCAAGGGGTCCAAGGCAGAGCCCCGGGCCCCAATCCGTTGGCGCCCCAGGCCTCCCTCCTCCTAGGGCACAGCAGAGATCAAGGCCATAGCGGGAAAGGTAGGGAGGGACAGAGGGGTGGGGCATCGTCCCAGGCTCCTTGTGGGGGTCTCCATCGCTGCGGCAGGAGGCCAAGGGTAGGGGGGCAACCCCTCTTTGGGAAGGGGCTCTCCTGGGTCAACAACTCACTGACAGGGTGGGCTTATGCTGGGGACCCCCCCCCCTCAATGCCCCTGTCTCCCAGCTCCGGGGCGGTGGTGGGAAGTGTGGCCCTCCAGAGCTTCCTGGTCTGTGACTCCCACGTCGACTGGCAAAAAGAGCCAGAAGGAATTATGGGGACCTGCAGCCCCCCTCCAAATGTCTGGGGAGCCTTGGATGGACCAAGGATGGGGAACCAACGGTCAGAGATGGCCACCTGCACCACAGGTAAGAGCAGCCGGTGGAGTCCTCAGCGCAAACTCAAGTCACACTGGCTCTGGTGGGACACCACTGTCCGTGGTGGGGGCAGGGGGAGGAAGGAAAGAGGGAATGAGCACCTTTGTGGGGAAGAAACGTGGCATCTGTCGAGGCAGTGGAAGGGCAAGAAAGGAGGGCCTGAGGGTAAAAGCGGGAGCGCCCGGGGCCCTTCCCCCTTGGCAGGCATCCTCTGTGCCACGCCCAGGGTGCCCCCCCCTCTGTGAGACCCCCAAGGCAGACCAGACCCCCTATTTCTTCTTCTTGACATTTCGCAGCCCCTCGGCCAGGGGTTCCACCGCTCCACGGGCTTTCTCCGCCGCTGCCCCCACCTCCTCCTTCTTCTGCACCTGACCATTCTTCTCACTGCCTGCCGGGTCCCCTCCGCCCCTGGGGTCGGCTACTAGATCTGCCCGTTTGCCGCCCCTCTGCTTCCCGCCGCCCATCGTGCCAACCCCTGGCAGGCAACCCCCTGCCCTCCGGAGGAGGCCGATGGTGGCAGCCGTGAGGTACAGGCACCAGATGATGGCGGGGCCGGAGTAAGGACGGAGGAAATCCCGCGCTCGCTGCAGGACCCCTGGGAGGAGGGAATCGGTGGGCCGTGGCAGGGGCGGTTTGTCCTAGGAAACAGACGAGAAGAGGTGGTGAGACGCTTGCAGCTCACACGAGAAGCTGCATACTTCCGCTTCCACCTCGGCCCGGAGTTCAATAAAGGAACAGCTGGCGGCGGGCAATCCAACCGCAAAGAAGACCTCCGCCCTGCAGCCACTCCACCACCTGTCTTCAGCTTTTCTTCTCAAGAAAAATCAGAATGTTTAGTTCTTGCCATGGAGCTCTTCCTGGATCTGAGCCAGTGGAACTGAAGTGCATGTCCGCTCAGAGGGTGTCAAGACCAACGGGACAAACATCATCTGTGCCCCGGACGCCTACAAAAGCTGCGCTGGGAGCACCTCCGTCTCCTGGGACTCTGCCCGTGGCCGACGTATGAAAAGGCCACCCGGGATTGCAGGACTTGCTCCACTGCTGCATAGAGACCACCAGGGGGTAGGATTTCACCACAGCCACATCAGGACTTAATGGCGGTTGTGGTAGAGAGGATATAGATTAACATTGGAATGGCATTTTGTACTGCATTGTGATTAGACAGTATTGTCTATTCTGTACTGAGTCTTGTTTATGGATTATACACTGATTACACTGTTTATATTTACTTTGTTGTACTGTATTTTGATATTATATTGTATTGAACTGTTACATTGTATTCGATTGTATGTTGTGAGCCGACCTGAGTTGCTTTCACCAAGTAGGGCGGTGTATAAATCGAATCAAATTGAACAGCCCCTCCCCCTTTGCTGGCTTTGGGTCAGAGAAAAACCAGACTCCTATCCAGGCCTGGCCTATGATTAAATGGGGTAAGGAGGGGAGGGGTGAAAAGGAGGAACCCAATGCCTTCCCCATCACCTGTGGCCTACTTGTGGCAGCCAGCTCACACACACACACACCTTGAGAGTTTCCTTGACACCTCCCCCCCCCCCCCGATGCCTGGCTGCTCCTTACCTGAAGCCCATGCTGGGCTAA
Source organism: Furcifer pardalis (assembly GCA_030440675.1). Taxonomy (NCBI): domain Eukaryota; kingdom Metazoa; phylum Chordata; class Lepidosauria; order Squamata; family Chamaeleonidae; genus Furcifer; species Furcifer pardalis. The sequence continues at coordinate 130,991,677 of CP126892.1, forward strand.
CAAAGCATCAAGGTTGGGGTCCCCCAGGAAGACAGTGGGGTAAAATTCCTCCACCCATCTCCGCCGCCACCACTCCTGAGGAAGGGACCTGCAGGGAAGAGGGGGAAGCAGTCGTTGACATCACCAGCGCCACTTCTCTAAGGACAGGTTGCTTACTTGTAACTGTCCTTCTTCGTAGTCACTTGTGAGTCCACACGAATGGGTTCACTGCGCACCCGTGTGGATTCGCAGAGACCACAAAGAAGAACTTGCTAGAGCATAGCACCAGGAATAGACAGAGCAGACAAGCCACCATTAGAACATGGTTATCTTTAAGAAGGTTATAGCCATAGCTATGACACTTCTATACCACCACACAGTGCTTAGCGCAAGCATGCCCAAACTACGGCCTGCAGGCCACATCCGGCCCACCAAGCCATTCCATCCAGCCCCCAACATGATATAAGAACTCTTATAATTTTATTTTATTTTTTTTAAAAAAAATTTGGGCGGACTTTTTTTTTGGCAGAAGGATCAAAAGGCAGTGAGTTGCCTAGTTCCTTCTGCCAGGAGAGGGTAGCCCATTGTTCCGGACGCCTCACCGAAAGAAATTTTTTTAAAATCGGAGCCAAAATGGCTCCAATTTAGTGCACATGCGCAGAAAGTACGAGTCCAACGGGAAGCTCTGGCCGGGGACAGCGGCGGCAGGCAATGGCGGGAAGCGGCGGCGGGGACAGCAGCGGGGGCTGCGGGGGGGAATTATGTGAAAAAGGCTTGTTTGTTTTGTGTGTGTGTTCATTTGCATTTCATTGCAAAATGTGTCTTAAATTTCTTGTTTGTGTGTGGGGGAATTGTGTGAAAAAGGCTTGGTTTTGTGTGTTCATTTGCATTTCATTGCAAAATGTGTCTTAAATTTCTTGTTTGTGGGGGGGGGAATTGTGTGAAAAAGGCTTGGTTTTATTTGTGTGTTCATTTGCATTTCATTGCAAAATGTGTCTTTTAAATTTCTTGTTTGTAGGGAGGGAGAAAATTGTCTGGAAAAAGTCTTGTTTTTACTCTGTGTGTGTGTGTGTGTGTGTGTGTGTGTGCGCGCGCGTGCGCATGCGCGGAACCAGCCCTTTTTTTGGGGGGGACTTTGGGTCATTCTGGGACTTAGTTTTTAATCTTTTAATTATGATGGGAATTGACTGATTTAAAAAAAAAAATCAAATCTTGAAAATTTAAATTTTTATAATTGGGATTCTGAAGCTCTGGGATGATGGGGTTGGATTGTATTATGTAGTTTTTTGTAATGTTGTAAACCGCCCTGGGTTGCCCTGGCGAGGAGGGCGGTATAGAAGTATGAAAAATAAATAAATAAAGTTCTGGCTAAGAATTTAATTTATTTTATTTAATAGATTTATATACCGCCCTATCCAAAGGACTCTGGGCAGTGTGCAGTTAAAACCAATGTAAAACAATTAAAAACCCTTAAAAACATAGCAATATTACCCTGCCGCTGTGCCATTTATTATCTAAAAACAAATATAAAATTTTTCCCTAAACCCGAACCCTGTTTTGATTAACTTGAAAAAATAAGCTGTTTTGTGTCAGGCCAAAGTTGGATCCCATTTGGGACTTTCTGTACAGTACAGCTCCTGCCAGCCTAGCCGTTCGAAAGCAAGAAATTGCAAGTAGATAAATAGGGGCCACTTTGGTGGGAAGGTAAAAAGCGTTCCGTGTTTAGTCATGTCTGCCATATGTCCACGGAAACGTCTGCAGACGCAGACAGCACTGGCTCTTGGGCTATAAACAGAGATGAGCACTGAACCCTAGAGTCAGATACGACTGGCTTCTGAGCAAGGGCGACCTACCGCCCCATAGCACTTAGTGCACTCTCTGGGCCGTTCACAATTTAATTAGCATTTTGCCCCCAACATGCTGGATACTCATTTTACCAACCCCGGAAGGATATGGAAGGCTGAGTCAACCTTGGGTCTGTAGGGATCGAATTCAGATTGTGAGTAGATTTTTTTGGCTACAGTGCAACAGTTAAACCACTGCACCACTAGGGCTCTTACATTTACACTTACATACAGCCCTTAACGATGCCCTTGGAGCACTCACTGGCTGAGTCAGAAGGTGACCCAAAGTCCCCCCCCCCCAAAAAAAAGGGCTGGCTCCTCATTTTACTGACCTCGGAAGGATGGAAGACTGAGTTAACCTTGAGCCCGTTGGGATTAAATTCAGATTGTGAGCAGAGCTTTGGCTACAGTACTGCATCTTAACCCCTGCGTCAGAGGACCTTGACTGAAATGCAAAGAGATGTTCATTGATGTGTCCCTTGAATCTTTGGGGAGGAGAGGTAGACTGCCCCTGAATAGAGAGGTTCTGTTTAGCCGGCTTTCTCGAAGGGGTGACTCAGTCTTCCATCCTTCCGAGGTCAGTAAATGAAGAGCCAGCCCTTGGGGGGGGGGTGAACTTTGGGTCACCTTCTGACTCAGCCAGTGAGTGCTCCAAGGGCGTCGTTAAGGGCTGTATGTAAGTGTAAATGTAAGAGGTGGCGATGGAGGATGCAGCAGCGAAGGCGGCAAAGGAGGAGGCAGCGAAAGAGGAGGAGGAAGCAGCGAAGGCGGCGAAGGAGGAGGCAGCAAAAGAAGAGGAGGCGGCGGCAAAGGCGTCGGTGGCGGTGGAGGAAGCAAGCCTGGGTGGATGTATGTACCATGGATAGTTCGGCCCTCGGAGCCTCTGATAAAATGTTATCCGGCCCCCGGGCTGAAAGGTTTGGGCACCCCTGGCTTAGGCATTCTCTGGCCTGTTCACAGGTTAGTTGGCATTTTGCCTCCAACATGCTGGGCAGGCATGTGGCCAGCCTCAGAAGGGTGGAAAAGGCTGAGTCAACCTGGATCCCGGTCAGGACTGAACTCACAACCTTTGGGCAGCAATGCAGCCAGGGGATCAGTGGCCGGAGGGGCTATAAAGGTAAGATGTCTAACCCTCTCCCGTAAGGAGGGTGGGCAGTTTCTCAGGGTCCGGAGACCCCTTTGGCCAACACTACCATCCCGTGGGAGAGTGGTCCTTCCTTCCCTCTGACACTAGCCCAAGTCGCCACCCCCTCCCTCACCTTTGGCCTCCCATCCCGAGTGGCAAATGGCAGCCCCCAAGGTCAGGAGGTCTTCTTCTCCCTTCTTCCTCTGCTGCTTCATTCATGCTCCAACCAGGTGCAATTTCTGCCAGAAAACCAGTAAATGAACTGGATTCTGTCTTTCTCCACATTCACACTGTGCGTTGTTGTCTGTCTACAGCCCCCATTTGGGTCTGCTGGTACTTTTCATCTTTTGAATTTAACCTACACCTCCCTGTTTAAGGCCAGATTAGACATTTAAAAAAAAAACCCTAGATGTGGAAAGGGTGGCATAAGAATTCCAAATCCGGGTGGGGTGGGCGCAGTGTCATATCTGGGGGGCAAATTCTTTCATACTTTCCCAGGGGGTGGGTGGGTGTCTACGGACGCTTTCAACTCCAACCTCTGTCCAACACAAACCACTGTGAACACACACACACTACTCCCTCCCATCCTCTACTGAGTCCCCCCCCTGCCCCATCTCACTTACCCATCCGAAGGGGCCTCCGTGAACCAGTATTTGTACAGCTGAGCCCGGATGTAGGTGGGAGGATGGGACTGGAAGGGGTATTTGGAGTCGTCTGCTTGCACCAAATGGATCACTGGGGGAAGGGGGGAGGAAAAAAACTGTTCAACAGGCTACTTCTGTGTGTGTGAGTGTGACCCCCCCTCAAGGGCAGCATCGATTAACCCCCCCCCCCCAGGCGCAGGAGAAAGCATTTTCCTTTGGTGTTTTTAAGCTTCCCAAAAATAACTGCTGGTGGGACAGCTCAATCGGGGTACCTGAGTCCCCCCCCCCCCCCCAATCACACCAGAGAGAAGGAGAGTGAGAAACTCCATCCGGGGACTTTATAAGAGCCCTGGTGGGTTAAACTGCTGTACTGCAGCCAAATGTTCGATCCTAACTAGGGCTCAAGGTTGACTGAGCCCTGCATCCCTTCCAAGGCTGGTAAAACGAGGCCCCAACATGTTAATGGGGGCAAGGTGCTAATTACCTTATGGCCCACCCAGAGAGTGCACTAAGTGCTTATAGGGGGCGGGGGATAGAAGTCTCACTGCTATTGCTATTCTTCCTAGAAAAGGGCTGAAGTCTCCTGCGCCCCGTCTGCCACAAGAGCCGCCCACGGCCCAATCAGGATCCCCGTGTGAGACGCGGGCTAGCAGAGAGATTCTCCCTCTCCCTCCCTTGGGCCTGCTCACCTTCCTCCTTGCCCTGCAGCAGGCGATAGATGAAGCTGGTAAACCAGGGGCTCTGGGTATGATGGCCCAGGGCGGCAAACCACATCTGCCAGTCCAGCCGGGGCTGGTGAGGTGCCACCACTGGGGGCGGAGCGCTGACATTGCCTGGCTTGTACATGAACTCGATCTCCTGCACGACAAAGAGAGGGAAAGAAGGGCAGACGCTTTAGGATGCCAGTGGCCAGGTGAGGCTCACCTGTCTCAGAGAGTGGGGGCTGCAAAGGCCAGCGGACAGAGATCCCCTGCTCACACCTTCTTCCACGCCACCCCCTTGCCTCTGCCTTGGCTCTTGCCACTGGTCCTCTAACACTCCTGCCAGTTCCCTCGTCTCTTCTTTCTCCTGCTCTTGCTTTCCGTCCTGCAAGCCCAAACCATTTCTGCAAAAGCCACCGCTTCCCTACCCTATCTCCACCTGGTGCTCCATGCATCACCTCCTCCTTTGCACAACCTTCTCCCCCAACTGCACTGACCGCCTCCTCTTGTCCAGCCATTCTGCTTCTGATGGTCACCTGCGCTTCCCAGGCGTTAGGCCAGCTTCTCTCTGGCTTTGCTACCAATAGGCAACACGTGTCTTATCCAGGGAGGCTGGGAAGCAGCATGGCTGCAGATTCCAGTGCGGTTACGATCCATGCAGCCGGACCCTATGGCTGCTCCTTTCCCTGTCTCTGCCCGCCCTAAACAAGACATCACCGACTCCGACTCCTCCGCGATGACTGAGTACTGCATGTTAGGATATATGAGTAGGTTTGCAACAAGAGCAAACCAATGACTGTATCTTTAAGACTGTGCAGCTACCACAGCCAGGTGCAAGCATTGAGTGTTTGTGTCTAGCATAAATTGAGGCAACATTCTTTGCCAGTCAGCCAGCCTGTTGTTCTCTGACTGCTTTGTTGCTGTGCTCACGTCCATCGGACCTTCATCATTCTTGAGGATTGTCTGGTATGTCTACTTGCCATTTATTGCGAGATATTGGAACACATACCTCAGCCACATTGTGGTGACCTAACCAAGGACTGTTTTGGAACTGAGCTACTTCGTAGCTAGAATGAACTGGTGAATATCTTCGAAGCCGACCTTGAAGCAACAGATAAAGGTTTGGACTGCTTGCATTGCTTTATTGAAGATAAGAGCTTATTTAGCTCACATAGACTATAAGGACTTGCTGCACCACTTGGTCTGACTTCAAGACAAGTGTTAACTTGCACTTTGTGCACAACCTTTGTAAATAGTGTAAATACATATTTCCTGCAACCCAAGCCGGAGTTTGTTTTTGTCTCCTGTATCTCAACAAACACTCTAAAACCTCAGGGTGTGGCAAAAGTCAGCCACCTTCCTGCACTCTGCTATATCTTACCATCTCACTGCATTTATCAGCCCCAGTTTGCCTCTAACTCGTGAGCGACCTCCCACCATTCCCCTCCAGCAGATCTGAGCCCTCCGTGCCAGGGTGGCTCCTGCCCAATTCCATGGCACACCTGGATGAGTGCCAGGGCCCACCTGAAACACTAACCCACCGCAAATCCACTACCCGGACCTGTGTAAGCTTCAAGGGTCTTTCGTTACTAGGTGCAATTGCAGACAGAATCCCTCCATGCCTTACAATCCCAGCCATACCTCCTGACTCACAAGAGCTACCAAGACAGGGTCCCTTCTAGCTCTGCAGTTCTAAGATCACCATCTTCATCAAATCAAATCTATCTTTAGATTCACAGTCAAAGACTGATATAAAATTATCAGTTCAAGACCTACCTGAGGACTAAGCATTGTTAAGGTAAGGTGTAAGTCCATGATGACGAACCTTGGCACTCCAGATGTTCTTGGACTTCAATTCCCAGAAGCCCAAGCCCCCCATGAATCCACACGAATGGGTTTACTTCGATTAATCTGGCCTGAACTCTCCTTGTCACTCCCGGAAGCGGAAGTAAAATGCGCCCATGCGGTTCAGGCTCTTCTGGATTAACCCTTCCTCTGTATGGGTGCATTTTGCTTCTGCTTCTGGGAGCGATGGGCGGCGTGGGCTGGATGAATCACAGTAAACCCATTCGTGTGGATTCACCGGGGCTTAGACTTCTGGGAATTGAAGTCCAAGAACATCTGGAGTGCCAGGGTTCACTGCCATCACTGGTCTAAGTATACAGGCAGTTCTTAGTAGAGGGTTTTTTTAAGTTGGGATGTTCACATCCAATAGATCCTAAATTTCCAAATATCTTCTCTAGGGAGTCCTTTAGGTATTGCTCCAAGGGCTACAATCACAATGGGCATGGCAACAGATTTTTCCCCCCTCAATAAACGCTCAACTTCGATTTGCAAAAATCATATTTTGTGATTTGTTTCCATTTTTTCCCTCATTATCAAATAAACTCGATCATTAGATTCACAGTCAAAGGCTGGTATAAAGTTAAAAGTTCAGGACCTAACCAAGGACCAAGTCTCATAAATCCAAACTTTCCAAAAATCTAAGGAGACACTGGTATTGCTCCAAGGCAGCCATTCTCAACGTTTTCCGGCCACGGGCCTGACAACATCTTCTGGGCAGCCGAACAGGCCGGCCTTGTGGTTCCTCCCGCCTGGGAGAGGAAGCAAAGTGCATGCGCAGAATGCATTTACCAGCATTCTATGCACGCGCAGTGTGCGTTTTACTTCTGCTTCCGGGATCAGCAAGGGGGTGTCGGGGCCCAGATGAATTAGCGTTGGGGTCTGGCTCCCGTGGGCCGTAGGTTGCAAACGCCTGCTCCAAGGGCTCCAATCACTCTGATTATTATGACTATTACCGTCCAGGTCTTCTTGTCGTAGCTGCCTTCCACCACCACCTCTGGCCGCCCCCCCACTCCTGTCATCCGCCGGAAGAGCCCATAGGAATTGGCCAGCTGGTAGCGGTCAACGGCGCTGAAGAGCTGGTGGACACCCGGCCAGAGCTTCCCATTGGACTCGTACTCAATGTAGGTGAATGGCACCTTGCAGGAAGGAAAACACAATCAGTGAACTGTGTGTGGAGGGGAGGGAGGGGAGTTCAGCACCCCAACCCTTGCCTATGGAGATGTCCCTGCCTTGGATGTTGAAGTACCCTAAAAATGTAAAAGTGGAGAAGAACCCTCCCTCCTTCCGCCTAGACCCAGCCACCAGGAGGTTTAAAGCGCCCACACACTCCGGCCCAATCGCTTTCCCCTGGGAGATTCACAGTGTGTGTGTGTGTGTGTGTGGGGGCATCCCCTGGATCTTGCCACAAGCCCCTCAGCCATGTTTTGGAGGTGCAGGTGGCCAGAAAGCCCCCCCTCCCCCTTCATGCGCTCTCCACGCTGCCCACCCCAAAAGGCAAGCTGTCGCTACTGCTGAATCCTGGCCACTCATCAACCTTTAGGAGCCAGGATCCCAGCCAAGCTGTGGCCTCGTTTACTCACCAAGCTGATGGCAAACATCCCCAGGGAGGCCGCGGCGAAGATGGCCCACTGGGAGGCTGCCCAGAGTTTCCAGAAAAAGCCCCGGGTGCAGGCGCTCCTGGAGGAAGCCAAAAGGAAGACAGGAGTGCTCCATGAATGAGTGTGAGAGAGAGAGAGACCCATCGCTGGTCTCCTGCAATCGTTTTGCAATGGTGACCCCTTGTTTCTCATGCCACCCGTGACTGTTTAACGGGCAGAATGAACAGAGTTCCTAGTTAACAAACCTCCACAGTCAAAGTTGTTCTTGCCCCTCCTTCTAAGACCAACTAGTTTTGGGCTGTTGCTATTGTTTTGTGTGAACTCCCATGTGTCCAAGCACACTTTCCCAGAGGAGCACCATAGCTGTGTCCTTGGGGGGGGGGGTGTCGCAAGAGGGCATTTATAGGATACACTCTGCTCCTGGGTGAAGACGTTGCTTTCTGTGATGCTCCCTTCCTGCTCACAGTTTTAAACAATCCCCAAAGACAGAGCCGTTGTGCTCATCTGAAGAAACTCATTTGCTTCCTCCTCTCTATACTCCTCCTCTAAATGCAAGACCCACAGGCTCAAGTGGGGGCTGCTGGCAGACCACAACATGGGGTGTGGATGTGGAGAGACACAGAGTACATGGGCTCATTTGCCGGACTGCCAATGACTGCCAGAAGCAGGGACCGAGGAAGAGTTCAGTTTGGCCAACGCCAAAGCCAAGAAGGTGGCGGCTTCACTTGGGCAGTCCAAAGCGGCAGCGGCACTCTGGACGTGCTCTTTACAGTGGCTAAATCCCCGTCTGAGGGATCTTTCCCTGAACCACAGCAAGGCACTCGATCTGCACTGGAGAGGGATTTAGGACGCGACTGTGTCAGCTGCCCTGAACAATGGAAAATTCCACTCTGCCATCGGGGCTTTAGCAGGAATGCCAGGAGGAGGGGGTGAGACGTCCCCGCGAAGGAAAACCCTCTGGAATGCCACGGGGCCCAGGACCCTTTGGGGAAGGGAGAGATGGGGGTGCAGACCATAGGAATAGGTCCCTTCTCCCCATGGGGAACGGGCGGCTCTTAATGGAAATGTGCTCAGACAGGCTTCTGAAATACATTTTTGTTATCACATTTATATCCCGCCCTCCTCAAAAGACTCAGGGTGGCTTACAAGGCTAAAAACGCAATTAAAACATTGATTACAATTCAAAGGTTAAAAATTTAAAAAGATTAAAAAGATAACAGGGAGGTGGGAGTCAAAAGAGCCATCCGGCCCAAGCTGACCATCCGGCCCACACGTGCCCCGCCAGCCAGGTCTTTACCCCCTTTCTGAAGGGCAGCAGCTCTGTCTGGAGATGCAACCCACTTGGCAGGAGGTTCCATAGGGCCGGAACAGACACTAAGGACGCCCCCCCCCCCTCCCAAGTGCTAAAGAGATGTGCCTGTCTAGCAGATGGAACAATTAGCCTCTTCAGTCTGCTCTGGTGGGACAGACAGATGTTCTTGGCATGAGGCGGTCTCTTAAGTACCCTGGCCCACTACCATGTAGGGTTTTAAAGGTAACAACCAGCACCTTGAATTGCATTTGGAGGCAAACTGGGAGCCAGTGCAGCTCTCGAAGCAGTGGCGAGGCATGAGCATAACGCCCACACCCCATCACAACCCGAGCAGCCACATTCTGGACCAGTTGCAGCCTCCGAATGGTCACCAAGGGCAGCCCCATGTAGAGCACATTACAATACTCAAGTCTGGAGGTGACCAAAGTGTGTGTGATCATGAGCAAAAACGAATTATTCTTAAAGGTGTAACAAGACTGTTGGTTTCTCTTTTGTGCTCCCAGACTAACAGGGCCATTGGCTAGATTACCTTTTCCATCTTGAAAACCAGCGCAGAAGGTTTGTACTGATTCTTTGCAGGACTCAAGTTTGTTGAGGCTGCAGGCAGCTCAGTCCAGACTTGAAACAATTTGCTCTGGTCGAGCATTACATGTGGCTACCTAGCTCAGGATTTCTGCTGTGAAAGAGGACGTCTGTTTTTGGGTTACTTTGCTAACGCCACTAGTGACTAAGGGGCGATCTGGCAGAAGTGTGTTCAATTCTTCCAGGAAAAACTTTTCCACCTTCCCAGGCACACCTGTGAGGTTGAAGCTGATCCACTCACCTGTATCCAGCCTGCAGGATTTCCCAAGCCAGGGAGAGAAATCCAAGCCCAACTAGTGGGAGAGTCACCATCCTCAGCCACTGCATGAATTCGTGGTACGTGAATGCTGGGGGGAAGGAAGATGTTCAAGAAATTGCTTCAGTACTTCCCACTCCATTCAGGAACTAAATAAACAAAGGGCTGACGGGAGGAATGCCAGTCACATCTACAGATTTTTGCACATGACTGGAGCACCAGGATGATCTGGAGCAGGAGGAGGAAAAGAAGAAGAAAGAGGGAGAACAGACAGATATATCTGCAAACGTCCTCCCGGTGATGCTCCAAGACATCTGGGCCACTTACAAAAGGAAGGAGATTTGTAGGATGCAGCCTTAGGGGCAAGAGAAGGAATAGGGTTGGGTTGTAGAGGTGAAAGGCAGTTCGTGTTCTCTCTCTCTCTCACACACACACATCCTGAAAACACCAGGGAGACACACACAGAGACCTAGTAAGCTGCATAACCCAAGCCCTCCTCTGATGGTGCATCTCTGCCTATTGGGATCAGGGGTGAAAGCCTACCTTGGCACGCCAGCTGTTTCTGGGACTTCAATTCCCAGAAGCCCAAGCTCCTTGTGAATCCACACGGGTGGGTTTAATGTGTGTTGATTGACAGGGACTTGGGCTTCTGGAGTGCCCAGGTTGGCCATCACGGGCCTACTCTTCCCAGGGACTTTGCCCACTGGCTGTGGCCAAGGGAGGAAAGAGATCCCTTGATCATGATGATGCTATGTCATGCCCAGCGTCCGGACTCACCTGTCTTGGACTCCAGTTGCTTCTTGTCCCAGTTGATCTCCAGCCCAAAGCAGACGGCCGTCCAGTAGAGGACGAGGCCACCAGCGCCCAGCTCAGTCAGCACGGACAGGATGGGCATCAGTCTCGGGGCCCCGGCTGTGGAGCCAAGGGTAAGTTAGCAAAGGAGGAGGCAGGCCCTCCGGAGGCGGCGGCGGCGGCAAAGGTCCCCCTGGCCCACGCCTGCCCTTCACGGGGTCCCCGGAGGAAAGATCCCCCTGGAAATTGCTAAAAGCCACATATGAACTGCTGAGATCCGCACGGACACACAGGCAACCCAAATAGTGGCAAGAATTTATTATTTATTTATTTAAATTTCTATACCGCTTAGCAGAACGCTGCCCTGCTACAACCCGAAGGCCAAGCCCCTCGTCCTGCTCCCTCCCTCTGCCCAGGAAAGAGCCCCAAGGGACACTCACCAGACCCGGTTCTCTTCCGCCCGTGACCCAGCCACATCCCCACATGCTCGTCGTCCAACAGGGAGAAGCACAGCAAGAGGGTCAGAAGGTTGAAGAAGTTGTAGTTCCCTGTGATGATGATCAGAACTTGGAGGAGGACCTGAAACGGGATCAGAAAAGCATCTGCTATAAAAGACACCCCCACCTCCACCCCCCACTGTACAGCGGTGGTTCCTCTGCAGCCACCCAGGACTCTTCCTACCCGCCCCCGCCCCACACAAGGGTTTTAGAGAAGCAATTTTGACATTTAAAAAAAAGCCTCAGTTCCAAGGCTCCATCTAAATCCTGTGTATTCTTTCATTTAAAAAATAAAACAAAATGACTAAGTTTTATTTCTCTTTTTAATTAACTAGATATTTTAGAATAAAGAATTCTTGCTTTTTCCTTTTTGAAATTAAATTGAATAAATTGTTTTTCTTTTTAAAAACAAACTAGATTTTTAGCAAAGAATTTTTGCTTTCTTTTTAAAAATTAAATTGAATAAATTTCTTTCACTTGTTAATAAACTACTTTTTAGCATAAAGAATTCTTGCTTTTTAAAAACTAAACTGAATAAATTTTATTTCTCATTATAATAACCTAGATAGATCTTTTAGTATAAAGAATTTTTGCTATCTTTTAAAAAATTAAACTGAATAAATTTTCTTGCTTTTTAATAAACTAGACTTTTGGTATAAAGAACTCTTGTTTCTTTCTTTAAAGTTTAATTTAATTTAATTTAATTGTTTGATTTTTATGCCACCCCACTTGCCTAAGCGACTCTGGGCGGCTAAGAACAACAATACAAAAAGAATACAAATATATAGTTACAATTAAATTAGCATAATGCTCAAAACATTTCAGAGCTTTCAAAAAAGAAATCCCACTTATAAACCAGTACCCCACAAACCAAGAAACCAAATCAACTTCAACAAGTTAAACTGAATACATTTTCTTTCTCCTTTTAATAAACTAGACTTTTAGTATAAAGCATTCTGTCTTTTTTTTTTTAAAAAAAGAATTAAATTGAATACATTTTCTTTCTTTTTAATCATCATCGGCTGCTACTCGTATCGAAGCACACATTTTTCCTGGAGGTCTTCTCTTTTCAATAAAGTAGAATTTTTAGTACTATATAATTAAATGCATTTTCTCTCCCCCCCCCCCCCATAAACCAGGTTTTTTTGTGTAAATAAATAATTCTTGCTTTCTTTTGTTAAAAATTATTGAACAAATTTTCTTTTTTTCCAATAAACTACATATTTAGCATCAATAAAGAATTCTTGCCTTCTTTTTTAAAATTTAAATTGAATAATTTTTTTTTAATAAACTAAATTTTTAGTTTGGTAGTGCAGTGGTGAAAAGCTGCTGTACTGCAATCAAAAGGTTGTGCATTCAATCCTGATCAGGAATCAAGGTTGAGTCAGCCTTCCATCCTTTGGAGGTCAGTAAAATGGGGACCCGGCATGTTGGGGGCAAAATGCTAATTAACTTGTGAACCTCCCAGAGAGGGCACGAAGCACTTCTATGGGGCAGAGTAGAGAAGTGGGGTTGCTTTGCTTTTCGTTTGAAGAATTCTTGCTTTTGTCTTTGGTTGATTCCTTTCCTCTTTTCTCTTCTTTTTTCCTTTCTGATTGTGAGCAGATATTATTGGTGCTATTCCATTCCCCCTACCCATCCACTCCTTCCCTGCAAACATCCCAGCACCACACCTCTTCCAAACTAGGAACTTGCCCGCCCGCGGGCCGGAAGAGAGCTTTGCAGCTCAGGGCATACCTGGCTGTAGAAGGCAAAGAGGCGGAGGCGTCGGAGAGGTGCAAAGAAGAGAGGCGGGACGGCGATCTCAATCCCGTAGGTGGCGACCACGCTCAACTTCTGGACCCAGACAGGCAGCTGGTGGGCGAACCAGGCGGCTGGTGTCGGGATACACTGGGTCTCATAGTGGTAGGTGAGTGCTGGCCAGAGGGAGGGAGGCAAAGAGGGGATGGAAAAGGATGCAGGGCAGCAGCAAACAGGCGTGCCGAGACCAACCAACCCCCAACCCCCTGGTCTATAATGGAAGGTCAAGGCCACCCTTGCTCGGAAGCCAGCCATAGAAAACTCTAGGGTGCAGCAAAATAACACCACCTCCCCAAATCCAGTGCACATGCCATGGAGTACCTTCTGCCCCTCTTCTGGCCGCCCCATCCCTAACTAAGGGGTGGGCATCTTAAACCCCCAAGCCCAGCCCCTTCAGCCCACAACACATACACACACACTGCTGGTGGCCTGACCCTCTTGCACCCACCTGTCAGCCCCCACCAGGTAGGACAGCGGCTGGTCAGCTTCACCACTCCAGAGGCAAACATCAGGCGGAAGAGCAGCCAGCGGACCAGCCAGAAGGTCACCCCGTCGTGGGCCCGCCAGGCTGTCGAGCGGCGCTTCAAGAGGTGCAGGGGGGCCACCAGCACAGCCAAAAAGCCCGTCTCCAGCAAGAGGCTGTCCCTAGGACGAGAAGGGGTGGTGGTGGCCCTGGTCAAGAGGGCAGGACTCTGATCGTATCCGACTCCAGGGCTCAGGGCTCGTCTCCATTTATAGGCCAAAGAGCCAGCGCTGTCTGCATCTGCAGATGCTTCCATGGTCATGTGGCAGGCAGGAGAAGACACTGGAGCCCACAGAATGCTGTTATCTTTCCTGCGGAAGCAGTACTTATTTATCTATACTGTTGTTTAATAGGGTACAGCCGCCTGGAAGATTGTGGAGACAGCTGGGCGTTCCCTGGGCATCAACCTTGCTGGCTAATCTTTCTAACACCAGATCAAACCAAAGGAAGTGAAGAATGACTCCATCACCAAAGTCTTTGTGAAGCCGAACCTTAACATTGATCTCAATAAATACTGAAGGACTTTCTACTAAGAAGCGTATCCCCTATTAGCTTACACGTGCAACAGGCTGTTCTTTAATGTGTGAAATCTTATAAATTTGGTTATCAACCACCTTACACGCCAAGCCTGGGAAAACATTTTGGCATAAAACTGACAAATAATAAACAAAGGTACACTGGGGGGGGGGGGAATCACGGCAGGATGTGGTCAGCCCTGCGCGCTCCCTCTCCATGCTGTGGTGTATGGAATTCACGCCAAATGGCCAGAGCTGACCCCAGTTCCCAGTCCCTCATCTCTCACGCCACGGGGAAACTGACCCACAGTCCAGAGGAGGAGGAGCAGAGAGCTACTTACCACTGGAAATAGAGGAACACCTGCCCGACCTGCAACGAGAAAAGGAGGAGGGGAGGAGAAGGAGAGAGAGAAAGAGTGTGCACGTCAAGAGAGGAAGTCGAACTCTCGTCTCAGCTGGTGACATGTTGTTTGGGAGATATTCAGACTTACCATCCAAATTAAGAGTGAAATAATGGGTGACTAAAACAACCACTCTATGAAGAACCCTGCTTTATGGTGGCTTGCTTAACTGAAAACTCACTATACAGATGGAAATCCCAAGAAAAGGGCACCCCTCTTACCGGGGGGGGGGGGGGAACTACACGGAAAGCTTTTGTGGATGTTCCGACACTTCCCATGGTGCAATCTTACTCGTGTACCTGCCTCCCTGCAGTGAGGCTGATTCCCTGCCTGAGCTCCTTGAGGCCATCACCATGTTGGCATTGGAGCTCCCCAGACTTATGGTCCTGGGGGACTTCAACTTGCCATCGTTGGGGGCGGGCTCTGAGGTAGCTCGGGAGTTCATGGCTTCCATGGCAGCTGTGGGCCTGGCTCAGGTAATTCAGGGCCCAACCAGGGGCAGTGGCCACACCCCGGATTTGGTTTTTCTGTTGGAGCGGTGGCAGAGGTAAAATACCATCAGTATGCAGATGACACACAGTTGTACATCTCGGCCCGTGGGGACCCTGGTGATGCAGTCAAAGTCCTATCCAGCTGCCTGGAGGCTGTGAGGGTCTGGATGGGGGACAATGGGTTACAGCTGAACCCTGGGAAGACTGAGTGGCTGTGGGTCGGGGGTCCCAGGTCTACACAGGAGTTGCCATCTTTGGTTCTGGATGGGGCTAGTCTGCCTCAAACAGACCCGGTGCGCAATCTGAGGGTCCTCCTGGACTCACGACTCCTGCTCAATGAGCAGGTGGCAGCCGTGGCCAGGAGGGCATTTGCACAATTGTGTGTAATTCACCAGTTGCGCCGACTCCTTGCTCATAATCACCCACACCCTGGTCACCTCCAGATTAATTATTGCAATGCGCTCTACATGGGGCTGCCCTTGATGACCATCTGGAGGCTGCAGCTGGTCCAGAATGCAGCAGCCCGGGTGGTGTTGGGTTTTGGGCATTACTCTCATGCATCCCCGCTGCTTCAGGAGCTTCACTAGTTGCCAGTTTGCCTCCGAGTGCAATTCAAGGTGCTGGTCATGACCTTTAAAGCCCTATAGGGTAGTGGGCCAGGTTACTTGAGAGATCGCATCTCCCCAAGGGTATCAGTCCGTCCCACCAGAGTGGACCGGAGAGGTGCCTTAGTGGTTCCATCCGCCAGAGAGGCTTGACTCTCTGGCACGAGAAAGAGGGCCTTCTCCCTGTTCGCTCTGATTCTATGGAACCGCCTGCCTCTGGAGCTGCGCCTCCAGATGGGGTTATTGGCTTTTAGAAAGGGCCTGAAAACCTGGCTAGCAGGAATGGTGTGGGGTAATGAGGGTTTACTGACACCTCCCCCCCGCCCCAGCTGGCTTATTTAACATCCTGTATCTTCCCACCTATTCCTACCCTCATTCTTATATTCGGTGGGTTACTGTGAATTCACATTTGTGTGGATTCACAGAGGCCATGAAGAAGAACTTGGAAGAGCACAGGGGCAAACATAGACATTGTACACAGCCATAATTTGAACACTGCTACATTAAACAAGAACACAGTATAGCAATCTGACTTCTATGCTGTCCCATAGTGCTTAGAGCACTCTCTGTGCTGTTTACAGGTACAGTAAAACCTCGGATAACACTAAAGATAATGTTATCCCATAGGATGCATCCCATAGGATTTTTTAGATTGCTTAACGTTATGTGGTTTTAGCGTTATCTGATGCAAACATTATCCAGGATATTGCTGTAATTCACATTTTGCCCCCAACATGCCGAGGAGTGATTTTATCAGCATAGGAAGGATGGAAGAGGTTGAGTCAACCTTGATCCCTGTCAGGATCGCACTCACACCCTTTGGGCTGCAGTACAGAAGTTTTAACCCATGCACCACCAGGGCTGTTCTAAGCTCGCCTAGTGCCTCCAAACAGAGCTGGGGTGTCTGGATCGCACCCGCCGTCGTCCACCTAAGGCAGTTGTCTGCTCGCCAAGCCGTACCTGATAGAGCGAGAGGTAGAGCGCCCAGAGGAGCAGGAAGACCAGACTGTCCCGCAGGGGCTCCAGGATCAGGGCCCCGACAGAGAAGAACATCCCCAGCAGGCAGAGAAGCTCCATGCTCTGCTCCGTGTCCAGGCCCAGGCGTGGCCCAAGCCACAGAAGGGTGGGGGAATCGCGCAGCTGTTCCCAGAAGCCCTTGCCGGTGAAACGGAGCATCTTCCAGGCAGGCAGAATGCCATCCTTCCCGTAGAGGCCTGGAAGAATGAAGGGCAAAGAAAGAGAGAGAGTAGCCAGTGGCCAGCTTAGCCCACAACGGATGCCTCTGGTCGTCAATCGATGCCCAGGCTGGCCTTGAAATGGTCCCAGCCAACTGGGGAGGGGGACACCGTCCCAACATCACCTCCTCCAGGTGACAAACTCTCAGAAAATGGAACTGGGCAACTCTCTTGGGGGAAGGGTAGGCGGGGGGGGGGGAGAAGGGGGGAGGGTTTCCAAGGACAGGGAGGGGGGCCTTTGGCTGTACAAAAGGACAAGAGAGAACGGTTCACTTTTGGGCATGAAACAGTGGAGTTGGAACTGGGAAGGGAGAGGGGGAAGAAACCCCAAAAGCTTGCAGGAAACAGATGCAGGAAAGGCGGGGGTGGGGAGTGGGCCTGACAACGGCCACAGGAGGGAAGCCAGCAACCGCCTCTCATCCCCTCCTGGGGTGGAAGAAATCACAGGAAAATCCTACACATGGAGAGTGGCGGCAACTATCCATTCGAGGAGGGAAGCCACACCAACGGCAGCCATGCCAGTGCCACGTGGATGATTGCAAGGGAGAGGGGGAGGGCAGGGAAAGGCAGGAGGTCTCCCTTGGAAGAGGGTCCCAACTGAAGATAGGGGGCGGCCATTCCGCAGCAAGTCAGGGGAAGGGTCAGTGGGGGGGGGGTGTCCCCAGGCATCAATGTCTACGTAGGGCACCCAAGAGCGGCTTGACAGTTCTCCGGGAGGCCAGAGGTCAGGAATGCCCTCTTGCTGAGCGCTGTGGCGAGCGAGCCTGGGCTGGTTTCAAACGGACCATACGATGCCTTGGCCAAGACTTCTTATGCCTTACTCCGAAACAGTTCAGATGAGCTTTCAGTTCAAGGATTTTAAATGGAAGACAGGCAGGAATACTTTACAGAGCCAAGAAGAAAATCACACTAGACAGCATGGCTTTCCCTTCCACCCGGACCGGCGCATCGCCCCCACCTCGGCAGGGATGGGCAGCAGGCCAGGCTTGCCGCGCTAGTCCTGCATGGGACAGAGCTGGCACTCAGCCAGACTGCCAGAGGCATTCCTGACGCTGGCCCAAGGGACCCTCCAAGCTGCTCTTGGGTGCCTGTGGGCCGCTTTGAGCCACGGCTGGCCTCCTCAGCCACAGGGTCCTTGGCCACTCAGTGCCCGCCCGGGGGAGAGTATGATCCTGGCAGCTCAGCCGTCAAGAGGGTGGCAAAGGCCAGCCTCGCCACTACCCCCACTTCTGCTCCACCCAGCCGTGTCCTGGGCAAGCTCCAATGCCCAGGAGCGGGGCGGGTACCGAACGGGCATCTTTCGGGCATCTCGGTCCCCAAGCAGCCAAAGGAGGCCCATCCCAGGATGCCTTGCCGTCCGGCCAGTTAGCAACCAGGTAGACCAAGGGCTCGCAGGCATGTGCAGAGCGCCCGGCTGGAGAAGCCCACCCAAGCCCCTCCCGGGTTCCGAAGGGGGTGAGTGAGTCTGGTCCGGGCGGGCAGCCTCACCAGGCAGCTGGACGTAGAGGGAGGCGAAGGCGGCCACGTAGGCGGCGGACAGGCCGCGCAGGAAGAGCTGCCGGGCTAGGCGGGGCGGCTCGGGTCCCATGGCGGCGGCGGCGGATCCGCACGGCCGTTCGCTCGACCCAAACGGTGCCGGTGGGGGGGGGGCGAGCGCGGCGAGGGCGGCAGCGGCCAGGGAAAAAGGGGCGCCCGCTTCGCTGGCTCGCTACAATGTATCCAACCTCCGGGCGTGGAACGTCGGCGGGAAGGCGCGGATTGGTCGCGGGGCGTGGAACGTCGGCGGGAAGGCGCGGATTGGTCGCGGGGCGTGGAACGTCGGCGGGAAGGCGCGGATTGGTCGCGGGGCGTCGGGGGCGTGGCCGAAGAGGGAGCCCGGAGGAGAGGGCCGAGGGGGCGTGGCCCGGACTCAAAACCACGCCTCCGGGAAACGGAGGGACGAGGGGGCGGAGTCAGCCCAGGGGGGGCGGGGTTTGCGCCTTGGAACGCCCCAAGCAGGGCTTCTCCGCCCGGCGCGCCGGAAGGCGTCTTCTCGCGCGTCCTCGTCGCCCGCGGATGGCGTGACCGCGGGCGGCGGGCGGGAAAAACAAAAAATAATTCGTTGTGGCGGGGGAGGGTTCAGGAAGAGCGGCTCGTGGGTAAGAGCGGGCAGGTCCCCCGCCACCCCGGTTTCCGCGGCAACGACCTCCTTTGGCCTGTTTGGGCTCGGAGGCTACTCTGTACATGCTCTGGGGACTCCTCACCCACCCACCGACCGGCATAAGCTTTCCGCGGGGGGGGGGAATGAGAGGAAGAAGCTTCGGTGCTGGTGGGTCCCAGAGGGGGATTCAATCTGGGGGTTGGGAGTCCAAAAGGGTCCCTTTCAGGGCCCCGGGGCTCCCCAGGATGATGGGAACTCGAGTGGCAAGGGCTAACTAGGGTGGAAGGCAGGACTGGAGCGGAAGGGCCTTCTGAGGGCGCCTCCCTCCCTCTAGCTCTGTGTAACATTTTG
Source organism: Furcifer pardalis (assembly GCA_030440675.1). Taxonomy (NCBI): domain Eukaryota; kingdom Metazoa; phylum Chordata; class Lepidosauria; order Squamata; family Chamaeleonidae; genus Furcifer; species Furcifer pardalis. The sequence continues at coordinate 131,010,914 of CP126892.1, forward strand.
AAAGTGTAGCTCCTTGGTTTTTAGGTCTCTCTCCTCGCCTAGCTCGGCCCTGACGCTCGACCTGACGGACGACGGCCTGATTGCCCAAGATGGGCTGCTGAGCGGCCAGAGCAGGGTGTGCACCTCTGAAGAGCAGCCATGGAGGACAGGGAGTCCCGCTTCGCACACTTCCTGCAGCCCATCCGGGACCTCACCAAGAACTGGGAGGTGGATGTGGCCACACAGCTGGGAGAGTACCTGGAGGAGGTAAGGACCAGTGATGGGATGTAACAGGTTCGCACCAGTCATCCAGAACCGGTAGTAACTTTCCCCAGTGTCCTGGAGAACCGGTAGCAGCTTTTGGAGGGAACCACCTCTGGGGCTTACCTTTTCACTGGTTCCCCCACTGTGCATGTGCGCCAAGCATTTGGTGTGCATGCACGCCTACAGTGCTTGGCGCGTATGCACAGCCTCCTTGCTGTCCTCCGAAGCAGGGAGGAGGAACAGAAGCTGCTAGCCTGAAGCTCCCTATAGCCTGCTCCCCAGGGTAAGTGACTCACCTTTGGATGTTGTGCGTTTGTGTGTATTTTAATGTGTATTTAATACATTTACCTATATTGACGTACTACCACAGCTCCTAAAAAGGCCTGGCGGCCTGGCTTGGGGTTTTTAAGCAAAGTCTTGGAGTTACCTCAGCAATAAGCTACACCTGCGCTGTTCCAATTGCTGAACCCTTAAGGAGGTTCAGCTGTTTTACATTTACATTAAGGCATATTATCCTAGAGAATTGGTTAGGCAAAGACTTAGCACCTAACTTCTTTAACTGTTGAAAAGTGCCATCTTGTGGTGAGTTCATTCTGTAGTTCCTTCCATCTGACCTAGTGTGAGAAAGATTAGCCAGAATAAGCTTTAAGCTCTGGTTTAAAAACTGGTTGATTTGTGTTTGGGGTGGGTGCATTTTAATGTTTTTTTTAATTTTATTTATTTATTTATTTAATTAATTTATTTACGGGTTTGTGTTGTGGGTGGGTGGGTGGATTGAGGTGTGTGTGTGTGTGTGTGTGTGTGTGTGTGTGTGTGCGCATGCTTATCTTTATTTTATTTTATAATAATAATTATTTATTTTTTCTTTGGCTCCGCCCACAACATCATGATGTTAGCTCCGCCCACACTGTGATGATGTCACGGTGGGTTAGTAAAAATTTTGACATCCCACCAGTGGTAAGGACCCCTTGGCCTCTCTCACAGGTGGGGAGAAGCCACCATGAATTGTGCAGCTAGGATCTGCTGGGGGGTGGGGTGGGGAAAGGCATTTTCAGCTGTGCAGCACAGGCCAACGGCCACCTGCGGACCACAGTTTGGCAGGCAGCAAAGAAAGAGAACTATGCGGACTCCTTCCTCAGCTTTGATTTCTTCATCGTTCTTGCCCCCTTCCATCTGCTGTCACCCACTTGTACACTTGGGACAGGGCACCCCCTCTTAGTCAGCCTGAATGCAAAATAGGGGACCTGGCAAGTGTCGGATCTCTTGTCAGGGTCTGGTTCCAGCAAATACCCTGTAAAAAGAAGACACCCCCCCCCCCGTCAGGCTGGCCCTTTCCTTCTCAACAGACTCGTGTCCCCACCCCCAACAAATGCTGTGTGCCACATTCCTGTGTGTGTCATGCATTTTAAAAACCCAAGCTATCACTGAAGATGCTCACCTATTAGGCAGTGCATGTCTTGCGAGTAGCATAAGTTGTCAGGAATTGTAAAAGTACCTATCACAGATGGCCACCTGTCTCTCCCCAAACGGCAAGGTGAAATACAGGAAACATCCCTTGGCCAGGAAAGAGTTGAAATACTCTGTCAGATTTTAAATAAAAACGTGGTTATATGAAGGCATGCTATTTCATGCAGCAGTTCCTTGCCAAAACCTGATCTATCAACACAAGACTGTAAAGTCAGCCATAAAATAAGAATACTATTTGATTTGAACCTAAGAACACCTGGGTGGGTGCCATCTTCAGACTTAGCAATGTCAGAGGTGGCACGAGGTCTGAGTTGCACTGTTCCTATTTCTAGTTGTGCTCCATGTCCCACGTCTTCATTCACCTTCCCTTCTCAAGCTGGAACACAAACCTCTGACTTAAGTTCTGATTGCCCCAAAGATGGACCAGAGTTCTTGAAACAGTTTTTGTGGGTGGTCACTATACAAATTAGTGACCAGTGGAAGGTACTGTTAGGAACAACCTAGCTAAGAACTTGCAATCCGTATCTTCCTTTATAATAGCGGTTCTCAAACATTTCAAGTCGGGGGCCAGGTCACACTCCCTCAAACAGTTGAGGGGGCCGGACTGGTTGTCCCCCTCCCCCCTGCCGTTTATGGCTGCAGCAAATGAGTCCACGGCCAATTCCAGAGGCAGTGGCCGCTGCAGCGAGGGCCAGATTATTTGGCGCTATGGGCCATAGGTTGAAAACCCTTGATCTATAGAATTTCATTTCATTTTTTCATTTCATTTCAAATTTATACCCCGCCCTACTCAGGTAAACCTGACTCTAGGCGGCTTACATTTATAAAAGTAACAGCAATACAATCATAAATTCCACATTATCATAATCACAATCCTCACAGTATCAGAATAGATATATAAATATCAATAACACAGTAACAATCCAAAAGTATTAATATCACAATAAAATGTTACAAGAAGGTATTACCAAAAAAACAAACAAACAGCAAAAACAAAAATCACGTATACTGAGTCCCGCAATGATTATAAGCAAAAATTCTACAGAAGGGTCCTGGCTGCAGCTGCTCGGGACCCGCAGCTGTTTCTCCCTCTCGGCTGGCCAGCCGAGGGAGTCTCCGGAGCATCCGGTGAGGAGGGCGGCAAGGTCTTTTGTAGCCGCCTGAGCCCTGCAGCTGTTTCTCCCTCTTGGCTGGCTGGCCGAGGGAGTGTCCGGAGCGAATCAATGCAGCTTATAATGGCTACCATAAAAAGCATTTTTAACCCAAAAAAGTTACCTTCATAGAAGTGTCTCTTCCAAAGGATCCTTTGTAGCCTGTCCAGATTTCAGTAAAGCCAACATTTACAACACATGCTTCCCTTCAATCTCCTAACCTCATCTTCTCTTTTGTAGCTTGAATCGATCTGCATATCATTTGATGGTGGCAAAACTACCATGAACTTTATTGAAGCAGCATTGCTGATCCAGGGTTCAGCCTGCATCTACAGTAAGAAGGTGTGGAGAAAACTGCCAGGAATGTTTTGCTTGGGTGGGAGAGAATATTGCAGCCTAATAAACTCCAGCGTTTTTGGCTTATTTTCTACATTAAGCCCTTGAAACCTGCATTCACTTTGGTTGCCTAGCATTAATTGTCACATCTCCCTCTCTAATCCTACTGTTTTTATTTTCTCAGGTGGAGTACCTCTACTCATTGGTCTACCAGGCTCTTGATTTCATTTCCAATAGGAAGTAAGTGAAAGTTTCTGCAAGGGTGCAGCAGGATGTGTGCATGCCTTCTGAGGTTGCCAGGGCAGTTTCCCATTTCCCCCCCAATGATTTCCTTTACCATCCATCCTGCCTGCTGCCTAGCTCAGATGTTATCAAAATAGCATTTTGTCACTCTTGAGTCCCACCTAGAAAAATGTCTTGTTACAGCCCTTTTAGAGTCTTGTTTTTACATAAACTGCTCTCTGTTTTTCATGCTGTTAGAAGTATTTTTCTGTAATATTTGCAGCAAAGCTATAGAACCACAATATGCAAACCAGGGTGCAAGTCTTCCTTTCCCAAAGACAAGCACCACAAAAACAAGATTAGATCCCCCTTGGGTCAATACTTGGAATAGCTAATTTGTTTTGCTTCTTCCTAATCTTTGAAGCTGCCATTGCTTTCAGGTTCTTATTTCTGAAAGTTGCTAGTGGGTTCCTAAGATCGCAGCTACAAGGGCTAGTATTTCCTATCATCCTTTTCCCTAACTGTGTTCCAAGAATAACTCCAGAAGTTCAGCTTTGTTGGAGCAGATCAGCCGTGTCAGTGGGTAGAGCCTTAATGGGGATTGTAGCATTTCAGAGTGTACACGAGGGATTGTGTGGCTGGATATTTTGAAAGCAACACAACCCAAGCTCTGTCATACAAAGAAAGAGCCTAGTTGTGTAGTTCTTCAGATGCTGGCCCTTGAGTGGAAGATTATAACTTATATCTGCGCTTTAAAGGAATCTGTTTGCTCAACAATGATATGAGGGATAACTTTTAATAGTTAAACCTCTGCTTGTTTCCATCCCCCGGTCTTTCTTCACCCTCCAATTTAGACGTGAGAAGCTGCCTGCATCTGTGGGAGAGGATGGGGCCAACACAGATATCAGCCGTGGACCAGCACCAGAAAACGAAGAGGTGAGGTCCAATGATCACCAGAGAGTTATGCATGGGGGACTTTTGGTGCGGTTGGGGAACGGCAGCTGAAATGTGGTTTTCTTTGGAAATTAGAGCCCCTTTATTGGGAAGAAGCAGAGGTGATCTCTTTAATAGTTTTGGCAGTCTGGAAATATTAAAGTAGAGCATGGGGAAATTAAGAATTTGGATATAGGAAGCCAAAGTCCTAGCATATGTGGTGTTTTCCTTTCTCTAGCAGCTTGGTCTTCTCCCAACAGGTTCACAACCAGTGTTTGGCTAGGCATGCAAAGACAGATGGCCAGGGGTATGTGTAGGCTGCTTTTGTGATTGTTCTTGTGCTCTGCATTTCCCTGGCCAAAGCCTTTCAGGTTTAGATTTTTAATTGCACTAGGGACAGAAAGATAGGGGTTTTTTTAAAGGTCTCTTTAGCTGCAAGAAACATAAGATGCCATGAATTATTTTTCTGCAGTTTGTTGTGAATTGGCCATATTAATCAATAGCAGCAAAAACAATAACATCCTAAAAAAAGTATGCTGGATTTGTGAGAGCACATGCATTTTAGGCTAATGCCTGCTTCTCCAGATGCATATTTCTCTTAGCAATGTTCACATACGTAGGGTGCCGTTTCAGGATTTGTCACATGGAAACACAGGGTGCAGCTTTCCCCGCAGCCTGCCAGACACCTTTATGAATTTTCGAAATGGTGGCCATGTTTCAAGCATATCAGAGAGTAAACAAAGCAACCGAGTGGATTTGATCTACGAATGCTCACATTGAAATAAAGCAGCAAGACTTTCAGGTGCCACAATGTCTTTTTGTTTTGTTTACTCTCTGATAACCTTTAAGAATGTCCTCCTGCCTGACTGTTAATGGGAGAGGGTGGGACCTCATGCCCAAAATAATGTGGCCTGCTACTAGAAATGAACGACGTTTCTGTCTTCACAGTTCCTCTCTTTGAATGACATCCAAGACAGCAGAGCAAACATGGACTTGAATGATAACCGGCAGCACAACGTAAGCCTTTCCACTTTTTCCTATTTCTCCTGTTATTAGGAGTTCTGAAACCACATGGAATGAGCAGGCTCTGGAAGGTCAAGGGTCACCCTTGCTCTGGCTCTCGGGTTCAATATTCATCTCTGTTTATAGCCAAAGAACCAGCACTGTCTGTGTCTGCAGACGTTTCCGTGGATATGTGGCAGACATGACTAGACACCCGAGTGGAGAGTGCTGTTTACCTTCATGTCGAAATGGTACCTGTTTATCTACTTGGAATTTCTTGCTTTTGAACTCCTAGGCAGGCAGGAGCTGGGACAGAGACAGAAGCTCTGTTCATAGTGCTGTACTGACCTGCCGACCTTCCAATCTGTCAAGTTCATCATCTTAACCACTAAGCCACTGTAATCTCTTGGGCTCTGGAGTCCCAGAGCTTAATTGTCCACCAAACGCAAGATTCAGAGAGAGAGAGAGAGAGAGATGAGATACTTGCATTTTAGATTTGTCCCCACTGGATTTACAGATGTTGGACCAGCCAATAAGTGACTTGCTATATACAGTATAGAGAGAACAGCAGATGCTTTCTTTTAACTCATATTGACTGAGAAAGTGAAAATGCATTTTAATAGATGAGGGGTGCCCAAACTATGGCCTACGGGCCAGATCCAGCCCCCAACGCCAATTCATCCAGCCCATCCCATCCTTGTCACTCCCGGAAGCGGAAGCAAAATGTGCAGACGCTTCCAAGAGCGATGAGGGCAGCGTGGCCCGGACGAATTGGTGTTGGGGCCAGATCCGACCTGTGGACCATAGTCTTGGCATCCCTAGTTTAAGCAGAGAAAATTGCAGCCTAAAATCTATCTCATCCTGTTGTGATACATATCTGTTGCAAAACAGATTGCATCACCGGCCTGTTGAACCATCTGACTGGTCCACGGTCCGAAAAGTTTGGGGGGGCCCTGTAATAAAGCTAGCTAACTCCAAATCCCCACCTAAACCTGACCAATAGATTATAGCTTGAACCAGTTCTAAATGGGGCTTTTATTATTCATCTCACCTAGTTGTGAGTTGTGGACCCTCCGCTTCTTGTTCTGGCTAGCCACTCCTGAAAAGAGCCCTCTTTCTATTCCTTTCTGGTTTCTGCTGGGTCCTCATAAGATTGACAGGCGTGACAGAGAAGACATCATCTGTCTGTGACTTCTTTAAATAAGGAATGTTACTTTTTAACTGTCCTACCATTGGTCCAGTTGCACTCCCTTGTCTTTTCACTCTTGCTCCTTGACGCCTTCTGATTCCTTTATGGATTCCAGCCACCCCCAATGGAGGAATTGAGAACCCTTAAGTAGCTGCAGAGGGAGACTGAGGGGTCCTTTGGGGCTGCTCTCCTGCAGGGTGAGAAAGAGTCTACCGCCCAGGTGGCCATAGGTCATTCCCTGCTGCCACTCTTGCTCAAAAACCAGTTGTGTGTGACTTTAGGGGACGGTGCCCATCCCCATTTACAGCCAAAGAGCAAGTGCTGTTTGCGTCTGGACATGTTTCCATGATCATGTGGTAGGCATGACTAGAATACTGCTTACCTTTCCTGCCAAAGCAGTACAGTGGAACCCTGCATAACAAACACTTTGTGTACAATGAAGCATTTGTGTGGTAATCATGATACCCTGCATAATGATCCCCCCCCCCCTTATATGGGGTTTTCATTAAGCGGGATATACCCCAGTTAACGAAAACCCTGTATAATGAACATTTTCTTTTTGTTATGTAGAGTATCGTCCATTTGATCCGCATAGCAAAAAAAACCGCATAGTGAAGAGCTCCATGGAACGGAGCTTTTTCGTTATGCGGGTTCTACTGTACCTATTTATCTACTTGCCATTTCTTGCTTTTGAGCTGCTAGGTTGGCAGGATCTAGGACAGAGACGGGAGCTCACTGGGGTCTTGAACTGTCGATCTGCTGAGCTTCCAGTCGACAAATTCAGCATCTTAATCACTAAACCACCACAGTCCCTCCCTGCCCTAAAATAGTGGGTAACAAACAACATTTCTTTGCCTCTTGCTTCCACCCCCACTGCCCACATTTCCCCAGCCATGTGAGGAGAAGTCACTGTCTTGTTTTTGCAGGCGGTCAACGTTGTCCCCTTGACGCCAATGTCTTTGTTTCCACCAGAGGAGACCGAAAAGAAGGGCAACCCCCTCTTCAGGTAAAGATTCAGTAGTGTCCCAGGGAAGGAAATGTCAGTGTCTCCAGCCATGCCATGCCTTGCTTGTTTCTTTCTTACAAGCGGCTAGAAAGCTGGCCTGAAGGTGGAATAGTGTTTGCTATGTTTTCCTTGGCCTACCTGTGGTCTTTCTCTTTGCAGCCAGAAGGGAGAGAGGCTAGCCAGCCGGAGGGACTTCCGCATGAATACATGTACTCCACACACCACTGGCACTTTCATGCTGGAGCTGGCTGGACTGTCACCTACTCAGATTCTACCTGCCAGGGCCTGCGAGTGGGGAAGTGGCAACTCTATGGGTATGGAGAGGCACGGTGCCTTTATTCCTCCAGGGGAACTTTGGGAGTCCAGAGACCTGCAGTGGCTCCATGGCTAAGAAGCTCGCCTTGATAGCTGGAAGGCTGCCAAGTCAGCAGTTTGAGACCTGAATACTGCAAGATGGAATGAGCACCCGACTCTGTCCCAGCTCCTGCCAACCTAGTAGTTCAAAAGCAAGAAATTGCAAGTAGATAAATAGGGATCATTTGGTGGGAAAAAGGGATCATTTTGGTGGGAAAAAGACCTTGGGGACATGAAAGGTGTCTCATTTGGGCATCCTGTGGGTGGAGTTCCTCCAGCAAAAGTCCTTTCAACCCAGAAAGCACCTTTGAGTGCCTGGGGGGACCTTGGGATTTCACACAGGTCCTCTTTTTCACTTGAGAATCAGGATAAAGCTGAAAAGGAGCCCTCCAGGAACAAACCCAGTTCTTTCCAAACCACCTTTTTGCTTCTCAAAGTCACCAGGAAGAAACCCTAGTGGTACAGCGGCTAAACTGTTGTACTGCAGCCAGAACATTGTGAGTTCAATCCTAAAGGGACTCGGGGTTGATTCAGCCTTCCATTCTTCTGAGGTCGGTTGTTGGGGGCAAAAAGCTAATTTGTGAACCACTCAAGGAGTTGTCTAAGCACTATGGGGTGGTATATAATTGTAATTGCTATTGTTATTATAATGAATAAAAACCAAAATGAGCCCTGGTAGTTAAACTGCTATACTGCAGCCAGAACGTTGTGAGTTTGATCCTGACCAGGACTCAAGGTTGACTCAGCCTCTTCCATTCTTCCAAGGTCGGTAAAATTAGTACCTAGCATGTTGGAGGGAAATTAACTTAGGAACCACCCAGAGACTGCACCAAGTGCTATGGAGGGGAAGTATAGAAATATAATTGCTTGGTTGATCTGTACTTCACACGTCTAGTTTGACGTGGCGGATCGTCCTCCACTGTTTCCAGTCCCATCCAGGGCCTCGGGAACTTTGCCCTGGACTGGTCTTCCCATCTGGTTGCTGACCATCATACTGGTCGCTTTATGTCAAGTGGTATCTTCCATCCTGTGATCGCTTTTTTCCACCTGCCAGCTTTGCGGCGGCACACATGCCTGGCCCACCCATCCCTTGCCAACTCAATCCACGTTGGTGCTTGTTTTGCACCTGATCTTATGCACAGTTCTTCATTTGATACGTGATCAACCCATCGTATGCGTAGCATCTTTCGTTCGATTGCTCTCTGTGTTACATCGATATTTTTTTGCTGTCAGCTTTTGTAGGTGCCCATGTTTCACTGCCGTATATTAAAGCAGGCAGAATGGTGGTGATTGCTATTGTGTAATAAGTGTAATTGTTATAGCTAATTGCTATAATTTCACAAGCAGAATGGGAGAAGTGGAGGGGAACAGTGTCTTAACTTGGCCTGTTGCTGGATTCTTTGTTCCAAATGTAAAGTCATTAGGACATTCTCTCTTAAAAAAAGACAGCTTGTCAAAAAGACATTAATGTTGCAGTCAATCTTTTTGGAATACAGACAGCTAAATGGGAACAAAGAAGAGGACAAAGTGTTGTCAATACACAGTTGGTGAAAGTAACCTGTGGTTGTAGGCAATAATAATAATAATAATAATAATAATAATAATAATAATAATAATAATAATAATAATAATAATAATAATAATAATAATAATAATAATAATAATAATAACAACAACAACAATAACAATAATAACAATAATAATAATAATAATAATAATAATAATAATAATAATAATAATAATAATAATATACTGTCTGGTCATCTCTGGCTTATGGCAGTCCTATGACTGAGAGTGCTCCAAAATATCCTTTCCTCAACAGCCCTGCTCAGCTCTTTTAAACTCAAGCTTGTGGCTTCTCTCACACAGTCAATCCATCTCATATTTGGTCTTTCACTTTTCCTGTTGCTTCCCACTTTCCCAGCCTCATTGTCTTTACCAGGGATTCTTGCCTTCTTATGATGTCTGTCTCCATATTCAGTCCTAACTGCAGCCTCTTGTCCACAATATAATTTATGCGTCAACAATCAAGTGTTGAGGCACACCCGTTTCTTAAAACAACAACACCCAACCCTCATAATTTCTCATGATCCACACACTGAAAGCACAAACTGATCTTCTGAAATTCTTTGGTGCATTCCAGAAGCCAGCATATATTTCCAATATGATCTCAAGTCCCTCTTTCTTTTCATATTCTAGGTCCGTGATGGTGAACCTTGGCACTCCAGATGTTTCTGGACTTCATTTTCCAGAATCCCAAGCCTCTGTGAATCCACACAAATGGCTTTACTGCAATTCATGCAGCCCAAACTACCCTTGTCACTCCCGGAAGCGGAAGTAAAACGCGCCCGTACGGTTAAGGCTCTTCCGGGTTAACCCTTCCTCTGTACAGGCATGGTTTACTTCCACTTCCAGGAGCAATGGGGGGCAGCGCGGGTTGGAGTCACAGGGACTTGAGCTTCTGGGAACTGAAGTCCAGGAACATCCGGAGTGCCAAGGTTTGCCATCACAGTTCTAGGTACGGACAGGCAGTTTATCCAGATTCTTCCTCTTTCTGAAAATTTCCATTCTAGCTGTTGACAGCAGCATTAGAATTAATTCTTTAAACAATAAGTTGCTATTTTTGTTCCTGAAATAGAAGCTGCTGGCAGCTGTCTGTTGTGTGGCTAACTGCCCTGAACTCCTAGGGCTGTGATAGCCAAACTTGGCACTCCAGGTATTCTTGGATTTTAATTCCTAGAAGCCCAAATGACCACTCCTGCTGATCAGGGCTTCTGGGAATTGAAGTTCAAGAACATTGCCAAGGTTCTTCATCACTGTGACCTAGGACAGTGATGGCGAACCTTGGCACTCCAGCCGTTCTTGGGCTTCAATTCCCAGAAACGCAAGTCCCTGTGAATCCACACGAATGGGTTTACTGGTACTCCAGCTGCCCTTGGACTTCAATTCCCAGAAGCCCAAGTCTCTGTGCATCCACACGAATGGGTTTACTGGCACTCCAGCTGCCCTCTGACTTCAATTCCCAGAAGCCCAATTCTCTGTGCAGCCACATGAATGGGTTTACTGGCACTCCAGCTGCCCTCGGACTTCAATTCCCAGAAGCCCAAATCTCTGTGCATCCACATGAATGGGCTTACTGGCACTCCAGCTGCCCTCGGACTTCAAGTCCCAGAAGCCCAAGTCTCTGTGCATCCACATGAATGGGCTTATTGGCACTCCAGCTGCCCTCGGACTTCAAGTCCCAGAAGCCCAAGTCTCTGTGCATCCACATGAATAGGTTTACTGTGCATACGCAGTGAATGTCCTTTGAGTGGCAGTCTCTCACCTCTGTTCCTCCCCTGCAGGGGTTCCTCCAGCTGCCGGTTTCACCTCCATGGTGTTCAGTGCATGCAGCACACCTGTTCTTGCCTTGGACTTTTCAGGAGAAGGAGGTAAGTCGTGGCTTTCTTTCTGCACTTGGAAATACCGTGGGCCCGTGGTTCAGGAGAAGGATGATGTGACATAATGGGTCACAAGGATCCCCTAGTCCACATCCTAAGCTGGAAATCCTGTTGTCCCTTTAAAATACCCTCAGCATGAGATAGAGCCAAGCTTTTCCCCTTGAATGGCTTTTAAGGAAGGATTGAGATGTATTTGTATTTTGGATTTTTATGCCACTCACCGAAGCGACTCAGATGCCCTCTTTTATCTTGCAAGTCCCCAGAAAACAGAGATGATCATAATCCACCCATCAGGCCCGCCAGGCTCCAGTGGATGGGCCTGATGCAGAGGGTGAGGGAAGATTTATTTAAAACGTAATGCTTTTGCATTATAGCATTTATTTTTTAATGTTTCGTTTGGGGTTTTTTTTTTGGTCATAGATTATTTTTGCTAGTTGTAGTCTGTGTCTTAAATTTGTAATAAACCACTCCTGTCTTTTATGATTATTGGTAAAATTAAAAACAAAAATTGGAAACATTCCACCCTGAGAAGTGCACTGGGTAAAAGATGGAAACAAATTAGAACTGGTCCAGAGAAGGGCAACAAGAAGGATCAGAGGAATGGAAACCAAGGCCTAGGAGGAGGAAAGGCGGAAGGAACTGGACATGTTTAGCCTTGGGAAAAGGAGACTGAGAAAAGGAGACAGGATGCTAGGAAAGGGAGGGCCGGAAGGATTTGTTCTCGGTCAACCCAGAGGGCAGGGTGTGTAATAACAGGCTGAAACTACAGGAAGCCAGATCTAGGCTGAACATATCAGGAAAGTCTTCTTAAAGGTGAGAGCAGTAGGACAGTGGAACCTACTGCCTCGAGAGTGAGTGTTCCAACACTGGAAGCATTCAAGAGAGACTTGGAAAGCAACCCTCTCTGCCAGATCTGCTGTGATTTGGGCAGGAGTGGGTTGGACCGCATAGCCTCGCAGGGCCCTCTCCCGACTCAGTGATTCTATGCCACAGGCGAGCAGAGTTTGGTTATTTCGCGGGGCCAGGCTAACTTTGCTCTTCTTTCTTGTCCTGGCCCTACTACCAGCAGGGAAAGCGGTGCCTCTGTGTGAGAATGACGACGGCTGTGATGACTTCCCACTGGATGTTCCACGGGGACCCCCCAATCCTTCGACACCTGGGGTGGAGGAGCGTGTTGCCCAACAGATGGTATTGGGTAGAACTGAGTGACAAAGGGGGTTGGGGGGGGGATGTTTGCCTCCACTGGGGAAGGGGCGATGCCTGTGGGTCATGAGAAAGCCTTACCCTCCGCCTTGATCTCCTGTCTCCTAGAGTTTCCCCCAGAGAAAAGGGTACGTGCTTCGGGAGAGAGCCCCTACTCGGGATGACCCTGCCCACCTCCAGGTAAATGCTGGGTAGAGAACCCAAAAGCACTCACTGTTAGATGTCTCGGGGGGGGGGGGAATCCCCTCGAAATATTTCAACCCTCCACATCTTTACTTGGGTTTTCATGTGTCGTGTTTAAAAACTATTAGTAAAGGTCTCCCTTGCCCGAAAGCCAGTCATGTCTGAATCTTTGGCAGGGGTGCCCAAATAATGGACTGTGGGCCAGATCTGGCCCCCGATGCCAATTCATCTAGCCTGTGGGCTGTAGATTGGGCACTCCTGGTTTAACCAGAGAAAATGGCAGCCTAAAATCTTTCTCATCCTGCTGCAAAACATCTGTTGCAAAACAGATTGAAAGGTGCATTTTACTTCTGCTTCCGGTGGGAGGAACCACGTGCTGGCCCACTGAACCACGTGACCGGCCCATAGCCTGAAATGTTTGGGCACCCCTGCTTTAATCCAGGGGTACACAAACTTTATGGGAGGGGGGCCTGACCATGCCCCCAGAACAGCTGAGCGGGCCAGACCACACCCCCAGAACAGGGAATGTTTGCACGTCCATATTCACTTCCTGGTTCGGCACAGATCCTTTGGTGCATGCACAAACACGTCCATGTGAAACCAGGAAGTCAATACGGACACATCCACGCATGCACAGAAGAGTCCGTATTCACTTCCTGGTTTGGTGAGGGTGTTGCAACCCTGATGGAATGGTTTCGGGGGCCATATCCAGCCCGCGGGCTGTAGTTTTGGCACTCCCTAGCGTGGAGAAGGTAGAACTGGGGTGGTCTGGAGTGAAGTCTAGCCATGTTATCTGGGATCGGTTTGATCCAGTTGTCCCTGATGAAGTGGACAGGCTCCTTGGATCTGTTCGTGCCACTGCTTGTGCACTGGACCCATGTCCCACCTGGCTAGTCAAAACATCGAAGGCGGCGACAGGCGGTTGGGTCGAAGCAATCATAAATTCTTCATTGCGGGAGGGGGTATTTCCAGCTACCTTAAAACATGCTTTGGTACGCCCCCTCCTGAAAAAAACATCGCTTGACCCCACGGTGCTTGCAAACTATCGACCGGTGTCCAACCTGCCCTTTTTGGGCAAAGTTTTGGAGAAGGCAGTGGCACGGCAGTTACAGGGAGTCCTGGATGAAGCGGATAATCTGGACCCTTTTCAGTCAGGATTCAGGCCCGGATATGGCACCAAAGCTGCATTGGTCGCGCTGGTGGATGATCTTTGGCGAGAGCGGGACAGAGGGCATCCATCTGTCCTGGCTCTTCTTGACCTCTCAGCGGCTTTTGATACCGTCGACCACGATATCCTTCTGGAAAGTCTCCGAGGATTGGGGATCTAGGGCACGGTGTGGTCCTGGTTTTCCTCATTTCTGAGGGGCCAGACCCAGTTGGTGTGGTTGGAGAGTGAGATGTCCAGTCCTAGGCTGCTCCAATATGGGGTGCCTCAGGGCTCAGTACTCTCGCCTCTCCTATTTAACATCTACATGAAACCGCTGGGTGAGATCATCCGTTCCCACGGGGTGAGGTATCATCAATATGCAGATGATACCCAGCTATACATCTCGGCCCGTGGTGATCCAAGCGATGCAGTGGATCTGGAGGCTGTCAGGGTCTGGATGGGGGACAACGGGCTTTAGATGAACCCTGGCAAGACTGAGTGGCTGTGGGTTGGGGGCCCTTTGTTATCTCGGGAGGCACCATCTTTGGTTCTGGATGGGGCAGTTTTGCCCCAAACAGACCTGGTGCATAATCTGGGGGTCCTCTTGTACTCACAACTACTGCTCGAAGAGCAAGTGGCAGTCGTGGCCAGGAGGGCTTTTGCACAACTTTGTGTAATACGCCAGTTACGCCCGCTCCTAGATTGGGACTCCTTGCTCATGATCACACACGCTCTGGTCACCTCCAGACTAGATTACTGTAATGCGCTCTACATGGGACTGCCCTTGATGACCATCCGGAGGCTTCAACTGGTCCAGAATGCAGTTGCCCGGGTGGTGATGGGGTGTGGGCACTATGCACATGCCTCGCCTCTGCTTCAGGAGTTGCACTGGTTGCTAGTTTGATTCTGGGTGCAATTCAAGGTGCTGGTTATCACCTTTAAAGCCCTATATGGTAGTGGGCCAGGATACTTAAGAGACCGCATCACCCCAAGAACATCTATCCGTCCCACCAGAACGGACTGCAGAGGCTCTCTAGTTGTTCCATCAGCCAGAGAGGCACATCTCTCTGGCACTAGAAGGAGGGCCTTCTCTGTATCTGCTCCGGCCCTGTGGAACCTCCTACCAACTGAGCTACGTCTACAGATGGACTTGCTGTCTTTTAGGAAGAACTTAAAAACATGGCTGGCGGGACAGGTATGGGGTCCTGGCGGTACCATGACCCCAGCTCACTGGTTAGTTTGAGCTGCCTCTCCCCGCTGCTCTTTTAATCTTTTATTCTTTTATCTTCAAGTTGTTATTGGAACCTGTTGATTTTTATAAATTTTAAAAACTTTTTAAATTTTTATAATTGTAATTTTGAAATGTTTAATAATGGGTTTGGGTTGTGTTGTGTTATGCTTTTATGATGTTGTAAACCGCCCTGGGTCGCTCCAGTGAGAAGTGCGGTATAAAAATGAAAAATAAATAAATAAATAAAGCACCTGAAAAGAAAATCAAAGCTTTTGAAATGTGGCTGTCCAGACGGCTGCTAAGGATCTCTTGGGTTGAACATGTGACCAATATAGACGCGTTGGGCTGGATGGGTAAAGGAGAAGAACTGTTTAAATCCACTAAACAAAGAAAGCTCCAAAAACCTTGGGCATATCATGAGGAACGACATGAAGTAAAGAATACTCCAACCTGTAATGCAAGGACAGACCCTTGGGAAGAAAGAGGCAGCCCTGGACGTTGATGGGCTTCATGGCTGAGGAACCTAAGAGTCTGGTGTGGAGTGAAGAACAGGAAGACTATCGCCATGAGGCTAGCCAATATTCGGAGTGGATACGGCCCTTGAAGAAGGAGAAGGAGTTGCACGTCTACACAATCAGGGACAACCTTGAGTACAAATGTTGGGGTCAAAGAGCAAGAAATGCTTCTCTCGTGCCTTTACTGTGGAAGAGGAGACGGGATGGGCATTATGTGCAAGACCATTCCTAGGCCTTCTCTGCATGTCTTTGTGCGCTAGAGATCTAACTCTCGCTCCAACGCTCTGACTCGTCGTGAGATGGGATGTGTTCGGAGGCAGAGTCACTTGGGCCTTCCTTGTTTGGAGCGAGGCTAGATTGGGATCTGACCCCTCTTATTCCCTCTGCCTGGGTTTCTCTTCCAGGAGACCCTGGACCCCTGGTGCAGCCTGGACCCCTTCCAGTCCTCAGAGAAGAAACCCCTGAAAAAAGGTATTTGGAGGTGGGTTGGGAGGCAGGCTGGGCAGAGAGTCCTGGTCGCCCAGCAAGGCTGGATGAAGACTCACTGGATCCTGATGGGGCACAAAGAGAGACCCACACTCTCGGGCTTCTTAGGGCGTCCTTGGGGGCGGGGAGGGGGCTGTCCTGGTGGCCGTACTGGGTGCCTTTTCAGTGGTGTGGATGTCAAGGAAGCCCTTCCTGAACCGCGTTGCCTATCACAGAGGGGGAAAGGCCATGGGTCAGGCTTTGTAAAGCTGGAGGGGCAGCAGGTATCTCTGTGGGCGTGTGTGTGTGTGTGTGTGTGTGTGTGTTATGTGTTTCCTATGGGGAGCTCTGTTTGCCAAACCTCATGGGGGAGTGCCAAGGGCTCCCCTCTTAGCCCCTCTTTCTCTGGCTTCAGGCAGGCCCTTTGCTGTGCCCCGTGGCCTGGAGGACTTGCCCGGCACCAAGCGGAAGAGGCGGCTCTCTAGCAAGCGGCAGGAGTTCTCGGCATGGTTCACGGCCGCGGGTGAGTTGGGACTCTTCAGTCTGGAGGCCAAGGCGTCTCCCTTGCTCGGAAGCCACTAATGTCCTGCTCTGGCGGGTCAAGGGCTCGTCTCCGTTTATAGCCAAAGAGCCAGCGCTCTCTGCGTCTGCAGAGGTTTCCATTGAGCAGGCATGGCTAAACACCAGAGCGCATGGAATAACGTTACCTTCCGCACCAAAGTGGTACCTATTTATCTCCCTGCAATGTCTTGCTTTTGAACTGCTAGGTTGGCAGGAGCTGGGACAGGTGACGGGCACTCACTCCGCCATGCAGCACTCTGGCCTCAAACTGCTGACCTGCCCACCTTCCAGTCGTCAAAGCTCAGCCTCTTAGCCACTTTCCCTTGTCCTTATTAGCCTGGTGGTGGTGGGAGAGGTGGGAGGTCGCTCTTGCCATCTTTAAGAGGAAGACGTGGCCTCCTGCGTGAGGGTGCCTTTGCTCTCTCCCGCCCAGCCTGGGTCTTTGTTCCCCAGGTCCATCGGTCCCTTCCCTCGATGTCCTTCCCCTTCCTATAGCCTTTATGACCTTGGGGGTCGCTTGCCTTTTGGGCCAGTGTGAGGCATTTGAGAGACAGGAGGACCGAAAGACAGAGCAGGCTCTTGTGGTTCCACTTCTCTCGGCTTCAACAGGGTTGTTGTCTCTCCCTAGAGCATGACAGAGTTTGCAACCAGAGGAGCAGAAGGAAAGGCCCAACCTTTGCCGGTGAGTTGGTGCTGCTTTACGGGTGGGGGGTGGGGTGCCATTGTCCTGCCCCCCTGGTCCGTGGGCATCTTCTCTGCTGGCCCCACTCTGGCTACTTTGGAGTCATCGGAGCAAGCATGGCATCTGGGGGTTTGTTTTGGCAATTCCCTCAGCCTTGCTTCGTCGGCTTTTGCCCGCAGCCTTAACAACCTCTGCCAGGGTAAAAGGGTGCCAGACTGTTCCTACCTGATGTAGCCGAGGCCCTCCACCAGGGATGGGCACCCTCCAAGCTGTGGGCCCAGGTGAGGCTCACAAGTGATCCCTGCCCATCTTCCAAGCTGCTTCTACTCTTGCCTCCTGCTGTGGGCCAGAGAGAAAGGGGCTTTGGAGAAACACCTCAGCTGGGGCCAGAAAAGCTCTTTCTGCCCTGGGGTTTGCGCCCGAGTTTACATGCCTAGATTCAAGGGCTGCTTGGTCTACCTGACGGGAGGTTATTGTTTATTTTCGTTATTACGCTTCTGTACTGCCCATCTGGGATGTTTCCCACTCTGGGCGGTGTACAAAGAAAGAACAACAGCAAGAGAATACAACACGCCACAAAATAAACACCTGATGGCGTCTGAGGCCAAGCGTTGCCAAATCTAACCAGCGAACTTGCTGGCAAAGGAATGATATTGCTAGCGGCTTCCTTGAAGAGGAAAGTTTTCAGCTCTTTTTAAAAAAACGTCCAGGGATGGGGCCTGGCTCAGCTCCACTGGCAGTGAATGCCAAGGCAGAAGAGAAGCAGATGCCCACGTGACTTTGCTGCTCCTTGTGACAAGTGAAGCCCCCCAGGGAAGAGAATGGAGGACGAAGTGGGATTGCATAGACCAGTGGTGGCGAACCTATGGCACGCGTGCCAGAGGTGGCACTCAAAGCCTTCTCCGTGGGCACCCGTGCAGTCATCCTAGCACAGAGTTTACCGACACCCCTCTGCCCAGCAGCCCAGTAGGAGCGCTTCCTCCCTCCCCCAGCACATAGTTTGTCCTTCCCTTCTGCACAGCAGCCCAATGGGAGCGTTTCCTTCCTCTCCTGTTGCTGTGCCAGCCTTTGCCACGAAGTGGGTTTTGGGTCTCTAAAAGGTCCACCATCACTGGCATAGAGTCAAGGTGAGCAGGCATAGAGGATGGAGGGCCATCCGTTTGCCCTCTGTGCCCCAGGCCTCCTCTGCCAGGGGTCCTGATCTTGTCTTGGATTTCTGCACAGATTTAGAAGTCCTGTACTGGAAGCACGTGATGGAACATCTGGCGGCCCAGAAAAAGCTGCAGAGGAGAATGGTGAGAAAAGGGACCAAAGGAAGTGGGGGTGGGGGCCTTCCTCTCTCCTCCCCAACCTATAAGTCGAAGAAGAAGCAAAGACCCAAACATCCTCCAGGCTGCCTCTTCTTTCTTTCTTGTTCCCTCCTGAAGGGAGACCCACGACTGACCAAGGCAGCCTTGGAAGAACCAGATCCGTTCGGGATGGAACGGGAAGAGGATGACTGCGCAGAGGGTCCCGGTGGTGGTGACAATGGAGGTGAGGCAGGTATTGGACACAGGAAGCACGGGGGTCCCTTAAAGGGGGTCGGTAGGGATAAGACTATAATGGCGAACCTTGGCACTCCAGGGGTTCTTAGACGTCAATTCCCAGAAGCCTACGTTTCTGTGAATCCACATGAATGGGCTCCAGGGGTTTTTGGACTTCAATTCCCAGAGGCCCCAGGCGAGGAAAACCCATCTGCCATGGATTCACAGGGACTTGGGCTTCTGAGAATTGCTGGAGTGCCAAGGTCTGCCATCACTGGCATAAGCCAACCTTCCAGACTGATGCCATCTCGAAACAGATCCCTCCTGAGTCTGCCCACCAACAGCCCCCCACCCCAGCCATGGGAACCCTGGGCGTCTCCAAATACTCCATGAGTTTCACGGCCAAGGGAGCCTCCTGAAGGCTGGTGTCCCAAGTGACGGGTTGATAGTCCAGCCCAGCCGCTCCCAAGGGTGGGCTCTCCTTCTGTGCCTGTGCCTGAATCAGAAGCTTTCCTCCTTTGCTTCCCACAGAGGACTTGCTGGAGCAGGACGATGTTCCCCAACTTGAAGCTCCAGATGAAGCCCCAGGTAATGTATGGCAGCTGACAAGTAGAGAGAACAGCCTTAGAGGGGCTCCCTAGCACAGGGGTTCTCAACCTACAGCCTGTGGGCCAGATGCGGCTTGCAGCGCCATTTCATGTGGACCCACTGCCTCCGCCACACCCAGAAATGCCATGTGTGGTTCTTATTTAATGTACAGGCCATCCCCATCGTGCAGGCAGGGCAAAATGGCTGTTTGGCCCCTGAAGCTGTCTGAGGGAGTGTGCCCCGGCCCTTGGCTTGAAAAGGTGGACACCCCTTGCCCCAGCAGTTTGAAAGTCAGAAGTTGCAAGTAGATAAATAGGTACTGCTTCAGCGGGAAAGGTAACAGCGTTCTTTGTGCTCTGGCATCGTCGTGCCTGCCACGTGGCCATGGAAACGTCTGCAGACACAGACAGCGCTGGCTCTTTGGCTATAAACAGAAATGAGCACTGAGCCCTAGTTGGACACGGGTGGCTTTTTAAGCGAGGGAGACATCTTGACCTTTTATCTGGTCCAGTGGTAGGCTGGAAGCGGCCAGATTCAAAGCTGGCACTTTGGGCCAGGAGAACAATCTGTGCTTAGTTTGCCAATCAAAACGCAGTGCCTGGTTGATGATCGCGATGTCTCAAGAAACAAACCCACAGAAACTGTGTTAGGAGTTAACAAGATTCCACTTTGGGACGCAGGTCATTGAGCCTCAAGCGAGGTCTGCGAGAGCATTCGAACACACGGGCAAAGAGTGCTTTCACATCCTGACTCATAAACTGCCTTCAAACTGCCATTCCTGGAGTAGAGCAGGCACTGTTTCTTGGGAAAACGAGGACTAAGGCTTGTGCGGAAAGGGAAGAGAGTACAAAACCCAGGGATTCGTAAGGCCCAGTTGATTAAACCCGGAACACGCAGGACCAACATAATAAGGCCTCTGATGGACTGGGAAGTTTAATTCAGTTCAATAATTCTTCGACTTGTGTGCAGCCCCACTCGCAATGCGACTCTGGGCGGCTAACAAAAAGCAGAAATAACACAGTGCCAATAAATACAATTACAATATCACAGTTACAAAATACAGTTGTACCTCGCTTAAAGAGCATAATGTGTTCCACAGGATTGCTCTTTAAGCGTTTTCAGCGTTTTCCCTTCCCAACCGGAGGGCGCTGGTCCGGAGTCTGGCACCGGCACCGGCGCAGAGGGGCCCCGGGGCCAACTGGGCAGTGATGTCCGGCCGCCTGCAAGCGCCGTGGCTTGGCTTCTCCCTGGCCCTGAAGGGAGGGGCTTGGGGGGGGGGTCAGCAGGGCTGTTGCTCCTTCCTCAGCCCGGCTGGCTGAGGGAGAGTCCGGTAGAGGGGTCGCCGTCGTTTTTATGGCCGGCTGGGCCGCTCAGCCGTTGCTCCTTCCCTCAACCGGGCTGAGGGTGGCGCCATTTGTTGGGTTGACACTGCCGTGAAGGGGGGGGGGGCGCCGCAGCTGTGAAATGCAGAGGGGGCCTTCGTGAAGGAGTGAGTGAGTTAGCAGACTCCGTTTGTGCACACAAGGAAGCCTCTCTCAGTCTAGGCCAGTGGCAGCAAACCTTGGCACTCTGGGTATAATTGGGCTTCAGTTGCCAGAAGCCCAAGCCTCTACGAACCCACATGGATGGGTTTAGTGTATGTACACGCAGCAAACCCATTTGTGTGGATTCATGGGGGCTTGGGCTTCTGGGAATAGAAGTCCAAGAACAGCCCGAGTGCCAAGGCTTGGCCCTCATGGGCAGCCTAAGCGGCATTTCCCTCTCCCTGCTCTAGGCTAGCCACTTTCAGGAGGTTCTCTGTGGGGTGAAGAGGCAGCGCATGTATGTGCCGCGGCTTCCAGGTGTTTAGCAGGGCGATGAAGCTCTTGCCTTTCCCTTGCAGGCCCAGAGGAGCTCCCCTCCTCCCTTAGCTACGAGGAACTGGTGCGGAAGAATGTGGTACGTGTCTCTCCTGTTCTTGAGAGGTGGCAGCAAGAGGGTCTTTCCTGCTTTACTGAAACCAGGGCTTGTTCTTAACTCACTTGCTCCCCTTCTGTCTTTCAAGCATTGGGAGGGGGGGGAGAACATTTCTCTGCCTTGTTTACAAGACATTCTGCCTGCCCAAGTGATTAAGACTGGAAGGTCGGCAGACCAGCAGTTTAAGACCTGGGTGCTGCACGACAGAGTGAGCGCCCGTCTCTGTCCCAGCTCCTGCTAACCTAGCAGCTCGGAAGCAAGTAATTGCAAGTAGATAAATAGGGACCATTTTAGTGGGAAGGTAAACAGCATTCTGTGCACTCCGTCCGGTGTCTAGTCACACCTACCATGTAGCCACAGAAACATTTGCAAATTCAGAGACAGCGCTGGCGCTCTGGCTGTAAACAGAGATGAGCACTGAACCGTAGAGTCGGATACGACTGGCTTTCAAGCAAGGGCGACCTTTGCCTTTTCTACCTGCTGTCCATGAAAGTCTAAGCAGGCCTCCCACACAACCCAAGGTCAGGCTTCCTGCGGGTGAGCGTTTGAGGACCAACCATCCTATGTAGGCCCAATACGGCCACCTGGAAGCAGTGGGTGCCAACAGGTCTCTTGGGCAGGGCAGGCGAGGCTTCTCCATCATCGCACCTTGGAAGATGTTGCTCGGTGGTCGTTTTATGCCACCTTAGCAAGGCAAGGTGACCCCACCTGGGACATGTTCAAGAGCCAGGAGGGAACTGCGTGCCTCTGGGGGCATCCGAACCCACTGAGGGGGGGGGGCGGTCTTTTGGGCTTGTTTTCCACTGCTGAAAGTAAGAGGTCCCCCCCCATTCCGCTCTGTGGCCTCAGGAGCTCTTCATGGCCCACTCTGAGAAGTACACGCGGGAGACGGTGCTGTCGCGGCAGGTCCGGGACTGGGAAGAGAGGATGGGGCCGCAGCTGGAGGAGCAGGTAAGGAAAGGGGACTGGCTGGGATGAGGAGTCAGTCTTCTAGGGCGCACAGGATCCCTCAATTGGCAACTCTTCTCACGCAGGAAGCCCGTGTCGCCTTTGACATCCACACCTACGGCGACCTCTTGGTGTCCAGGCTGGGCCAGGTGGGAGAGTGGCATTCCTTTGCCAGCCTCGTGGCGGGGCAGCCCGCCTTCGAGGTCTGCCGTTATATGTTGGCCTCCCTGCAGCTGGCAAGTATCACCACGGACTGGTGCGGGAGGGAAGGTGGGCTCTTTTCCCGGCCTGGAGCATATCTTTCCAGACTGAGGTTTCTCTCCCAAGTCGTGTGACCGTTTGTGTTTCTCCTAGGCCAGTGACAACACGGTAGAGGTCTCCCAAGAGCCGGGCCTGGAGGAGGCAGTGGATACCATGGCGCTCCGCCTGCTGACTCAGGAAAGGGCCCACAAGCGCTTCCGCACCTACACGCCCCCTTCGCTTGCGCAGCAGTGACTCCCCCCCCCCAGCCTGTCCTCTAGCAGAGGGTTCCCCAACCTCTGGGTTTGGGACTCCAGTTCCCAGAAGCCGAAGTCTGTACATTGGCTGATCAGGTCTTGGGGGAGTTGACTTTGGCCTCTGGGAAGCACTGCTCAATTGCCAGTCTGTAGATCGACTCTCCATGTGGGCTCCTTTGTACAGCGTTCCCACGGAGCCCACGGAGTTCTGCCTTCCTGAATGGTTCCTTTCCTCACTTTTGTCCAGTAAACTCGGGGCCTTGGAGTATGGCTGGTTTTCTTCTTTGAGGCATGTCTTCTATGTACCAAGTATGCGCGTATACTGCTCCAGAGCACTCTGGGCAGCTCACAAGGCAATTCCCATTTTGCCCCCAACATGCTGGGGGCTCATTTTGCCGACCATGGAAGGCTGAGTCAACCTTGGCCCCATCAGGAGGCAGCTGAGAAAGAGCACAAAATGGGGTCAGGCCTGTGGACTTTCTGTTTCCATGCAAGGTGACTCAAGCATACGGAGGAAGTGGGAAAAGAAACATTCCTGGGACAAAAAAAACCAATCCCAAACCAAACCACTAATCTAGGCATAATATTTTTGGAATTTGGGGACTCCTGTCTTGTGCCCCCAACCCCACCCTGGGCCCCCCGGAGACTGCAGGTAAATGGGGCTGAACTCCCATGGGAGATTCAAAGCGTGGGGGATGGGAGGCGCAGGCCAGGGAGCCTCTCAAGAAAGCCACAATCTCTTGCATCTTCTCTCATGGGAATTTCAGCCCTGTCTGTGTAGGACAGTGGTGTGGTTAAGATGCCAAACTTGATGACTGGAAGACCCGAGTGCTGCACAAATGGAGTGAGCCCCCATCTCTGTCCTAACCCCTGCCAACCTAGCAAAAAATTGCAAGTAGATACTGTAAATAGTACCACTTTAGTGGGAAGGTAAAGAGCATTGCCTGGACTCTGGTGTTTGGTCATGTTCACGGAAACGGATGCAGACGCAGAGAGTGCTGACTCTTTGGTTATAAGCAGATGAGCACTGAAGTTGAGTTGGATACGGCTGGCTTTCAAACAAGGGTGACCTTTGCCAGGCCCAGCCCAGGAAACCTCTCAAGAAAACCACAATCCCTGGCATCTTATGGAGTTTTAGCCCCGTCTAGCCAATCCTACCCCCAGCCTGAATTCAGTGGTGCAAACTGTGAAAGCACATCTCAGGGCTTTGTTTTTCTTAAGTAAAGCTCCCAGAATTCTTGCTGGAGGAATACCTAGAGCAGTGATGGTGGACCTTTTAGAGGCAGAGTGGCAAAACTGCAACCCAAAACCCATTTATTAATATCTCAAAAATGTCAACCCAGCAATAGGGGAGGAAGGGAACGCTCCCAGTGGGATGCTGGGCAGAGGGGGCGGGGTGAACTCTGTGCTGGGGGGGTGAGGGAGGAAGTGCTCCCCTTGGCTGCTGGGCAAACTGCTGGTGTGACTGCATGGGTACCCCCAGAGAGGATCCCAAGTGCCACCTCTGGAACATGTGCCATAGGTTTGCCACCACTGACCTAGAGGATTCTGGGAGCTGAGATCTGAAAATCACTGCTTTGCAGTGCAGCTTGTTCATCCTGCTGCAGAAATTACTCAGGAAAGTAGTGAAACGCAAGAAGCTCAGGCGACATAAACGAGGTGTACATTTGAGAAAACTGCAGAATTCTTTCCACTCGCAATATTCTACTGCAGACACAATGATGGGAGGAGCCGCTCCCTGCTTTTGCAAACTAGTTTGGTCAATGTGCATCGCATTACCAGGGGTGAAACAGGTCCTGCTATTTCACTTGCGAATGTCTGTCCGTTCCTTCTCCCAAACTGCCCAAAATCAGCTTCTTGAAACGACACTTAACGAGTCCTTCCAAGAAACTGTGCTAGAAATAAGTCCAAATTCATCTAAGGGCCCAGCAAAAGTATCTCTCCATTTGGACAACCACCTGAAGCTAGAAGTTCATGTTTGGATGTTTTAAATTTCCAGGGGGAAAAAAAGAGACAAACCTACGCTTAGCTTGAAAGGCATGTTCTACCAAGGGTGAGAATTAGAAATGGAACCTCCAGTGACAATTTTGGATGGAGAAATGGTGCCCCCTTGGTTCCTCTGTGGCAGGGGTGCCCAAACTTCGGTCTGTGGGTCAGTCACATGGTTCAGGGAGCCAATCGCTATTGCCTGGGGGCCAGATGTGGCCCCCAAGGCCAATTCATCTGGCCCACAAAGCTTGCGTTGCTCCTGGAAGTGGAAGTAAAACGCACCTGTATTGATGAATTGGCCTTGGGGGCTGGATCCAGCTCCTGGGCCATAGTTTGAGCATCCCTGCTCTATGGGAGTGATGGAGAAGGGCTCCTGGGCAGAGCACACTCTGTGCTAAGGGGAGGGAGGAAGTGCTCCCATTGGTCTGCTGGGCAGAGGGGTCAAGGGTGTGCATGTCCACAGAGAGGGCTCCAAGTGCCCCCTCTGGCACGCATGTGAAAGAAAGAATGCCCGTTAAGAAAGAAAGAAAGGCTGAGCCATACAAATCAATATGCAATGGCTTACGTCGGTGGTGGTTTCTTAGAGCCATTTGTCTCCAGAAGTTACACCAAAGCGAAGAATCTCAATTAACAATTTCCAGTGCAAGGAGCCCAGTTTATTACCAGTATAGCTACGCCAACACGATTCTGCTCAGCATGTGTATGAGCCAAACTAAAATCCTACAACAACCAAAGTCTTATCCCAAAGTAGCTGTTACATGCCATACATGCGTATGGCATGTAATACCAATTGACGTTGTTGAAGCATGGCCTATAGAACTCCTTAGCCCAAAACATCACCGAGGGAAGCCTGTCCGTATAAATTACACCCTCCCTCAAGAGCACGAGACATCTGGGAAGGCTGAAGTCCGGCGCTTCCCAACCTTTGGCTTTTGGGCTTCAATTCCCAGAAGCCCAAGTCAGTTTTCCCAAAGCACTGATCAACCAACGTACTTACTTAGTCTTCTGGGAATTGATGTCCCCACGTTGGGAACTACTGATCACCTATGAGACCCCACAGGAATGGGAACCATCCTGGCTCAAGCGAAGAGGCTCTGGTAGGTCTCTATGTGCCTCTTGACGCTCTGGGCCATCTTTGTGTCTGACTTGCTCCGCTGGTAGAAGTCCAAGAGAAGCCCATCGGGGCTTAGCAGGTAGATGATCACAGTGTGGTCGACGATGTAGTCGTCGTCCTCATCTTTGGGGCCAGCGCTGTAGTAGACACGGTAGGCTCGGCCGGCCTCCCGCACCTGGTCGGGGCTCCCCGTCAGCCCCAAGAGCCGTGGGTGGAACTCCTTGACGTACTTGGCCACAGCCTCCATGTCGTCCCGCTCGGGGTCAACGGTGATGAAGACGGGCTGGACCCGGGGCAGGCCAGTCTCTCGGTCCAGGAGGTCCACCACGCGGCTCATCTTCTCCAGCTCCTCAGGGCAGATGTCCGGGCAGTGGGTGAAGCCGAAGTAGAGGAGGACCCAGCGGCCCTTCAGGTCGGCCTTGGAGCAGGGGCGCCCGGTGTGGTCCACCAGCTGGAAGTTGCCCTGCCCGATGGCCAGTTTCCTCAGCTCCTCGATCCGCTGCCTCTTCTTCTGATGCTCCTTCTCTGCCCGGAGGTAGAGCCAAAAGGCCAGGACCCCTCCCCCAATGCCGGCTGTGATCAGAAGCCGGGTCTTCAGTGGGATCGGAGGGCTGGAGCCAGGATTCTGCGCGTTTCCCTGCGAGGGAGGTCTCTGGCTAGGCCTCCCTCTGCCATGGTGTGAGACACCTCGCATGCTCAAAGGGAGGCCCCGGGCAGATGAGATGGTGCAGTCAGAAGGGCCACCACTGGCCGGAGGGGGTTGGCCAATGGTACCCCTGGCCAAACAGGTCCAGTGGCCACAGAAGGCAGCCTGGCTGGGGTGTCTGACAGACGGATATCTCACCCAAGGAACAACGTGTGATGCCACCCGCCATGGGCTCCGCGTGCCAAAGGACAAGAGCATTGCAGAAAGAGCTGGAAAATAAAGGACACGACACCCAATGATTTGGTGACCTTGGCTGACTCCCTGCATTGCCAAAGCCCCAAATGTCCTTGCAAAATGAGGGATGTGAAATATTCTTTTTTGACAAAGGGTGGGGGGGGGGCAATTTCTTCCCTCCAGCGGTTCCTGGGCTATTCCCATCATAGGGGCCGCTAAGGCTTAGAGGTGAAGAGCTTCGTGACTGGGAGGTTGGCAGGTCAGCAGTTCGAAACCCGAGTGCAGCACGATGGAGAGAGCTCCCGCCATCTCTGCCCTCGCTCCTGCCAGTTCGAAAGCAGGAAATTGCAAATAGATAAATAGGTACCATTTTGTCAGGAAAGGGACCAGTATACCATGTGCTGGGGGGGAAACAGACCCGATGCTCCCCCTTTTAGGGACCCCTCCCCCACTTTATCTGAGCCAACCAGGTCGGGGGCGGTCAGCTGATGCCAAGCCCCCCCCCCCCCCGAGGCTGGCAGCAGCTCCATCTCCTCTTACCGCCACCCACGTGGTCTCCCTCTTCCACAGGACGCCTCACTTCCGGGTTCGCTCTTCTACCCTCCCGTAGGGGAGGGTGGTTCCCCGGCGCCTCGTCTGCGCATGCGCCTGACGTCCGGCCCGAGTCCCCACCCCTGACTCCTCCTCGTGGTGGGTGGGCGGGGCCGCCTTGCGGCTCCCCCCAGAGCGGCCAGCAGGCGGAGCCCCCGAGCCGCGCGGCAGCAGGCGCGGCATGGAGAAGGAGAAGCCCTCGCCGCTCCCGCCTAGCCCTAGCAGTGGCCCGGCGGTACACTTGCCGCCCCTCCTCTCTGCATTGCGCCTCGGGCGCTCCTCCTGGGCGGCTCACAAGGGGGTTGGCGTTTTGCCCCCAACATGCTGGAGACTCTTGTTGCCAGCCTCGGAAGGGCGGAAGAGGAGGAGGAGGAGTCCACCGGGCGCCTTCGCAGGTGGCCGAAGGGAAGTTCCCACCCATCGGTACTGCTAGGTAGTAGTAACCAGGCAGGAGACCAGTCCATGAACCCATGGATTCTGCACATCTCTCGCCACATTTAATTCTCACACTTGGCGGCTGGGATCAGAAGCCGGATCTTCAGTGGGACCCGAGGGCTGGAGCCAGGATTCTGCGCGTTTCCCTGCGAGGAAGGTCTCTGGCTAGGCCTCCCTCTGCCATGGGGTGAGACGCCTGGCATTCCCAAAAGGATGCCCCAGCAGCACCCTTTTGGGCATACATGCCAGCACTGAGGCACTCCAACCCTCAGCCTACCCAGGGCCCTCCAAGGGAGCTCTTCACCCATCTCCTCCTCCTCCTCCTCCTCCTCTCCCGCTGAGCGCCTTCTTTCTCCACCTTCTAATTGGGGTTTGCTCTTGTGTAGCCTCAATAATGTTTTTTCTAGCCATATCAGAAAACAAAATAATAAACACTGGGCCAAAGCTGATGTACGCAGTGTGAATGGTTGAGGTCCCCATTCTACAATATGTCAGTGTCCTGGTGGTGGTTCCTTGTACTCACGTCAGCCTTGGAAATGGCAGTCTAAAAAGCTATCCCATCCTGTTGCAAAACAGATGGCAAGGCACGTTTTACTTCCGCTTGGAGGAACCACAAGCCCGGCCCACGACCTGAAAAGTTTGGGTACCCCCGATTCAAGCAGCTGGGCGTGTGAATTATTAGAGCAACAACCCCTAGCGAGGTGGATGCGTGTCGCTGCGTTTTCCTTGTTGCAATCCACCACTTTGGGTGAGAGAGTATCCTAGGATTTGCTGTGCCTGGGGAGATTATCCCAGGTCTCTCGTGGCGGTGGGCGGCGGCGGCGGGCTTCACCTTCACACGTGCCTGAGATTCCCAACCACCGACGTGAGTGAGGGCCAACTGGGAGGCGAACCAGCCCACGAGTGGCTCGGTGGAAGAGCCAAGAAGAGTGCCCTGCTACTCTGGGATGTGCAGGACACCTCGTCGGGCGAATAGAGAAGCCCGGCCGGGATCATCGCCCCCCCCCCCGAGATGGCCGGCCCCGATCCCTGCCCTCCTTCCCCGTCGCTTCGGGTATGGCCATTTTGCCCTGCCTCCACAACATGGCACTTCCTGGTGTCGGGGAGGCAGTGGGTGAGGCACAGTGGTGGGATGTCAAAAAATTTACTACCCCACCATGATGTCATCACATTTTGGGGAGAGCTAACATCATGATGTCATGTCATGGGTGAGGCCAAAGAAAAAATACAAAATAATAAAAATAGGGAGCTTCAGGCTAAAGGGAGCTTCAGGCTAGCAGCTTCTCTTTCTCCTCCCCATTTGGGAGGACAGCAAGGAGGCCGTGCATATGCGCCAAGCACTAGGTGTGCATGCACACCAAGTGCTTGGCACGCATGTACAGCGGGGGAACCAGTGAGAAGGTAAGCCCCGAAGGTGGTTCCCCCCAAAAGCTGCTACAGGTTCTCTGGGACACTGGGAAAAGTTACTACCGGTTCTGGAGAACTGGTGAGAACCTGTTAGATCCCATCACTGGTGAGGCACATGAAATGGTGCCGCAGGCAGCATTCAGCCCACAGGCCACAGATTGAGAACCCCTGCCTTAGATGTCTCCCTCCATCCTCCCACCTTTGTGGGAATGTAGGATGGACTGCAAAAGGGCCAAGGCAGGAACCAGTCCGTGGTCTTTGCCTTGTCCCAGGAGGGGCTCCCTCTGGGCTTATCCAGTTGAGGTTCCTGCCCTGAATCTATTTGCTGGGCTCCTTCGTACTTGCATTTCGGACACATTGCTCTATGATCAAGGACCTGTTTGAAGTTCCCCACTTGATCTGCCAGATCACTGTGGATCTTCCTACAGCTGTTTTGGGCAGAAACTGCCAACCCAGAAGGACAAAGCAGAGACACTCAGCTTGGCACATGCCTTGCATTTATTCATTGGTTGGTTGGGATGAACAGAGAGTCATCTCCTCCAGGTAAGATCATCCAGGTGAGCCATCAGGTTCTTCTGCAAACTGTGATGGCAGGTTCCACTTCAGTTTCTCTTCAGGTCTCCAGGATTAAGTGTAATATTTTGGGATTGGCTTTTTCTGACAGATATATTGAAAATCTTCTCGACATGGTATAATTCTCCACTTATATATTCCATATCCAGAATGCATTTGTACACCACAGTAACCGCGGTTAAAGTTGGGAACTCTAGATAAGCGGCTGAAAGAAAAAGGGGAAATTGTTTGTTAACCCACCTGGGTGGGGTAGGGATGGAGAGGTAAGAAAGTGTTTCATCCCTTGCACAGTTGCGTCTTCAGTTATTCACAGGGCCATACATGCCACCTTACTCTAGTTCAGGAGTGCCCAAACTACAGCCCGTGGGTGAGTAAAATGTGCCCACTTCTGGGAGTGATGAGGGCAGCGCAGGCCAGACGAATTGGTATCAGGGGCTGGATTTGGCCCATGGGCAGCAGAGAAAATGGCAGTCTAAAATCTATCTCAGCCAGTTGCAAAACAGATTGCAAGGTGTGTTACTTCCACTTCCTGTGGGAGGAACCACATGACCAGCCCACTGAACCACATGACTGGCCCATGGCCAAAAAAGTTTGGGCATCCTTGCTCCAGCTCACACCTTTTCCCAAAACCCAAAGACAGGACTTTCATATCTAGGTGGGGAGGCAAACCTGGGGGGTGGGGGTGGCAGCGAGATTGGCCTGTGGCCCCAGGTAACTGAAACCCACCCTACGCTACTGTTTTTCTCCCTGACCTGCATTTTCAGTGTCTTTCCTCTTTGAAACTCTTTGCACTTCTCATTTATTCTTCATAGGGCTCCATTCAATTTTCTGCCAGCTAGATCCTGCCTTTTAAATAAATGCAACTTTTACTGGAATGTTATTTTCTGATGTATTTTATAGAATGCATCCCCTTACTTTGGGGCACCGCAAAGCTTTGGGTATACAGGTAATAAAGGTGATGCCCCCACTCCATGTGCCCCCACAGGAACCCTAGGATTTCAGGTAACAACCCAAAGGAGGAGGAAGAGGAGGAGGAGGAGACGACCCCCTGTGGAAGCATCCAGAGTCGTCCTCCCTCTGACCAGAGTGGAGAAAGGGCCAGCCACTAACTCAGTGTGCCAGGAGAGGCTCTCCTCCCTTTCAGAAG
Source organism: Furcifer pardalis (assembly GCA_030440675.1). Lineage (NCBI taxonomy): Eukaryota > Metazoa > Chordata > Lepidosauria > Squamata > Chamaeleonidae > Furcifer > Furcifer pardalis. The sequence goes on from CP126892.1 coordinate 131,041,892, forward strand.
CACCCCCAATACTGTGAAAAGATTATTGCCAGCTGTGGAGCTAGAGGTTGGGAGTTCAATTCCCTCCTAGGCTTCCCTGGGAAAAGAGTCTGCGTGTGAAGCCTTGGACGACCTCCAGAGTCCCAGGGCTATCTCAAGAGAATGGAAGACTCCAGAGTGGGCTTCAAAATGGGGACACCTTTGTTCTGAAAGTCCAGGCAGGGGGGTCCCTGGGTTTCATCAAGGGAGAAACCATCTTTCCCCTACAGGATGGCTCTGCTGAAATGGTAAAATATAGCAGAGTGCAGGAAGGTGGCTGGCTTTTGCCACACCCTGAGGTTTGAGAGTGTTTGTTGAGATACAGGAGACAAAAACAAACTCCAGCTTGGGTTGCAGGAAATATGTATTTACACTATTTACAAAGGTTGTGCACAAAGTGCAAGTTAACACTTGTCTTGAAGTCAGACCAAGTGGTGCAGCAAGTCCTTATAGTCTATGTGAGCTAATTAAGCTCTTATCTTCAACAAAGCAATGCAAGCAGTCCAAACCTTTATCTGTTGCTTCAAGGTCGGCTTTGAAGATATTCACCAGTTCATTCTAGCTACGGAGTAGCTCGGTTCCAAAACAGTCCTTGGTTAGGTCACCACAATGTGGCTGAGGTATGTGTTCCAATATCTTGGAATAAACGGCAAGTAGACATACCAGACAATCCTCAAGAACGACGAAGGTCCGATGGACGTGAGCACAGCAACAAAGCAGTCAGAGAACAACAGGCTGGCTGGCTGGCAAAGACTGTTGCCTCAATTTATGCTAGACACCAACACTCAATGCTTGCACCTGGCTGTGGTAGCTGCACAGTCTTAAAGATACAGTCATTGGTTTGCTCTTGTTGCAAACCTACTCATATATCCTAACATACTCCCCCTTTGCAACGTGAGTGTTCAACCAATGATTGATGCATCACCATCTAAAAAAAAAGACAGGGGTACAGGATATACGTTTACAACATTCCAAGCATTTCTACACAGTATTTGTGTTTCGTCATGGGTAAAGGCTTTGTGAAGACATCTGCTATGTTTTCCTCAGTAGGAATATACTCCAGCTTAATGATATTCTTCCGTACTGACTCTCTTACGTTTAAGTACCTCAGGTCAGTATGTCTAGACCTGCTCTTTACCCCGATACTGTTTGCTGTAGTGATTGCTGATTGGTTGTCCTCGTACACTACTACTGGATCATTACAGCTCACCCCTAGGTCTTGCATGAGCTGTACGAGGTTGATCACCTCAGTGCATGTTAGTGACAGGCAAGAGAATTCTGCCTCCATGGTCGATAGGGTGATATGTTTCTGGTGCAAAGATTTCCAATCGATTGGAGCACCCCCTAGCGTGACAGCCATTCCAGATGTGGACTTTCTAGTATCTGGGTCTGATGCAAAACTTGCGTCTGCATATACGGCTAGTGACAGGCTTCCTCTCGGCTCAAGATACAGTGCCTTTCTCATGGAATACTTTAAGTATCTCAGGATTCTTTTGGCCGCTTGCCAGTGTCTGACTTTTGGATTCTCAGAGTACCTGGCTAGCTGATTCACGGCAAAAGAAATATCTGGACGAGACCATGTCGCAAGATAAGACAGGCTCCCTATCAACGATCTGTAAATTCCTTTATCAAACTCTGGCCCTTCGTTTACCTCCTGAAGGAACCCAGGAGCCATAGGGGTATTGCAGGGTTTTGCTAGTTCAAGCTTGTACCGCTTGAGTAATTGCGATATCTTGTCTACCTGCGAAAGTTTAAAACCTCTAGCTGTCTTCTCTATGTCAACTCCTACGTAAGTCTTGATATCCCCTAGATCTCCGATATCAAACTTGAGTTTAATCTTTCCTATCAGCTCAGCAGCTGATTCCTCGTCCGGTGCTATTACGGCAATATCATCTGTGAATACTAAGAGCAATGTTGTTGCTTTGCCCGACCCCTTTTTGAAAAGACATGGGTCTGCAACTCCCTGGTTAAAACCTAATCCTTTTAGGAACTCCACAAGGCACATGTTCCATTCGTACCCTGATTGACGAAGGCCATATAGCCTCTTCATCAGTTTCCAACAGACAGACTTACTATCAGGGCTAGTTAGCGTTGGGGGTTTCCTCAAGTATAATTCATGTCTTAAAGGGGCATTGAGGTAAGCTGTGGCTACGTCAATATGTTTGACCACATGCCTGTGCTTAGCTGCCCACGTTAATGCAGCCCTCAATGTTGTAGCCTTCAGTGATGGGGCGAAAACCTCATTGTAGTCCCCTTCACTCTGGTTAAACCCTTGGGTGACCAAACGAGCCTTACAAATTCTTTTTCCATCAGAACAGTTTTTAACCTTAAAAACCCACTTACACCCCAGGACCTGTTTCCCTGCAGGTATGGGTACCTCCTTAAAAACTTGTAGGCTTTTCATCGCTGCTAACTCTTTATCCATAGCATCCTGCCATGGCTTTTGATCTGTTTTTGGTAATTCAGCCAGTTCTGCAAAGCTGGCAGGTTCCACTATCGCAGAGCATGCTTGATATCTGTCAGGCTGCCTCCTTTCCCTAGTAGACCGCCTGACGATGGCAGGTGGTGTGGAGATAATGGGTGTCTCATCCTGGGAGTCAGAATCAGAGACCTCTGATTTAACCACTACTCTCTGTTCGCTACTAGAGTGATCAGAGACCCGATCCTGTTCACTGTCGGACTCACCCTCGCTCTTAAAATCATTCTCGTCTGATCTGGACAGTCTGGGACTAAGATTCCTAGATCCCCTGGTTACATCACTGGGTACAGGGTAACCGTTAGTTCTCGTAGGTGGGGAGCCCTGCTCCAGTCTTTCCCATCCTACATTCCCCAAGAACTTGGCGCTGGCGCTGTTAAAAACTTCCCTAGTGCCCGGTTTCCAAAAACGATAACATTTTCTATTGGTCTCATATCCTACAAATATCAATTTGCGGGCACGGTGCTGTCCCTTGCGCCTTTGCTGAGCGGGTATGTGGACCCAAGACGGACAGCCAAATACCCGTAAATGGCTTATGTTAGGCTGACGTCCATGCGATAGTACATATGGTACCTGCCCCTTGGTAGAATTCACAGTGAGGTTTATCAAATGGGTGCCAGTAAGGGTTGCCTCCCCCCAAAGGGCATCAGGTAATTGAGCGTCGTTTAGGAGAGTGTGTACCGTACCTTGTAGGGTTTGCCCCCTGCGCTCCGCATAAGCATTATGCTGTGGACGGTACGGCGCACTGAGCCTGTGCTCAATACCTCTCCTTGCCAAGAAGTCCGAGAAAGCTTTATTGACAAACTCTCCCCCTTGATCGGTGACCAGGCATTTAAGGCGTTTCCCTGTCTTACGTTCGGTGGCTTTAAGCCACTGAGAAAACTGACTCAGGCATTCACTTTTACGCTTCAGTAATCTCACAAAACCTTACCTAGAGTGGTGGTCAATAATATTTAAGATATATTTTGCTCCCTCTAAAGATGGTTTTCTTGGTCCTATAAGGTCCGCAAAGACCAACTCCATCGGTTGCTCTGTAGAGAAACCCTGCATCCTATTTGCTGGTGCAGATTTGGTCTTCTCTTCCCCACAGGCATTACATTGCAAAAATCTATTACAAGGTGATAGATTTATCCCTTTTACCAGGGACACAGTCTTCCCCAGAACTCTAAAACTGCAATGGCCCAACCTTCTGTGTAGCAGGTGAATGCAGTTAAAGTGTACAGGCCTGTTGTAATTACCAACACTGACAACAGGTGGGGACTGGGGTTCTAGCACATATAGCCCATTCTTGTGGTGGGCTGTAAAACATTTTGACTCTTTTCTGATAAAACATTCACCACTCTTAAATGTTACTTCATACCCTGCCTTGTCTAACTCCCTCACTGAGAGTATATTCATGAACCCAGGGATATACAACATGGGCAAAGTTGTCCCCAATGGGGTACAAAAAACTTCACCTTTACCCTTAGCAGGCACATCCTGCTTGTTGGCCAGCGAGACAACAGTGTCTGTCTCCTTTAAGAACTTAAAACTTTTCCTTGTAGCTGAAATCGATCTAGTAGCCCCACTGTCAATCACCCAGACTACCTCTGGTTTAGAAGTGTGGCATGTAGATGCAGCAGGCTTCGATGAAGCACTCCTCCTTGGCTTCTTTGGGTGTTTCACAACTTTGCTGGGGCAAGACCTGGCAAAATGCCCAGGTTTCCCACAAGCAAAACACTTCCGGGCCACGCTTATTGTAGTTGGCTGCTCGTTGCCTTTCTGTAGCTGGGGAGCGCTGGTCTCACGAAGAAGGGTTCGCTCTAGCCTCCGTTGTGATTCCTCCAGCAAACGAGGCTTGATTTCATCAAACACCATATCCTGGCTTGGCAGAGCTCCAAGGGCAATCACAAAATCTTCATAACTTTCATCCAAAGAAGATAAAAGGATACAGGCTTTCTGCTGCTCATTAAAACCAAGACCTTTTCCCTCCAAATCCAGCAGCTGGGTTGTAATTAGCTGGATGTGGTCAGCCATACTCCCACCTGGAGCAAGATGAGTGCGGAAAAGCCTCCTTGCAAGCTGAATCTGCGCACCCACAGTTGTCCTTACAAAAAGTCTTTTCAGGTTCTCCCAGCACGCAGCTGCAGAAGTCTCCCCTCTGATATGCACTAAGAGGGTGTCTGCAACAGTGAGCCCAATCACTGCCAGGGCCTGCGAGTTCTGCTCAATAGCCTTATTGTCCCTTTCATCCTGAGGGTCCAAAGCTGCCAAGTCCACGGGCGTGGACACCACGCTCCACAAACCTTCCTTCTTCAGGAGAAGTGAGCATTTCAAAGCCCAAGCCTGATAGTTGGAGCCTGTGAGCAGAGGAACCAAATTCAAACCCCCAGAAGACATTGCTGCTACTCAAGTGTAAAATTCCCACCAAGCACACAGAGCAAACAGTCTCTACTACAAACAGGGCGCGGTCAATTTGCAGCACCTGGGCCCATAACCGATGAAATGGTAAAATATAGCAGAGTGCAGGAAGGTGGCTGGCTTTTGCCACACCCTGAGGTTTAAGAGTGTTTGTTGAGATACAGGAGACAAAAACAAACTCCGGCTTGGGTTGCAGGAAATATGTATTTATACTATTTACAAAGGTTGTGCACAAAGTGCAAGTTAACACTTATCTTGAAGTCAGACCAAGTGGTGCAGCAAGTCCTTATAGTCTATGTGAGCTAATTAAGCTCTTATCTTCAACAAAGCAATGCAAGCGGTCCAAACCTTTATCTGTTGCTTCAAGGTCGGCTTCGAAGATATTCACCAGTTCATTCTAGCTACGGAGTAGCTCAGTTCCAAAACAGTCCTTGGTTAGGTCACCACAATGTGGCTGAGGTATGTGTTCCAATATCTTGGAATAAACGGCAAGTAGACATACCGGACAATCCTCAAGAACGACGAAGGTCCGATGGACGTGAGCACAGCAACAAAGCAGTCAGAGAACAACAGGCTGGCTGGCTGGCAAAGACTGTTGCCTCAATTTATGCTAGACACCAACACTCAATGCTTGCACCTGGCTGTGGTAGCTGCACAGTCTTAAAGATACAGTCATTGGTTTGCTCTCGTTGTAAACCTACTCATAGATCCTAACATCTGCCAGCTCTGCAAACCCTTCTCAACTTCTGTACCAGCCGTTCCCCATAACACGGCTAGGCTGGAGCCTTTCTCCATATCAACCTCGGTTTTTCAGCAAGGCTTGGGAAGAGGGACAGCATATTATTCCTGTGAGAAGAGGCCCCAAATGTTATCCAGCCGGTGCTGGTTGAAATGGGTGTTCTTTTGAATTGGTAATGGAGATTCTCGAGGGGGGGGGTGGAGAAGTGAAGGTGTAGTCCAGAGCAGGAGTGATTCAGTCAAAACAGGCTAGCCTCCTGTTCTGGAAGAAATGAAACTTAGAACTGATAGGCATGTGACACTGCATACTGATTGGCTGGAGCCATCTTGAGAGTGGAACTTGTTTGGGAAGATAAAAACCAGAAGAAATGGGCAAGACTTTCTCTTGGTCCAAGGCTTGACGCTGAGCAAAAGTGTAGGTTGGTAAGAGAGCAAGAAAGGGGGGAGGAGACTCAGGCCTTCCACATTTAGCCAGGCTTTTATTGTTTTCAATGGGCTTTCTGATTTAAAATGTCTTCATTGCCTACAACTGCTGCCTAAATCTTTGTTTCTGTAACTGACTTTGACTACAATATATGTTCAAAATACATGAAAGTGACTGGAGTTGTTTAATTTCCTATGCGCTACCTTACAAGACAAAAGGCAAGCTAAACTTCTGGATTGTTTAAGTCAAAGGTGGCAATTCAGGTGTGGTCCCACTTCACTGTAGGCCAATGTCCTACTTGTGAGTAATGGGATCATTACAGCTGAGGCCTGTGTACACCTCCTGAACTCCAAAAGTTTGTGTGTGTGTGTGTATTTTTGGGACATGAGCACAGTGGGCGGGTAAAACATCTGGAAAGGTGGATCCCTAATTTCTCTGTTGTGCACCTGATTGGTTCCCGCTCACGATGGATGGTCGACAGTGATGGGATGTTCCCGGTTTGCACCGGTTTGCCCGAACCGTTAGCACGATTCTCGGGTGGTTAGCTGAACTGGTAGCAACCACCTGGGAAATTTGGTTATTTTTAGGCGTCCGGTTCGGATGCCTCTCTGGGAATTTTTTTATAAAAAATATGGAGCCAAACTGGCTCCCAGGAACTGAACATGCGTCAAACCTTCATTTGACACATGCGCAGTTCTATTTTTTTTACTGTGCATGCGTCAAATGAATGTTTGATGAATGCACAGTTCCTGGCAGCTATTTTGTCTGCTGGGAAAGGCACAGCCGCAGGGAGTGCCTGAAGAAGCAGAGGCGGTGGTGGCCATTCCGCGCCTGGCCCTGCCGCCCTGCCAGGGGGCTGCACTGCCGCGCCACCACTTCCAAGGGTAAGTGAGGGGGTTTGTGTTTGGGATCGGTGGGTGGGTTTATTTGTTTTTTGGGTGGGTGGGTTTATTTGTGTTTGGGTGGGTGGGTGTATTTTTATTTAATTTTTATTTTATTTATTTATTTCTGGGTTTGTGTTGTGGTTGGTTGGTTGGTTGGTTGGGTTGAGGTGTGTGTCTGTGTGTGTTTTTATTTTATTTTAATTTTATTTATTTTAATTTTAATTTTTTATATTTTGACCACGCCCACAATTTCATGACATCATGACGTTGGCTCCACCCATGACATCATGACATCATGATATTAGCTCTGCCCCCACTGATGACATCACAGTGGGGTTGTAAAATTTTTGACATCCCATCCCTGATGGTCGGCCACTCCAGCATCGTGGGTGCTGAAGTAAGGGAGAAATGGATAAATTGTTGAGGCATGTGGTCAGAGTTTGCTACGAGCTTAGTAGTCAGGAAAATTCCCTTGTGGTTTTGCAGGGTAGGGAGGAAGTGGAATTGTTGGGTCTCGTCCAGGTGTATTGGAAATCTTAGAAGCTGGGAAGCTTAGAAGAGGGGAAAACAAGTTTCATTTTCTTTGACCACAAGTCACCCCCTTTGCTGGGAAGGTTTAGCACAACTTGCACCTTGGTTTTGTTGCATATCGATGGCTCTTTGGGGCTGGAGCTGGGGGGGGGAGAGGCATGGCAGCCTTTCCTGAGTTTTTACCTCCTTGTTGTAGCTAGGCTGGGAGTTGGGTAAAGGCCAGGGCCAGGGCCTGTATCCAGTGGTGGGCATCAGCAGGTTCACCTCAGTTCACCAGAACCGGTAGCAGAAATTCTGTCTGGACCCGCCCATCCAAGATTTGAAATAAAGTAGTCCTAATTTGGTATGGGAGAGTCCTCCTGGCCCTGCCCACCATACCATGCCCACCGTGTGAAAGTAATTTTTTTGGGAGCCAACCACTGTCTGCATCTGCTCCTGGATTTTGTTGAGACATTCCAATATCACGTGGAGCAATTTTGCAGAGATCAAGCATGCATCTTGCAGTTGTTTTGGGATAATTTCCAGCTGTGGCTATTAGTACAGATTTCCCTGTGCTGGTGGGCGACTGTTCTTCTGGTGAGATTTCCCCCTCCCTCATTCAGGATTGTTTCTGGTGTTGGGGCAGTGATAAGAGTAAAAGATTTATTACTCACTTCTCCAGACGTCTGTTGGAGAAAGGTTTCCATTCCGACCTGCTTTTTCTCTCTTTCACTCTTTCTTGCTGCACTCATGTTTTCTGTTGGGTGGGCCATGCCAGGGGGACTTTACTCCTGCCCTTTCTTGCCTGCCTTGGGTGGAGGTCTGCCCTTGCCTGACATGTTTGGGGGGGGGGGGGTTGGAGTAGCAGGAGCTGGTGGATGGAGCGGCTAGCTTTCAGCCATGCTGGAGTTGGAGCAAGGGGAAACGCTAGGAAAGGGGAGGTCAGCTGTGAGAAAGTCCTAGAGAAATGCTAATAGGGTTGAATGGCAGAATTCCTACCTGGCCTCTGGGTTTTCCTAGAAGGAAAAAAGTGCTCAATGGTGAGTAGGTAGAACAAATTAAGAAAGAAGGGGCAGCTGCATAAGATCAGGAAAGAAGGAAGGGGGATAGGAACATCTGGCTACTTTAGAGGAATTCCTGGCATGGAGGGCCAGGCAAGTTGCATCTAAGATTAGGGGGGAAATGTGTAATCTCATAACCTTTGTCTTGGGGTGGGGAGCTCTTGAGAACTGGAGGTAGGCACGTATCACACACACACACACACACACCCTTGTCAAAGGAAGGTGGGGAGAAGATTCACACAAGCCTTGTTGTAGTCATGACCTGCCACAGATACTTGAAATGGCAGATGACAAGGAACCCTATATTTTATATTGCAGCCAGTGTCCTCTAGTGGCATGGTCTGGTAGTGGATCATCATAATAAATGTGTATGTCAGGATTTTTAATTGCACATTTTCAGACTAGTGGATGACTGAAAGCATGGATACAAAACCCATGAATATTGGTGGTTGGGGGCTGGCCTGTACCACAAGGTCAGTTTATACTGGTAAGAAAAAAAAACATTTAAAAACGTTTAAAATGTTCACTTGGTGAACATTTTAAAAAGTACATGTGTTAACTCCAAGCATGAGCTTGTAATAAGTATGCCATTCCAGACTAGTAAACATGTCTCTATTATGTAGGGCTGACAGCCTGGTAGATGTGGAAAATGCTCCAGATGTTGTGCTAGACATAGTGACTGGTGGGTGAATTTGTAATTGGCTGTTGGGCCTGTACCCTAGGACAGTGACGGTGGACCTTGGCACTCCAGGTGTCGTGGAACTTTAATTCCCAGAAGCCCTGCTCAGCTGGAGTGCTGACTTGGGTTTCTGAGAAATGAAGTCCAAAAACACCTGGAGTGCCAAGGTTAGCCATCACTGCCCATTTCTCAGTGGTTCTCTGCCACCCAAGACCTCAATGATGCATGAAGTGCCACAAGGTTCTCTCCGGGGCCCAGTGTTGCTTGAAATCTCTCTGTACTCTAGGTGTTCATCACATTTGCAGATGACATCAAAGTTGGCAGGGCAGCTAATATTTTAGTAACGAGAATAATGATCCCACCTTCATAATGCTCTGATTCTGTTTTAGGACCCATTCCTTCTGATGTGGCTGGACAAGAGAAACATTGCAGAACTATTGAAAACCCCTTTTCTTAATGTGAAACACATAATCTAATGTTCTGGAAGAAAAACCAGATGCTAGGTTCGTAAACTCAGGGCAAGCAATGAAAATCAATGAAAACTGTAGGGAATTTCTGGAAAACATTCTGCAATTCTTAAAATGAGGAAATGTTGGTTGGGAACTCACTCTCTTTCAACGGGCGTTCCATCAATCCACTGAAGATTTTTTGTTACTTTATTACGTACAAGTCCAATCCAGTGATATCGTCTGACATTTCGCGCTACAAAGTCCTGTAAGAGAACCACCAGAAACTCTTTAGTCTGACTGCTGACAACCATTTCCCCCTTTAAAGCGTTCCAGGCATGCAATGGTTTTAAGGTAAATTTTGATGTGCAAAATGTCGTCATTGACTGCAGAACTGTGCAAAGTTACTCTTTTCTGCTCCTGGTGCAAAGCCAGCACTTCAAAGGATGAAGCTCTGACGTGGTTCTCAGTACTCTCCAATCTTACCGGGCACATGACTCTGGAGCCAGATTAAGATTTCTGAGTCCTCGCAACCGTGTCTCAAGTAACTGAGGCTCTTGGGAGGATATTATTTTTATGTGACCTTGATCTTAAAAAGTGGCTCTTTTCTTAATCCACTTCATAATATTGGCCAATTGACAGCAGGCCAGCCAGGGGTGTCCAAAGTCTGTATGCTACTTGAATGATCCCTGCTGTACTGTAGCCAAAGCATTGTGAGTTTGGTCCTGACAGGTTCAAGGTTGAGCAAGTCTTCCATCCTTTTGAGTTTGGTAAAATGAGAACCCAGCATGTTCAGGGCAAAATGCTAAATAGTTATGAGATGGTTTGATTTATTGTGTATTGATTTATCGTGTATTGATTTATTATGTGCATTGACCTATTATATGGTAACTATTGTATTAATTGTTCTGTTATATTGTATCATACGTAAGCCGCCCTGAGTCGGTTATATCGAGTAGGGTGGCATAAAAGTCTAAATCTAATAATAATAATAATAATAATAATAATAATAATAATAATAATAATAATAATAATAATAATAATAATAATAATAATAATAATAATAATAATAATAAAAAAAAATGTGGATCATGGAGAAAACAAAGGAATATCAGAAACAAGTCTACTGTTTCATTGACTACATCAAGGCCTTTGACTGTGTGGACCACAATAAAATGTGGCAAGTAATTAAAATGATGGGAAAACCAGAGCACCTTATATACCTCATGAGAAACCTATACATGAGTCAAGAAGCAACAGTTAGGACAGAATATGGAAGGATGGAGTGGTTTGGAATAGGAAAAGGAGTAAGACAAGGCTGCATTTTGTTACCCTGTTTATTCAACTTATGCACAGAGCACATAATGCGCAATGCAGGGATGGAGGAATCACAATTTGGGATCAAAATTTCTGGGAGAAACACCAACAACTTGAGATATGCAGATTACACTACCCTAATGGCAGAAACTGAGGAGGACCTAAAGAAGCTCTTGATTAGGTTGAAAGAGAAGAGAGTGCCAAAGCTGGCTTGAGACTCAGCATCAAGAAAACCAAGATCATGGCAACAGGCCCTTTCAGTCCCTGGAAAATAGATGGGGAAGAAGTAGAAGCAGTGACAGATTTTATTTTCTTAGGCTCAAAGCTCACTGCAGATGGTGATTGCAGCCATGAAATAAAAAGGCGACTGATGCTTGGGAGACAAGCTATGAGAAACCTGGGGAACATAGTGAAAAGTAGAGACATTACCTTACAAACAAAAACTCGTATAGTCAAAGCAATGGTATTTCCAGTGGCAATGTATGGTTGTGAGATCTGGACCATAAAGAAAGCTGAGTGCAGAAGAATAGATGCCTTTGAAATGTGGTGTTGGGGGAGACTTTTGAGAGTCCCCTGGACAGCGAGGAGAACAAATAGGTCGATTCTAGAAGAAATCAACCCTGACTGCTCCTCAGAAGGTCAAATAGTAAAGATGAAGCTAAAGTACTTTGGACATCAAATGAGAAGAGAGGATTAACTTGAGAAAGCCTTGATGCTGGGAACGGTGGAGGGCAAAAGAAGAAGAAGAAGGCAGCCAAAAATGAGATGGCTAGATGGTATTGTGGATGCAATGGGCAGAAAGATGGGCGGGCTGAGGGGGATAGTGGAAGACAAAGGTGCCAGGTGGGCAATGGTTCATGGGGTCACAAAGGATTGGAATCAGCTATGCGACTCGACGACGATGACGATTCATGTAAAGTCTTCAACGACAACATTTTGTAGAACAGTTATTTGAGCCACAGTGAATCCCATGGATTTACTAACCTTTTCCGACTCAGTCTTCATCATAACAGGCAGAGATTTTTTTTTTCTGCACTCTATAATGTAATCCCTGTAATTTCTTGTATCCAATGAAAAGAAGTAGAGGTTCTCCTGAAATGTCTTCCACTCATACAGTCCTATGGAAAGGTATTCTTTCAACCAAAGAAGCAATACACAATTATTATTATTATTACTTGTATTTACTATCCCGCTCCAATCGGGTAAACCCGACTCTGAGCAGCTTACAAATTAAAATCATAGGTTAAGCCTATGGTAATACTAATTCATCTTAAAACTTAATGCTTAAAACTTTAAAAATTCATAAAAACATTAAAACAGCGCCAGAAAATTAAACTGAAACTGTCCCTTAGACCAACCACCCTATGTGTGATCCCCCATTCCTGTGTCCCCACACTTGTTCTGCCAGCCAGGTTTTTAAGCCCTTCCGAAAGGGCAGGAGCTCTGTCTCCAGCTGCAACTCGATTGGCAGGAGGTTCCAGAGGGCTGGGGCAGACACGGAGAAGGCCCTCCTCCTAGTGCTAGAGAGGTGGGCCTCTCTAGCCGATGGAATAACAAGGGAGCCTCTCCGATCCGTCCTGGTGGGATGGACAGATATTCTCGGGATGAGGCGGTCTCTTAGGTATCCTGGCCCACTACCATGTAGGGCTTTAAAGGTAATAACCAGCACCTTGAATTGCACCTGGAGACATACTGGCAACCAGTGCAGCTCCCGAAGTAGCGGCGAGGCACGAGCATAACGCCTGCACCCCGTCACTACCCGGGCCGCCGCATTTTGGACCAGCTGGAGTCTCCGAATGGTCACCAAGGGCAGCCCCATGTAGAGCACATTACAATAATCAAGTCTGGATACACAAGGAGAGAGAGAGAGAAAAGAACACCATTGAGCAGGGAATAATCTGAGATGTTGATGCAACTATTTACATAATAAATTGTGTCATGTTCAGGAGACTTCAACAGGCTTCAGCACAGCTTAATGAAGTCTGAAATACCATATCTGCTTAACAGAGTTAAAAGCAGTGAAGGGATGTTACTGGTTCGGTCCAGTTCGCCTGAACCGGTAGCGCCCATCACGAGGAGTTCGCTGGGTTGGGGGTGGTGGTGGTGGTTGTAGAACCCAGGGTGACCAGTTCGGTCACCTCCCAAAACCCCTTCCTGAAATTTTTTCCCGGGCAGTCAAAATGGCTGCCTGTAACTGCGCATGTGTCAAACCTCTATTTGACACATGCGCAGTAAGAAATAGAACTGCACATGCGTCAAATAGAGGATTCACACATGCACAGTTACAGGCAGCCATTTTGGCAGCCTGGAAAGGAAGCCCAGGCAGTGCTTCAAGTGGCGGCCTTTCCTTGGCATGGCTCACCGCCAGGCCGCTGCGACGGTTTGCTGCTGCGACGGTTTAATGCTGCAGTGCTTTGTTGCTGTGGTGGTTTGCTGCTGCGGCAGTTTGCCACTGCATCACCGTGTTTCCTACCTGCCTGCTGCCTGCCTAGCTAGGTAAGGGAAGTGACGGGTTTTTTTGTGTTTGGGATGGTGGTGGGTGGGTTGAGGGGTGTGTGTGTGTGTGTGTGTGTGTGTGTGTATTTTTATTTTGTCATTTTTATTTTATTAATTTTATTTATTTTTAAATTATTTATTTTTCTTTGGCTCCGCCCACAACATCATGATGTCATGATGTTGGCTCCGCCCATGACATCATGACATTGGCTCCACCCACAACATCATGACATCATGATGTTGGCTCCACCCACACTGTGATGACATCACGGTGTGGTAGTGGAAATTGTGACAACCCACCACTGGTTAAAAGGTATGTGGGTGAAATCACCAGACCGGTGGGAGCAATTGGGAGTGATCCTGATCAGGTCTGAACCAGATCAATTCTCTCGAAAACCTTTGGGAGGAATTATCTGGCCAGCAAATGAGAACCAACACAAGGTTACAAAACAGCCTCTAATTGGGGGCTGTTTTAAAGCGCAGAAGGGCTTGCATCAGGGGAAAATCTGGAAAGGGTTTCACACTGAGATCAGTCCCAAGGATGGGCATTGTTATGGCCCCTACATGAGGTCAGAAAGCTTTACATACTCTGCCCTGACCTTCTGCTTTGCTTCTTGCCTTCTGCATTTTTGCAGAAGGGACGTACAGTAGCTTCTCTGACTTAGAAGGTTCCTCCTTTCCTGTCATTCTTCCACACTATGGTCTCTGGGCAACTTACCAATTTCGTCCTTGAGTTCATCATTTCTTTTAACCCGCCAATAATATTCACTGGATAGATTTAGAGCCAAGTCAACGGCGTCCTTATCTATAAAGGACAGAAGGATCAAAACCAGAAGATGAAACAGCAGCCTCTGCCTCAGTCTCTGCCTAAGAATGCAGTTTACTGATTCCTATCTGTCCCTAGGGGATTCTAGATCTGTGTATTCCCCACCCTACGGTGCCCTCAAACGCTTCCCCCTTTTCCAGTCAAGGAATGTTAATCTTGTGAAGGGAAAGCCTATCCTTCATCCAAAACACTCTTCCAGGAAGCCAATGGACAAGATCTCTTTGCCGCAGCCAGAATGACACCAGGTAGAAAAGTACAATAGAACCCCAGACAACGTGATAACATGGTTCCACGAGTCATGACGTTGTCCGGTTTTTCACGTTGTTCAATACATTGATCGAACAATGCTAAAAAAAAAAAAAGCCCTGACATCAGGGACAAACTACTCCGAGGCAAGGCAAGGCTTGTCCGAAATCCCCCCCCCCGGGTAGGCACGCCATCGTGTGTCGTTCGGTTTTAGGGCAAGGTACGGGAAAGACCCCCCCGTATCCTGCCCTAACCCCGAACGACATGCGCGCACACTCGAAGTTGCAAAAGTGTAAGGATCTTTACCCTTTTGCAACTTCGGGCGGCTTGGAGGCTTGTGCGCCACGGCGGCGGTTAGGCGAGAATGCGGGGGTCTTTCCTGCATCCTTGCCTAACCACTGCCGTGGCACACGTGCATGCACGCGGTTCCGAAGGGGTACCCTCACGGAACTTCGGGCGGCTTGGAGGCTTGCGCGCCACGGCGGTGGTTAGGCGAGGATGCGGAAAAGACCCCCGCATCCTCGCCTAACCACCGCTGTGGCGCGCGTGCACGCCCGCAATTTCGAAGGGTTACCCTCAGTGATGGGATGTCAAAAATTCTACTACCACGCCATGACGTCACGGACGTCATGGGCGTGGCCAATGTCATGACGTCATGACGTCATGGGCGGAGCCAACGTCATGACATCATGACGTTGTGGGCAAGGCCAAAAAAAAAATAAAAAAAATAATAAACACGCACACAGACCCGTAATTAACTTAAAGAAATAAAATAAAGAAATAAATAAAATAAAAATTAAATAAAAGTACAACCACCCACCCAAAACACAAATAAATCACCCACCCACCCTAAATATAAAAGCCTCACTTACCTTCCGTGGCCGCAGCCAGAGCCGGGCCGAAAAGGCAACGGCCCGAGGAAGCTCCAGGCGCCCGACAGAAGAGGATGCGGCGGTGGCGAGCCCCGCCGGGTTTACCCAGGGCATGGCGGTTTGTTGGGCCCAAGACCCTAGGACGGCGCGGCGCGGGCGGACGGCGCGGCGAGGGCGGACGGCGCGGCGCGGGCGGACGGCGCGGCCAGGCACCAACGTGCCTGTGGGAGCCAGGTAGCCGGCTAGGGGAGGTGCCCTTCTCTTAGGGCTGCCGCCGCTGCTGCCGGAGCCAGTTTGCTTGTGTTTCCGCAGCGAGAGGGAGGACGAGGTGAGAGCCGGGGTATGTGTGGGGGGCAGCTCGGCCGTCTGGAAGCCTTCCCGGTCGGTGTCGAATTGGGGGGGGGGGAGACCCTCCTCTTGTCTGCCACTCCCGCCATTCAGCCTCCGGCAGAGCGACGAGGTCGTCTCGCCCGCCCTGCCACCCGTTTGTCCTCCCTGTTTCTGCGGGGCAGGGTGGCCTTCTCTCCCCCTTGCGAGGCTGGTGGTTCCCACCCTGACCCTTCCCTTCTCCGAGGGCTGCATTTTTGCTGAAATGTGAAATTCAGTTTCTTCTGTAAAGTCGGCCCTAGTGGGCTGTAGAGCTGGAGGCTGGGAGGGGGGAGATAAATGAATGGATGGGGAACCTCCCATCCAGCTTCAGAAGATTTTTTTTTTTTAAATTGGAGCCATTTGGCTCCAATTTAGTGCGCATGTCCAGAAACTCAATTTGACGCATGTGCAATGCGTCAAATTGAGTTTCTGCGCATGCGCAGTCAATTGGAGCCATTTTAGCTCAGATTTTTTTTTAAAAAAATTCTTTCGGTGAGGCGTCCGGAACCGGACGCCTCAAAAGTGGACTCCCCTCCCGGAGAACTCTCCGGGATTAGTCTTACCGGTTCCAGAGATCCGTCTGGAACCGGGGACATCCCATCACTGGTTACCCTCTCGGAACTTCGGGGAGCTTGGAGGCTTGCGCGCCGTGGTGGTGGTTAGGCGAGGATGCGGAAAAAAGGAAATGGGAAGAATAAGCATTGACATCTTGGGAATCAGCAAGGTAAAATGGACAGGAATGGGTGAATTCAGCTCTGGAAACCATCATATCTACTACTGTGGACAAGAAAACCTCAGAAAAAATGGAGTAGCCATAATTGTCAATAAAAGAGTGAGAGAAGCCGTAATGGGATATAATCTCAAAAATGATAGAATAATGTCAGTCAGAATACAAGCCAAACCATTCAATATCACTGTAATCCAAATATACGCACCAACCACTAGAGCAGACACCAAGAAATGATGTACACATTGTCATAGGAGACTGGAATGCCAAAGTAGGAAATCAAAAAGTAAATGGAATAACAGGCAAGTTTGGTCTTGGAACACAGGATGAAGCAGGGCAAAGACTGCCAAGATACCACACTGGTCATAGCAGACACTCTTCCAGCAACACAAGAGGAGACTTTACACATGGACATCACCAGAAGGCCAACATCGAAACCCGATTGATTACATACTCTGCAACCAAAGATGGAGAACCTCCATACAGTCAGCAAAAACAAGACCAGGAGCAGATTGTGGCTCAGATCACAACCTATTAATTGCAAAATTCAGCCTTTGACTAAAGAAAATAGGGAAATCAATTAGGCCAGACAGATATGACCTAGACAACATCCCTATGGAATACACAGTGGAGGTGTGGAACAGATTCAATGGCTTGGACCAGATAGACAAAGTGCCAGAAGAATTATGGACAGAGATGTGGGACATCATGCAGAAGGCAGCAAGGAAAACCATACCAAAAGAAAAGTGTAAGAAAGCTAAGTGGTTATCTGATGAGGCTCTTAAAATAGCAGAGGAAAGAAGGGACACAAAAGGCAAAGAAGAAAGGAAAAAATACAATCACTTGAATACAGAATTTCAAAGAAAAGCAAGGAGAGATAAGGAAATGTACCTGAATGAACAGTGCAAAGAAATTGAAGGAAACAACACAAGAGGCAGGACTAGAGAGCTTTTTAAAAAAATGGTGAAATCAAAATGGAGATTTCCAAGCATGGGGGGAGCTATGTCACATTCCATAGAAGGATCACTAGTCAAAACAGGCTACCCATGTAGTCTGGAAGAAATGAAACTTAAAGTCTGATAGACATGTGATACTGTATGGTCATTGGCTGGATTCCTTTAGGGAAATGGCAAGAGAGTGGACCATGTCTGAAGAGATAAAACCCAGAGGGAAAAGCAAAACTTTATCTTGCTAAGGGTGAGCTGTGAACTTAGAAACATGTAGGGGCTTAAGCTAGAAGGGTGGCCTCTGGGCTTCCACAATTTGATAAGCTTTCTTTGTTTTGATGTGCTTTCTGAACTTTTGAAACTAAGAAGTCTTTGCTTCCTAACACTTTATTCTGTAACTTGTTTGATTACAATATACTTTTGAAAGATGAAGACGGAAGTGTTTACTTGGCTATGCGCTACCTAACTTACAGCAAGCTAAAATCCTGAGTTAATTAGCTTGGAGGACAGCAATTCAGGTGGAATCCCAACTACTTGTAGGCCAAAGTCCTACTCATGAGTAAAGGTATTCCTGACAGTTTCATTTGGGCATTCTCTGAGCAGAATTACTTCTGCAAAAATCCTTTCAACCCAGAATAATTTCTGACACAAAATTATTATTATAACTGTGGTGCTGGAGGAAACTCTTGAGAGTCTCCTGTATTGCAACCAGATCAAATCAGACAATCCTAAATGAAATAAATCCTGACTGCTCCTTGGAAGGACAAATATTGAAGCTGAAGCTCAAGCACAGTAAAACCTCAAGTTACAAACAAGGCTACTTATGAAATACTGGAGATGCGAAAGGAAATCCCAGAAAAATAATGCTTCAAGATACAAAATTTTTAGATGCAAATTTTTTTTGGGTCTTCTGACATTTCCACGATGAGGCGAGAGAATGTTGAGAGTAGTTCCACTCCATTTTTGGAATTTTTCATCACATTTTGGCACCATCAGAAGCTGTCCCTGCAACCAGGATGTGTTGAAAATTCCCCCTTACCTGGCACAGCTGATTGTCGGGTCCTTGTCCTGCAATTACTGGATGGTGCTGTTGGAAATGTATTAAATATGCATTTGTTGTTGTTCAGTCGCACAGTCGATTCCGACCCTCTGCGACCCCATGGACCACTGTCCTCCAGGCAATCCTGTCCTCCACCATCCCCCTCAACTCGCTCAGCTCTGTGCCCATTATCTCCACAATACCATCTAGCCATCTCATCTTGGGCCGTCCCCTTCTTCTTTTGCCCTCTACCCTTCCAAGCATCAAGGCTTTCTCAAGTGAATCCTCTCTTCTCATTTGATGTCCAAAGTATTTTAGCTTCATCTTTATTATTTGACCTTCTAAGGAGCAGTCAGGCTTGATTTCTTCTAAGATTGACCCATTTGTTCTCCTCGCTGTCCAGGGTACTCTCAAAACTCTCCTCCAACACCACATCTCAAAGGCGTCTATTTTTCTGCGCTCCGCTTTCCTAATGGTCCAGCTCTCACAATCATACATTGCCACAGGGAATACCATGCCCTGACTATGCGAATCTTTGTTTGCAATTTAATGTCTCTATTTTTCACTATGTTCCCCAGGTTTCTCATCGCTTGCCTCCTGAGAATCAGTCGCCTTTTTATTTCATGGCTGCAATCACCATCTGCAGTGAGCTTTGATCCTAGGAAAGTAAAATCTGTAACTGCCTCTACTTCTTCCCCATCTATTTTCCAGGGACTGATAGGGCCTGTTGCCATTATCTTGGTTTTCTTGATATTTAGTCTCAAGCCAGCTTTTTCACTCTCTTCTTTTAACCTAATCAGGAGCTTCTTTAGGTCCTCCTCACTTTCCGCCATTAGGGTGGTATCATCTGCATATCTCAAGTTGTTGATGTTTCTCCCAGCAATTTTGATCCCAAATTGTGATTCCTCCATTCCTGCATTGCGCATTATGTGTTCTGTGTATAAGTTGAATAAGCAGGGTGACAAAATGCAGCCTTGTCTTACTCCTTTTCCTATTCCAAACCACTCCGTCATTCCATTTTCTGTCCTAACTGTTGCCTGTTGATTCATGTACAGATTTCTCATGAGGCCTATAAGGTGTTCCGGAATTCCCATCTCTTTAATTACTTGCCACATTTTGTTGTGGTCGACACAGTCAAAAGCCTTAGTGTAATCAATGAAACAGAAGTAGACTTGTTTCCGATATTCCTTTGTTTTTTCCATGATCCATCTTATGTTGGCGATGTGGTCTCTAGTCCCCCTGCCTCTTCTGAAACCCGCCTGCACTTCTGGTAATTCTCTCTCCACATACTGTTGCAGTCTATCCTGTATTATCTTGAGCATCACCTTGCTAGAAAACAAAAAATAATCAGTTCTGGAGCTGAGAAAAAAAGCCAAGTAAATGTCTTTTATTCATTCAAAACTCTTTCTAAAGTGCACTTTGGAATTTTTCACCATGTTCTCGCCACTTTTTCCCCTATAGGAACACTTGTTATGCGAGTTTTTCCATTGGGAAAGTCCGACTCACGTAGCAAAAATTTTCATTATATATATACCTATGGAAATGTGTGTTTCAACATACACATTTTTCAAGACATGAAAAGCCTTGATTAATGAATTAATTTCATATCTCGAGGTTCCACTGTACTTTGGCCACCAAATTAAAAGAGAAAACTCACTGGAGAAGGCCCTGATGCTTGGAAAAATCAAAGGCAATGTAATACAATGTAATGCAGTATACTCATGTAAAAATATACTCCAGTAATACAATATTGCAATATAGTTAAATATCATACATCCAGTGAGGTCTGAAGGGTGGGCGGGAACAGCCCCACTTCACCCACAGCTGATGGCAGTCTCTTCACCTCCAGGCATAGATGGCAGGGCCTGGAGGGGTGGGTGGGAGCGTCCTCTCACCGCCCACAGCTGAGAGCCTTTTATCCATCTCTGGACTGATGGTGTTCTCCTTTGGGAAGAGTCACTGCCCGTAGAGGAGGAAGACGTTACCCTTCCTTCCTTCCTTCCTTCCTTCCTTCCTTCCTGTTAATAACAGTGCATGGGCATGCCACACATTGCATCATGGATAAATGGTTGTGTATATCTTTAAGGACTATGCTAGAGAACGGCCAGCTGCTCAGGTTCAGCAGCTAATGAAGAAGCCTCTTGTGCATAAGAATAGGCACGCCCAAAGCCAAAGTTGTCTCACCTTAATGGAGTTGTCATCTTGCTGGAGTACTCATCTTGGAGGTAATCTTATGGGCCAGTGACTTTGTCACTTTGTGGTAGTGACTTTTGGATAACTGGTGTTTTGTCTTGGAGCTTGATTCTACCAAGGATTTTTTAAAGGTGTGGTGCAGAGGAGGAATTAGCATAACAGCTGTTCAACTCAAGGTCTGCAAGCATCTGCAAGGAACCAGCAAGGGTTCCATGATAAGCTTGCTAGGTAAGCAAAGAGAGAGTTGAAACTCTATAAGGACTGTGAACTCTTGTATATATGTCATTCCTGAATGCTGAAGCTAAGCTTGTTATTTTTGTCATCACTGTAAATATTTTCCCTGCACCTCACCTCATGGCTTAAAAGTTTTTCTGTTGCCTGACACAAACAGTTTGCCTGTGTTTTTCTGGGCTCCCAAGCCACAATTCACCAACACTGAAGGCAGGGGTGTGGCAGAAGCAAATCTGCTCTGGAATACTCTGTCACTTCCTTCCATCCTTCCTTCCTTCCTTCTTCAGGTATACAGTAATACCTCAGATAACGTTTACCTTGGATAACGCTAAAATCGCACAACGTTAAGTAATCTGGGGAGGAGAATTGGATCGAATAATGTTAAGGTCCTATGGGATGTATCGAATAACAACTGCTAAAGCCTGTGCGGTTACAATGTACAGTATCTCTATGGAGCTTTAACGTTATCCGATACATCCCATAGGATTTTAACATGCATCGGATAACACTAAAAATCAGATAACACCAAGACTTGTGGAACCAAGTCTTAGCATTATCTGAAGTATTACCGTATAATGCTCCGTTCCTTTTCGTCTTGTGAAAATAATATTAAGGAAAAATATTCCAAGAGGATGCCACATGCAGTACATTTACGGCCCGATTGATGACATCATACATCTGCTGGACAGGCATCAGGCATACTACAACTGTTGAAGCTAGAGAAGAACTGATGCAGGCTCTGGCTGAAAATCAGAAATCACTATGGTGCACATTAGTTGAGAACCTGGATATAAAGCAGAACAGTAGACTAGCTTAGAAGCTTCTTAAAAATTTAGCTGGAGATTTAACACAGCCAGAGCAAAATTATAGGGGAGTAACAGCAGACCAGCTAGCTAGTCAGTTGTAAAGAATGGAAAAACACATGGCAAAAAATGTGTGGGGAAAACTATCTGACTAGAGGAATGGGTCCCCACTTGCTTACAAACTTCTTTGTGGCATCTGAATTGGAAAAAGCTATAAACAGTATGAAACCGAACAAACCATCAGATATTGATAATGTAAGAACAGATCAGATAAAGCTGTTTGGTCCCTGCACTTTGGAATGGCTCCTGCAATTAATGAGCAACAACATAAAACAATGTAAGGTTCCCAAATTGTGAAGACAGGCTATAGTTGTTTTGAAACCGGGCAAATGGTCCAAAAAGCCACTGGCCATTGTCACACCTTTGGCATCTTTGTAAGGCACTGGAATGGATGATTCACAATAGCATCTCCCAATTTATTGATGAAAAGATCATAAAGGAGCAAGCAGGCTTCAGGATGGGCGGATCATGTTATAGCTAAATCCTTAAACTTACACAACACATTGATAGCTTTGAAAGCAAATTGTGGCTTTCATTGACCTAACAGCAGCATATGACACTGTCAATCATAGGATTGTGCGCCATAAAATAAATAATTTTACCAAAGATAACAAGATTGCTGGGGCATTGGCAGCTTCCTCCAGAACTGAAGATGCTATTAATGATGAATGGAAAGAACAGAAGATGGAGGCTACAGAGGAACAGTCTGCCTCAAGGAAGTGTATTGTCTCCAACACTGTATAATACAGTGGTACCTCGGATAACATTTGTATCAGATTTTGCATTAAAATCGGATAACGTTGGGGAATTTGAGGCAAATATTTGCATTGCACAATGTTAAGATAATGTTGTGTGATGCAAATGTTTGCCTCAAATTCCCCAAACTTGAGATTGCTTGCTGTTAGGTTTGCATTACTCCAGCCAAAGGCAAAGGCTAACAACAAGGGATTCGTCCTACAGTGAAGGCAGAGCGAATCGCTCTGCCCTTGCTTTTGAGTTGGGGGGTTGAACAGGCACCCATGTTCTACCCTCAACCCAAAGGTAAAGGCAGAGAGATTTGCCCTGTCTCCTTGCTCTTAGCCTTAGCCTTTTGCCTTTGGGTTGGGGGTAGAAAATGGGCATGTATTCAACCCTCAACCCAAAGGCAAAAAGGAAGGGCTAACAGCGAGGAGGCAGGGTGAATCTCTCTGCATTTTGCCTTTGGGTTGGTGGTTGAACTGGCTTTTTTTTTAACATTGTGGGATCAATGCATCGCACAACGTTAAAAACCGGATAACGTTATGACTTGTGGAACCAAGTCTTAAGATTATCTGAGGCACTAGTGTATATATAAAGCAAAACAATCACACTTATATACCACCCCGTAGTGCTTAGCGCACTCTCTGGGCAGTTCACAAGTTAATTAGCATTTTGCCCCAGCATGCTGGGTACTCATTTCACCGATCTCAGAAGGATGGCAGTCTGAATCAACCTTGAGGGTGGTTATGATTGAACTTACAACTTTTTGATTGCAGGACAGCAGCTTAGCCACTGTGCTACCAGCCAGTTCCTAACAATACAAAACTCTTCATCTATGCAGATGATACAGAAATGGCTGTTGACGGGTCAAGTTTTGATGAGGTAGCTGGAAAACCTACTGGAGCAATTGAAGAACTAGGACAGTATTTCAACATCAATCATTTGAAGCCTAATCCAAGCAAGACTCAAGTATGTGCTTTCCACCGTCGAAACTGAGAGGCAAAGGTTAAGTTGAATGTTATGTGGCAAGGGAATCAATTACAGCACTGTTCAACACCAAAATACCTCAGTGTGACACTTGACTGGACACTCTCTTTTAAGAAGCACCGCCTGAATACCAAAGCCAAAGTTAGTACAAGGAACAACATCATCAGGAACTCACAAACTATACAAACTATAAATGGGGTACTCAGCCATCCACACTGTGCACACCAGCTTCGGCCCTGAATGTCTCTATAGCCGAATGTGCTGCTCCAATATGGAACGCATCCACACACTCAAAAGAAATTGACATTGCTGTTAATGAAGCCATGTGGATAGTAACAGGATGCCTTAAACCTACACCAGTCGAGATGATATACCCCCTTGTTGGTATTGCTCCACCTACGATCAGGAGCAAACTAGCAGCAGATGCTGAGAGAGCTAAGCAAATAAATGACCTTCAACACCCTCTGAATGGATATAAGCTTCAAGTCCATCAGCTCAGATCCAGGAAGAGCTTTATGGCAAGGACAAACAGTTTTGAGGGTTTTTGTTCCACAGTCGATTCTGACCCTTTGCGACCCGATGGACCAATGTCCGCCAGGCACTTCTGTCCTCCACCATCCTCCTCAACTCACTCAGCTTTGTGCCCATTGTGTCTACAATACCATCTCATTTTTGGCCGCCCCCTTCTTCTTTTGCCCTCCATGAGAACAAAACCAAATTAGAAGATGGAGGAAGGAGCTCACTGGGAAAAGAACATCATTAAAGATGGATATAGCTAAAGATCTCAATCTCCCCTAAGGCACCTGGGGAACCCTCAATAGGCTGGTTGGGGTCCTAAATGCAAGACCAACAGGCTCAAGTGGGGATTGCTAGCAGACAACAATGCATGGTGTGATGGTGGAGAAATACAGAGTCTGGCCTATTTCCCATTCTGATCTCTCAATTGCTGCCAGAGAGACGCACTGATGAGGACTTGCATTTGGGCAATGACAAAGTGCAGAAAGGGTCTTCATTTTGGCAGTCCAGGGTCTGATCAGGACATGAAAAAGAGAGACTTGGGGATTAATATTTTATTTTAAAAAAATTATAGGCTCTGAGACCCAGTCCACCCCTTCCAGATGTTTTTCCTGACTTTTATCTTTTTATAGCTCTTTCAGTTTCTTCATTTGCTCTCTCTTCTTCCATCCTGGATTTATGCTTTTCCTGTAGCTATTATGTACCTTTACATATTCCTCCATTTGATTCTTTTGAATATTTTTGGCAGTATGCAGCTTCTGCATTGCATTGATTTTATCCTTCATCAGATCACATCTTTCCCCATGTTTATTTATTAATTCCCCATTCTCATTGTTTTCCTTCCTCCCCACAACTGCTCTTGCTAACATTTTAGACTTTTATTTGCTAAATTCAAAATACAGTGGAACCCCAACATATAAATGGTTTGACTTACAAAAATTTAGACATACACTAGAACCCCGGACCACGTTATGACATGGTTCCACAAGTCATGACATTGTCCGGTTTTTAATGTTGTTTGATACATTGATCGAACAATGCTAAAAGAAAACTGAGAAGAGGCGCTTGCACGCGCGCAAAAAGGCGCGCCAGTGGGAGCCTCTTCTACCAAACGGGTATAGCAACGGGCATCGCACGTCAAGGCAAGGTATCAAAGCGTGGGGTGCCACCCCCCACTTTGATCCCTTACTTTAACGTGGGATCCCCGTTCCTCGCACCTGGGCACGGGTCGGCTTTTCCAAATTTCCCCCTCCCCAGGGGAGGGGGGAATTCAGAAAAGCTGATCCTTGCCCAGGCGCACGAAATGGGGATCCCATGTTAAGGTAAGGGATCAAAGTGGGGGGTGGCACCCCCACTTTGTTACCTTGCCTTGACGTGCGATGCCCGTTTAGGCGCTTTGTGATGGGAGTTGTGCCCAAACTCCCATCGCAAAGTGCCTAAACAAGGGTCAGCATTTCCAAATTCCCCCCTCCCCCGGGGGAAAAGCCAAACCTTGTTTAGGCGAGCCTTGATGTGCAATTCGCATTGCTATAGTGTGCCCAGGAAAGAGGCGGCTTGGTCGAAATCCTCACCCCCGTGCAGGGGGAGGGAATTTCGGCCAAGCTGCCTCTTTCCCAAGCCGGGGAGACCCTGTGGAAAGGCGCCTCTCCTCTCCTGATGTTCTGAAAGGGTAAAGACCTTATCTTTTTGGAACTTCGGGTGGCTTGCAGGTGTGCGTGCGTCAGTGGGGGTTAGTGCAGGACATGGAGGTCACTCCGTATCCTGCGCTAACCCCCACTGACGCGCGCCGCACGCCTGAAGTTTCGAAAGGGTAAAGATCCTTATCTTTTCGGAACCTCAGGTGGCTTGCAGGCGCACGCGCGTCGGTGGGGGTTAGCTCACGACACGGAGGTCCCCCCGTATCCTGCGCTAACCCCCACCAATGCGCGCCGCTTGCCCGAAGTTTCAAAAGGGTAAGGATCCCCGTACCCTTTCCAAACATCGTGGGGGCGGGCGCTGGGGGGGGGGTTGGATTGGGTAGATGTTCTACCCAATCCAACTCCCCCCCCACGCATATGCTTGTTCCGAATAATGTGAAAATCACGTTATTCGATACAAGATTTTTCCGAAAATCTTGTCACGTTATGCGGTTTTCATGCTATACGGTACTCGCGTTACCCGGGGTATTACTGTACAAATAGAAATTCTGACTAAACAAATTTGACATATACATTTTTAATAGGAAAAATTCAACATACAAAAATATAATGCAATGTGTTTTGGACATACTGTACACATTTGTTGACATACAGTAATACCTCGGATAATGATTGTATTGGATAACGCTGAAATGGGATACCAATGCAAAATTTAATTTTTTTTTTTGCATCAGATAACAATCTGTTAGCATTTATCCAATGCAATCATTCGTAGCAGCCGAGTGGCTGGGAAGCTGAACAGGGGCTCCCCGTCCGGCTTCCCCGGCCATCCCGCAACTGTGGAGGCAGGGGTTGGGTGACTGGAAAGCCAACTGGAGGGGGGGGCTCCATTCGGCTTCCCCAGCCACCCCGCAGCAGCCGAGGTAGGGGTGGGATGGCTTGAAAGCCAATGGGGGGGCTCCCCGTCGGCTTCCCCAGCCACCCCGCAGCTACAGAGGCAGGGCCAGGGTGGCTGGAGCAACCACTTCAATCCCAAAACAGGCAGCCCATAGTGGGCTGCATGCTTTACGATCAGGGTGGCTGGAGGTGCCTCCCAACCCCAGCCAACCCAATCCCAAAGCAGAGAGTACGCCCGGGCTGCCTGCATTGAGATCAGGGTGGCTGGAGCAGAGGTGGTGTGGCTGGAGAAGCCGACAACATTTTGCCTCACAGCACTAGCCAGGGAGGTTGGGGGACTTCAGAAACAGTGCGGATCAGGTCCCCGTGACCTCCCTAGAGGCAGCAGGGTCAGCAGAGAGCCTAAATTTTAATACCAATTTGTTTAATACCAATTTATTTGGTTAAGCGAGTTTTTGGTTGGTTTTAATTGTTAAGTGAAGCGAGCATTCAAAGAAAATTCTGCTCTTTAAGTGAGTTACTCTTTAAATGAGGCACTCTTTATGCGAGGTTTGAATGTATTGACGTACTACCACAGTTCCTAAAAAGGCCTAGCGGCCTGGCTTGGGGTTTTTAAGCAAAGTCTTGGAGTTACCTCATCAATAAGCTACACCTGTGCTGTTCCAATTGCTGTTCCGATTGGAGAACCCTTCAGGAGGTACAGCTGTTTTACATTTACATTAAGGCATATTATCCTAGAGAACTGGTTAGGCAAAGACTTAGTACCTAACTTCTTTAACTGTTGAAAAGTTGAAAAGTGCCAAAATGAAGCCATCTTGTGGTGAGTTTATTCTGTAGTTCCTTCCATCTGACCTAGTGTGAGAAAGATGAGCCAGAATAAGCTTTCAGCTCTGGATTAAAAGTTCTGGTTCATTTATGTTTGGGTGGGTGGATGCGGGTTTGGGTGCGTGGATGTATTTTAATGTATTTTTAATTAATTAATTAATTAATTTACGGGTGGGTGGGTGGGTTGAAGTGTGTGTATGTGTGTGCTTATATTTATTTTATTATTTTTTCTTTGGCCCTGCCCACAAAGTCATGACAGCATGATGTTGGCTCTGCCCATGACATCATGATGTTAGCTCCGCCTACACTGTGATGATGTCATGGTGGGGTAGTAAAAATTTTGACATCCCATCACTGGGTGGGTGGGTGTTTCGGTGGGTGGGTGTATTTTAATGTAATTTTATTTATTTATTTATTTATTTATGAGTTTGTGTTGTGGGTGGGTGAGTGGGTTGAAGTGTGTGTACATGTTGTGTGCAGTTATTTTTATTTTATTTTATTTTTTCTTTCGGCCCCCCCGACATTATGATGTCATGACGTCAGCTCCGCCCACACTGTGATGACATCACGGTGGAATAGTAAAAATTTTGACATCCCACAACTGGCCTTAATGTAATCAAAGAAAGAGTAGACTTGTTTCTGACATTCCTTTGTTTTTTCCATGATCCAACGTATGTTGGCAATGTGATCTCTAGTCCTCCTGCCTCTTCTGAACCCCGCCTGCACTTCTGGTAATTCTCTCTCCATGTGCTGCTGCAGTCTATCCTGTATTATCTTGAGCATCACCTTGCTAGCGTGTGGGATGAGCGCAATTGTTCGATAATTCGAAGATTCTTTGGCATTTCCCTTTTTGGGGATTGGAACATATACTGATCTTTTTCAATCCTGTGGCCATTGTTGTGTTTTCCAAATCTGCTGGCATATAGAGTGCAATAATTTGATTCCATCATCTTTTAGGGCTTTGAAAAGTTCAACTTGGATACCATCATCTCCACTGGCTTTGTTGTTTGCAGTGCTTTTTAGGGCCTTTCTGACGTCACTCTCTAGGATGTCTGGCTCAAGTTCAATTTCTTCATCATTGCTATTATCAGGAGTGTTGAGGTCCTTTCTGTAGAGTTCCTCTGTGTACTCTCTCCATCTTTTCTTTATCTCTTCTGTCTCAGCTAACTCCTTGCCTTCTTTGTCCCTTATCATGGTCATTTTTGCTTTAAACATTCCCTAGGCTTTTAATACCAAGTTTTTTTTAAAGTTTTTAGAGTTTTTAATTTTTAAAAATGATTTTATAATTGTTGTAAATCGCCATGGGTCCCTTTTGGGAGGAGGGCGATAAACAAATTTAAATAAATAAATAAATAAATAAAATAGGCAAAAAACCAAAAAACCCTTCCATTTTTCCTGCTCATTTCTAACTCTCTGGCACCCCTGCCAGCTCTGGGAAGTTCGGGGACCCGATCCGCATTGTTCCTGAAGTCCCCTGACCTCCCTGGCTGGTGCTGTAAGGCAAAATGCTGCAATTTGAATCGGGAACAGCAGGGATCAGGTCCCCCAACCTCCCTAGACACGGCAGGGGCAGTGGGTAGCTTGAAATGGGTGAAAAATTGTTTTTTCCCCCACCCATTTTGGGCTCTTTGGAGCCCCTGCTGCCTCTGAGGAGGTCAGGGAACCTGATCCCCGCTGTTCCCGACCTCCCTAGACCTTCCCAGGTGCTGCAATTGCAGCGTGTGATCAGCGCTTGGGTTGGGCGATTGAACAGGCGTGCACCCAGTTCAACCCCCAATCCAAGGAGCAGATCCCATGCTGCAATCTGCCTGCCTCTTTGGAAAGGGCAGTGGGGATCCCCGCTGCCCTTTCCAAAGAGGCAGGCGGATCACCCCCTCTTCCCTTTCCACTTCCAAAAGGGAGCAGGGCTTTTAAAAACGTTGTGTGATCAATGCATCGCACAACGTTAGAAACCAGATAACAATGGTATTAGTGTACAAATTATCCGAGGTACTAGTGTACAAATATCCTCATGGAACGGGAGGGGGGGAAATCATATGTAGAGGTGGCGTTACTACATTCTCTTTTTAAGCATATTAATTTGTCTGTACTTGTAATTCTTTCTCCTGTAACTCTTTTTAAAAAGCTCTTAAAGATCTTATTTTAATCTTTTTTTCTTTAGTCGGCTTATGTTGTCTTTCTCACATTCTTATTTTGGATTCCAACTTGGTTTTTTTTCTTCCATCAATTTCGTCTGCATATTTGATTATTTTATGCTCAGACCCCTTTTAACTGACTTCATTGTGTCCCAAAATATGTCTTGCTCAAAGAAATAGAAGAAAACAACACAAAAGGCAGGACTAGAGATCTTTTTTTAAAAAAAATGGTGAAATCAAGGTAACCAGTGGTGGGATGTCAAAAATTTTACTACCCCACCGTGATGTCATCACAGGGTGGGCGGAGCTAATGTCATGATGTCATGGGCAGAGCCAACATCATGCTGTCATGACGTTGTGGGTGGGGCCAAAGAAAAAAAAATAAGCACACACACACACACACACACACACACATCTCAATCCACCTACCCAAATGATCTCACCCAGCGGTTTGATGTAGATAGTAAACAGGAGAGGTGAGAGTACCAAGCCCTGAGGAACCCCATATTGAACGGGCCTTGGGCTGGACATCTCATCCTCCAACCACACTGACTGGGTTCAGCCCCTTAGAAATGAGGAAAACCAGGACCACACAGTCCCCTGGAATCCCAATCCTCGGAACCTCTCCAGAAGGATACTTTGCTGAGAGGTCATGAAGAGCCAGGATGGACGGATGACCTCCGCCCCACCCTCACCTGAGAACATCCACCCGCACGACCAATGCAGTTTCCGTACCAGATCCAGGCCTGAATCCTGACTGAAAAGCGTCCAGATAATCTGCTTCATACAGGACTCCCTGTAGCTGCCATGCCACTGCCTTCTCCAAAGCCTTGCCCAAATAGGGCAGGTTGGATAGAATCTTCGTGCAACTGCAGCTTATTAAAGAGGTTTTCAGGCTTTCTCAAGTTTCCACTCAGCCCTTCTCCATCTTCTTCTTAAAGCAAAAATAAAAGTTTGATTAAATAAATAATAAAATAATAAAAATGCTAGATCCTTTTATGATGGAGCGGCTAAAAAGTCTTCTTCTTGTTGTTCTGCCATATCTGAATCTGAATATTGGCGATTCTGATGGCAATCAGCCATGAAGACTGTCCTGGAAATATCATGCAGTAGCCTTTCATCTGCCTTCTGCATTGCAGTATGACACCCATAGTACCATCGATCCAGTTCTGTGAGTCACTCTCTGGTCCTCAGCCCTTTTGGCACACAAATTCCTCATCGATCCCGAGACTAGCATTAATGAAGCTGTGATTCAAGTGGGATTTAATCCACTTGGAGACCATCATCCTTCCTTGTGGACTTCAGCATCCAAACCAATAGTTCTCAGGGTGGTCATGTTAGTTAACTGCCGCATGACACTTGCCATTGAATCATTGGCAGTATGGTATACTGCATTACCACAGCAGGATAACCTGGACAGACATAAAAGTCTACTGCTATTAAATTTGGAGTGATGGAGAACAGATCCTTCACTTCCTCTTTATGAATATTTATCAGGGAGTATAAGTGAAATAGATAGATAGATAGATAGATAGATAGATAGATAGATAGATAGATAGATAGATAGATAGATAGACGCTCCCGCCTTCCCCACGGGCCCCTGCCATCACGCCCGGGGGAGGAGAAGAATGCCTGCACCTGTGGGAGGTGAGGCGAAGCTCCCGCCCGCCTTCCGAGCCCCGTCATTCCGGCACAGGGGCTGATAAAAGACCTTTCAGCCATGGCAGGTTGAGGACGCTCCCGCCTTCTCCACGGGCCCCTGCCATCACGCCCGGGGGAGGAGAAGAATGCCTGCACCTGTGGGAGGTGAGGCGAAGCGCCCGCCCGCCTTCCGAGCCCCGTCATTCCGGCACAGGGGCTGATAAAAGACCTTTCAGCCACGGCAGGTTGAGGACGCTCCCGCCTTCCCCACGGGCCCCTGCCATCACGCCCGGGGGAGGAGAAGAATGCCTGCACCTGTGGGAGGTGAGACGAAGCGCCCGCCCGCCTTCCGAGCCCCGTCATTCCGTATTGACAATGTTGATTTATGTGTAGTTATTCTGCTGTTTATTGCATTATATTATTGTATTTTTATGATATTTAATTGCTATTACATTACTATTATTATTTTGTTATGATATTGTTATATTTTTCATATTGGGTATGAACCGTATTGTGAATATATTGTTTACTGTCCATTTGTTCTGAATATTGTTATGGATTGTATTTTGATTATATTATGTTTATATTTATTTTGTTGCACTGTATTTTGGGATGCTGTGATTTTGTACTGTTGATCTGTTATATTGTATTGTATTTGATTTTATGTTGTAAGCCGCCCTGAGTTGGTTTTTTCCAAGTAGGGCGGCATATAAATCTAAATATTAATAATAATAATAATAATAATAATAATAATAATAATAATAATAATAATAATAATAATAATAATAATAATAATAATAATAATAATAATAATAATAATAATAATAATAATAATAATAGAAACAGTAACATCACATGGATTTCTGCCACCCGTGGCCTAAGCCAAATTTGCCACCACCTGGTGGATGTTGGTGCCTGCTTCCGCTAGGGTTTCTGGGAATTATAGTCCAAAAACACCCACAACCCAAAAAGTGCTGCCTGGTGCCGGCCTCCCCGTTGCCCCCCCCACGCGACGCCACTGGATGGCTGGCTGGAAAGATAGACAGACAGACAGACAGATAGATAAATGGATGGATGGATGGATGGATGGATGGATGGTTTCGAGTGGGATTTAATCCACTTGGAGACCATCATCCTTCCCTGTGGACTTCAGCATCCAAACCAATAGTTCTCAGGGTGGTCATGTTAGTTAACTGCCGCATGACACTTGCCATTGAATCACTGGCAGTATGGTATACTGCATTACCACAGCAGGATATCCTGGACAGACATAAAAGTCTACTGCTATTAAATTTGGAGTGATGGAGAAAAGATCCTTCACTTCCTCTTTATGAATATTTATCAGGGAGTATAAGTGAAATAGATAGATAGATAGATAGACAGACAGACAGACAGACAGACAGATAGATACAGTAACATCACATGGATTTCAGCCACCCAAAGCTTAAGCCAAATTTGCTGCCCCCTGGAGGATGTTGGTGCCTCCTTCCACTAGGGTTTATGGGAATTATAGTCCAAAAACACCATAGCCCAAAAAGTGCCGCCCGGGGCCAGCCTCCCCGCTGCTTCCCCCCCATGACGCCACTGGATGGATGGATGGATGGATGGATGGATGGATGGATAGATAGATAGATAGATAGATAGATAGATAGATAGATAGATAGATAGATAGATGGATAGATGGACAGATAGATATATCCCACCTCAGTAACCTTTTCTCAAGGCTAAACATAGAATCATGGAATTATAGAATAACTGAGCTGGAAGAGGCCTTTGATACCATGAAATCCAATCCCCTACTCAATGCAAGAATCTGAATCAAAGCAGATCTGATAAGATCATTGTCCCACTGCCCCTTGACTTGCCCAGTTCCTCCAGTCTTTCATCCTATGGTTTGCTTTCAATATCCTTCATTGCAGGTAATCTCGTCCTAGGAATTTAAACTCATTCAAGGTAATAAGGTATTCTTTGACTATTTATCAGTCTCAAGTAGAAAGATGAATGCAACCCGGGGGGGGTTTGAGCTGAAGTAGTTC
Source organism: Furcifer pardalis (assembly GCA_030440675.1). Taxonomy (NCBI): domain Eukaryota; kingdom Metazoa; phylum Chordata; class Lepidosauria; order Squamata; family Chamaeleonidae; genus Furcifer; species Furcifer pardalis. The sequence continues at coordinate 131,075,066 of CP126892.1, forward strand.
AGGACTTCTGCCTTTCTTGCTCATTGGTTACCTTTTTCCTGTTCCCAAAGAGCAGCTGAGCTACTCTTCTCTCTCTCTCTCTCTCTCTCTTGCTTTGTACATACCTGAAACAATGCTTTTTTGTTGCTTTTAGCATCTCATGCCAGCCTCAAGTCATTCTCTGCTTTTGCCATCCTAACGGTATCTCTGGAATTATCTCCTACTTGACTGTACTCTTCCTTTATAGCCTGGCCTCCCTTCCACTTCTGATAGGATTTCCTTTTTCTTTTTAGCTCTTCTCTGAGCATTTTGTGGAACCTCATTGGTCTCTTTTACTGCCTTTTACCTTTCTTTAATTTTGGAACTGTCTGGAGTTGTGCTTTTAGAATGTCCCTTTTTAGAAACTCCCACCCCTCTTGGACTGAAGAGATTTCCTACCATGCAATTTAACCTACTGTTTTTCTGGGTTTGTTGAAGTTTGTTATTCTAAATTCCAGTGAATATGGGTGGCTACATTCTGCCGTTGTTACCTTTGAGATCAAGAACTCAAGGGGAACAAGGCCATCTCCCCCACAGTTCCTCTTGCTTTCACTTCTTGTGATCTCATGAACAGATGTGGCTGACTGGCTGTCAGGAAACGACACATTTTCTCATCTTTCCCAAGGCTTGAAATTGCAATTTTTAGCTAGGCCTCATAAATAGGCCTCATAAAAATCCTTCCCCTTCTCTCTGCCTTATAGACTCATGTCTCACAAGACTGTCACGAGATGGCTTGTTGACATTATAGTGTTTCTGTGTTCCCAGCATGTTTTGTCTTCACATGCATGTAAACAATCCATTGTTTTGAGAATATTTTTCTCTGTTACCTGATTGGCTAAAGTTAAATCACCTGACCAGGAATTCTCCATTTTGGAGAACAGTGAGTTAGTTCGTCTCTGTTTCTCAATGGCTTAAGACCCTGGCTATGGTGGGACTATGGTTTTTTCTTTTCACTATGATTACCTAACGAACTTGGACTGTTTTTATTGGACTGATTCTTTGTTATGACCTTTTAATCTACGGTTTTTCCATGGACTTTGCTATTAATGAACCTGAAGAATAAAGCAGCTGTTTCTCTTTGAAGATTATTGTTGTTCTTTGATTAGCACACACACACCGATGACACGCTACTACGAAACCTCCTTTGTTTTGTTCTAAGCTCAAAGGCCTTACTGTCTGAGCATAGTAAGAGTTCCTTTTTAATCTCCTCGGTTCTCCCAGACGTAGTGAGGCAAGGGTTAAGTTCCAGTTATGAGGCTCAGGAACTGATAAGGAGGTGCCCTTGTGAATTGGGACAACCGATGCGTGATACTGGCTAACTTGTGGGACTCATTCAGCTTAGGATAGGACAAGAAGGGGTGCTGAGAGATGGAATCCTGTGACTTACCTTCAAGTGTTTCATATTTTTTATCAACATGAATAGCAAATGCTCGCAGGTCTTTGATGGCCTCTTTAAGGTTTCTACTCCTTTCTATTTCTTTGAAAACTGAAGAAAGGAGGAAAGGAATAGAAATTAATTTAAGACCATGACAATATGTCTCTTCTTCTGTCTGTTTGTGAGTGAGAAAGAGAAAAAGAGTGAGTGTGAGTGTTTGTGTGTGCATGTGTGTGAGAATATTGTTCTACCTGCATACTGGAAGCACTGGAGAAGATTTTGAGCCAGTACTCTTATGTTGCATGAGTTGTCAACCTCCTGGCTCAGCCATCCGTAGGCCAGGCATAAATCACCTTGCATAAGGATGTTCCATGCAAACGTAGGTGGATTAAGCACAAGGAATTTGACCTGTACTTTTCAAGCTCCATGGTTCCCATTTAACCATTCAGCCACCTGACAGCCAGGCAACAGGCTTAAGAGAAGCTCCTCCTGGTCAAGTGAACCTCCATGCATAAACTGTCACTGATCCCACAATGACAGTTGTAAAACAAAACAGGTCCGTTAACCCTGATGCCCCAAGACTAACAGGCAGAGTCATTAGGTGAGAAACACAGGGGATGATAGAATGGGCCAGTAGGAGTTAGGGGGTCCCCTGCAACCCTCTGTTTGAATGAAGCTGCAGCAAAGACTCATGGAAACCCATCTGGAAAACTAGAGGAAAGTTACAGAAACAGAAGCCTGAAGTTAAGGTGGCAACTCAGAAGAAGACCATGGAGCTGGTGGCTAATGTCTGGCAGCAACAAGGACAAACCTGTTTTGGGGCAGGGTGAGGACTTCATCTCAGGTGGCAGAGGGTGAGGGTCAGTGGGTCACAGGAACTCCACCTTCCAGGAAGTCTGGCATGATCTCCTGGTGAGTTCTTCCTCCACTCAGAGTGACTCCTCCAAGGGAGGCTATGGCAGATGTTCCATTAATTCAAACTCTGCACCCATGTCCTGCATGATGCTTCACTATCAAGGAGGCTCCTCAAGGGTCTGAGGCAGCCAAGAAGGTATTGTGTTCTCCAGGCTCAAGAAAAGATAACTGACAATGTGACTCAGAGTCAATACCCTAAAGAGTGACTCCTCCGAGTAGTGGCGTAAGCCTGAATTTTGCAATCAATAGGTTGTGATCTGAGCCACAATCTTCCCCTGGTCTTGTTTTTGCTGACTGTATGGAGGTTCTCCATCTTTGGCTGCAGAGTATGTAATCAATCTGGTTTCTATGTTGGCCGTCTGGTGATGTCCATGTGTAAAGTCTCCTCTTGTGTTGCTGGAAGAGGGTGTTTGCTATGACCAGTGCGTTATCTTGGCAGAACTCCATCAGTCTTTGGCCTGCTTCATTCTGTGTTCCAAGACCAAATTTGCCTCCTATTCCATTTACTTTTTGATTTCCTACTTTGGCATTCCAGTCTCCTATGATAATGTGTACATCATTTCTTGGTGTCTGTTCTATGAGGTGTTCTAGGTCCTCATAGAACTGGTCAATTGTGGTTTCATCTGCACTAGTGGTTGGTGCGTATATTTGGATTACAGTGATATTGAATGGTTTGCCTTGTATTCTGACTGACATCATTCTATCATTTTTGAGATTATAGCCCATTACTGCTTTTCTTACCCTTTTGTTGACAATTATGACTACTCTGTGTTTTTTTTTTGAGGTTTTCTTGTCCACAGTAGTTGATATGATGGTTTCCAGAGCTGAATTCACCCATTCCTGTCCATTTTAACTCACTGATTCCCAAGATGTCAATGAGCTTAGAGAACAGTTTTATGAATTCTGCAATGTTTCACTGATAATTTGGTTAAATCTGTTAGAAATCATTGGCCACTGTTAGAAATCATTTTAATCAATCAAAACCTAGACTGCTGCCAAGAGTGAAACACCTAGAAGAGCACACCTCTGGACTTTTTAAGAAACATATTATTCGATATAGGCTTTAAAGAGTAAATTCACTACTGTTTGCTGTTTGTTAAGTCACCACCAGGTGATTGATTGATTGATTGATTGATTTGATTTATATGCCGCGCTACTTGGTGAAACCAACTCAGGGCGGCTCACAACATACAATCAAATACAATATAACAGTTCAATACAATATCATAATATCATAAAATACAGTACAACAAAATAAATATAAACACAGTGTAATCCACAATACAATCCACAATATAAAGCAAAGATACAATCCCAAAATACAGTCCAATATATAAAAAAATATAACAATATAATCAATTTTTATGGTTAATCTTGGAAGTCTGAGATGGAAACTAGTGTTCAGAGGTCTTTGGGAAGAAATGTGGAGTAATGGGTGGTTTATTTCTGCAATGGAATGAAATACATTCCTGCTGCAAAGCCTCTTGGGTGGGCAGCAAGGAAGTCCTGTGCCTCAGCATGTCTTAAAGCCCCAGTCAGGGTGGGTCCCAGGAGCAGATGGAAAAGTGTCATGGCAGATTTCCATGAATTCAAACTCTGCACCCATGTCCTGCATGATGCTTCACTCTCAGGGAGGCTCGCTGGTGGGATGACAAATTTTTTACTACTCCACCCTGACATCATGGACATCATGGGCGGAGCCAACATCATGACATAGTGGGCAGAGCCAACGTCATTATGTCATGACACTGTGGGCAGGGCCAAAGAAATTTTTTTAAAAATTGGCTAAAGCAGCAAGGGATAAAAAAAAAAGGACAGGTAGGAGTATTGATAGATAAAGATGGAAAAAGATGCAATAAAAGAAAAGAAAAAGCATTATTAATAGAAAATTTTTACAAAAATCTGTATTCATAAAAGGAGGTAAACTTGGGTAAAATGCGTGAATATTTTGAAAGACAGCAAATAAAAAAGGTAACTGAGGAACATAGGAACAAAATGGAGGAGGAAATATCGGTCAAGGAAATTGAGGAAATAATAAAAAAGTTAAAAAAAGAGAAGGCACCGGGTGAGGATGGGTTACCAGCGGAGTTTTACAAGGATTTCATGCCCTGGATTGCCCCGAGGTTACACAAATTATATAATGGGATATTAGAGGGAGATGCAACTCCAGATTCCTGGAATAGATCGGTAATTGCTTTGATTCCCAAGCCGGGTAAAAATTTAGAAAAAATTGAATCTTATAGACCAATATCCCTGATCAATCAAGATGCATAAATATTTACAACGATATTAGCAAACAGATTAAATAGTTTCATAGCCAATTATATCAAGGAGGACCAAGCTGGGTTTGTAAAGAATAGACACATGTCGGATCTTATAAGAAGAGTAGTGGACATATTGGACTTAGCCGAAAAAAGGAAAGAAAAGGTAGGTTTTTTAGCATTAGATATCTTTAAAGCTTTTGACTCCTTGCAATGGATGACGATCCATGAGATGATCAAACTATATGGATTTGGAGAAAAATTCCAAGGTATTATTAGAAAGTTATATAAACAAGGATCGGCAAGGGTTAAATTTAATTATACAACTATACAACTAGAACTATACAAATGACATAAGGCTAGAAGCGGGTACGAGACAGGGCTGTCTGTTGTCGCCATTGCTGTTTATAATGGCTATGGAATTTTTGGCAAACATAATTCGTCAAGATGAAGAAATAACAGGGGTTGAAGGGACTAAAGTAAGTCTTTACGCAGATGATACGTTAATAACGATGAAGCATCCAACAAAAATCATTTTTAAGATAAATAAGCATTTGAAAGATTTTGAGGAAGTTACGGGACTAAAAGTTAATTGGGATAAAACAGAAATGATTTTAATCAATGGAAATAAAGGGGACGAAGAAACAATAAAACGGAACCATAATGTATAGATCACACAGAAAATGAGATATTTAGGGGTAATGCTATCAAATAAAACTGGGGAACTTAAAGGCCTGAACTATGGCAGACAAAAGAAGGAGATGGAAAAGAAAATATTACAGCACAGTAAATTAAATCTGTCATGGTTTGGTAGAATAGCTTTATGTAAAATGATGTTGTTGCCTAAATTGAATTTTTTGTTCAATGTTTTACCGTTAAAACACACAGACAAGGAGCTGAATGAGTATCAAAATATGATTAATAGGTACTGTAATGGAAATCGAGGAGCCAGAATAACTAAGTTGATGTGGTATGTTTCACAAAAAGAGGGAGGATTGGGGATCCCAAACATTACTAAATATTATAGAGCCTTCCAAATAAGAAATATCATAAAACTATTAATTAGAGAAGAAACAGTGTGGGAAAAAATTGAAAGGAAAGATTTTTCGAAGCTTGGCAAGGCACAGTTTTTATGGGAAGGGAAGGAAAAAGGAAAAAAAAAGGCCCAGGGATTGATGTTAAATTCAACAATAGAGACATGGAGTAGAGTGAGAAAAGAACTTACTTTAGGAATTTCACCGGTTTTAGAGGTGGAAGATTTTCAGAATTTTCCAATAAAAATCGATAAAAAGATCAGGGACATATTGGCGGAAAAGAAAGTAAAATTACTGAAAGATTGGGTCAATACTTGCAGAGATCAAGAAAAAAGACGTGAGCTGTATTTGCAACTGCAATTGGATTGGTTTAAGATCCTTCAGATAAACAATTGGAACAAGACATTTTTATGGGAAAACGGTTTAAATAGAGATTGTACAGAATTCGAGATACTGTTGATTAGAGTAAGAAATGGAGAAATAGGAATCAAGGGAATAGTAAGTAAAATTTATAAGATTCTAAATAAGAGTCAAAAATACAAGAGGCGTTGAGACAAAGCTGGGAACAAGAGTTAGATATAAGGATAACAGAAATAAAATGGCAGAAGATATGGAAAAGAAGGATAATGAGGACTATGTCGGTTAGAGTTAAAGAGCATAACTACAAAATAATATGGAGATGGTACAGGACCCCAGTTGGCTTGCATCGAATGTATAGTAATTTGAGTGATACATGTTGGAGGTGTAAAAAAACAAGGGGAACATATGAACGTATGTGGTATAGCTGTGAATCTTTAAAAGGTTTTTGGGAAAGAATTGAAAAAGAGATAGAGAACATACTAAACATGCAAGTTAAACTGGGGTCAGATACAATTTTGCTAACCGACATAGATGAATATGACATGAATAAGGATAATAAAGAATTGTTGGCTATAATGTTGACTGTTGCAAGACAATGTATAGCTAAAAACTGGAAAAGCAATGATAAGATAAGTATCCAAGATTGGTATAAGCAAATGTGGGATTTGGCCCTTAATGAAAAACTTACATGGGACTTAAATTGCAGAAAAGGAAAAATGCAAAGTAACAATTTCTGGAGGATCTGGGAACCTTTTACAAGTTATACTTTGGGGAAAAAAAGGCATACCCCCTGTACAAGATCAGAACGACTTTTGGAAACTGTGAGGATATAGATCTCCCTGGATATTGTATATAGCACAAGGGTGATGTTAATGATGCAATTGAAAATAATGTGGAGAAGATTATGTTCTAAGAAATGTGGTTAAAATAATATCGCTATTTAGAGAAATTTGTTATATGATCTTCACAACTTTATGTATTTTTGTAACTGTTTTGTTTTGTATTTTTGTATTTTTTAAAATACCTAATAAAAAATTTTAAATTTAAAAATAAAAAAAATTAAAAAAATTTAAAAATTCAACCCATCCCCGCTAAAACATAAATCAACCCACCCACCTACCCCAAACACAAATAAAACCACCCCAAACACAAATAAACCAACCCACCCACCCCAAACACAAATCAACCCATCCACCCCAAACACAAATCCATCACTTACCTGGCATGGGGTCGGAGAGCAGGCACTAGGCGGTCAGCGCAAGCGCGGCTTGATTCCCAAACCCCTGTTCGCCTCTCCAAAGCTTACTGCGCATGCACAGAAATTCATTCTGATGCATGTGCACTTCACAATTGTAGCGTGCATGCGTCAGATTGAATTCTGCACATGCGCACTAAATTGGAGCCATTTTGGCTCCCTTTTTTTTAAAAAAATCTTTTTTTGAGGCGTCGGAACTGGACGCCTCAAAAAAAGAACTTCCCTCCCCAAGAACCCTCCAGGATTGTTCTTACCGGTTCTGGGGATCCAGTCAGAACCGGCAACATCCCATCACTGGGGAGGCTCCTCAGATAAAGGTTCCAGGGCACCCAAGAAGGAATTGTGTTCTCCAGGCTCAAGAAAAGATAACTTCAAAGTTTTAAATTGAGGGTTTTTTTAGGAATGCTTTTAAGAGTGTTTTATTGTGGTTTTTTTATGAGCTGTGAGCCGCCCTTTGTCACCTCGGTAAGGACGAGGGAGGTTGATAAGTATGAATAATAAATAAATAAATAAACTGACAATGTGAGGTGCTCACATTAGAAACCTCTCTAGGTCCAGGCCTCCTGTTTTCAAGTAGAAGTGGGGAATAGGGCCAGCAGGGTCAAATTCACGCCACCTCCACCTTTTATCTCCATGGTCAAAGTGAGCAGGGGACCCTGTCCATAGTCTGGCTCTCTCCTTAAGGCAAGGAGAGCCTCACCTGCAAGTGTTGCTAGCCAGAGAAACATAGAAGGAACTGAAAATAAGGATAGCAGACTGTGATTGTTATTGCATGATGCAGAAATGCCTGAAACATGACAGGACCCCAAGATCTCGGGGAGGAAATTGATTCACAGCCTTGCTCTACTTGCGTGGGTTTAGTAGGGTTACAACTTATAAAGACACCCTTCCTTTATGAAAGGGAGGGTTTTTCACAGTGGAATAAAGCCCAAATCAGAGTCAAAAGAGGTTTTTGAAAGCCTTTGGAAAGTTCAACTTACGGTTGATGAGCATCACAATTTCTGTAATAAGGAGGACCACGACTGCTATTCTGGCAGCTATTCCAAATCTTACAGTCTCAAGGAGTGGTTTTTCTGTTGAGGAAGAGAATTAAGAAAACACAGTAACCACCACTGACATCCCACCACGATCTAACCAGTGACTTTTGCAAAACAGAAATAATGACCCAAGGTGTTGCTGCCCACCTGAGATGTCCCTCATCTCTCCATCTATTGCTCCTCTGCTACCAGGATTCACCCATGGGAGAACAAGCCCTGACTCTACCGGATGGCAGCCAAGCCAGATAGGGAGCAATGGCCAACCTCCCCAACTCACTTGGCTGTCCACTTGTTACCTAATATTTTGAAATTCACCCTTTAGTTTAAGTTATATTCTTTTATTTTTAAATAAATTTCTTTGAACCTTTCAGTTTCCCTTGAAATAATCATCAGGCAACTGTTTGCACTGAACATTACACTTTCCATGTTCCCCATAGCACAGACCTTTGCCCCTAAGTGATGGCAGATGATGCCTGCATCACCTAACACCATTTCCTAGTCATTGTTAGTCTAACATCAATGAAGAAGATGGCCTTTGTATCCCACCCCCCTTCATTGACCGTTGGGTCATTTTTCAATGGTCTACATTTATAAATGTAAGCATTGCATAACACACTGAAATGGAGCCTGGAAATTAATGGAATTAGACCAGGAGGTTGATTTTGGAGTCATATTTAACATATGTTAATGTGTTAATCTCACCTCAGGAAACTAAATGCCTCTCTCTCCTGCTGGCCAAAGTCATTGTTTAACTTGAAGCTCTGCTCTTGGTCAACATTTAAGTTGATTCCTTTTAAGATAGGAATGTATATAGATAAATTCTATGGAATTATTTGTTTGTGTCTGATTATATTAATATTGTATTTTATGTCTTTTCATTCCAAGGAACAGTTAAATGGAAAATTATAACTAAAGGACAGCTCTGATAATTTAATCAATGCAGATATGTGGAGGAAAAACACCCTTTGCCCTCAGGAAATTCTTATCAAAAGATTCAAACTGGCTTTTCCAACCAGGCCCATCAGCCAGACGTGGAAGCCAACACCTATTGTGGAAATAAAGCTGGCAGAGAAGAAATGCCAGTTTACATATCAATGTGTTTGCAAGAAGTCAAGAAGCCAGTTTCATTGAAGAACTGGGGGGGAGGGGCATCTATGATGTACCAAACAACCTGATTTGCCTTTCATTGTGAAGGCTGGGATGCATAATTAAAAGAGTGTTGTGTTACTGTATTGTTTTGTACTTGAAGAAACACTTCTTGTTTTTGTGTTACTGATCTGCTGTACTTATCTTTTGTTCTGTGTAACCATAATTTTGAAATTAGTATGTTTAGTACTTTTATTTCCAATAAAATATGATTCTCTCATTTTTCTGATTTGCCATCCACTTCAAGTTTAGCCTTTCAGTCACGAGCACCACATGGTACTAGCAGGCGATTGTTAGCTGGGGAATGACTGCAAGGGTTAATGTTTAATAAATTTACAAAAGACCTCAAACTAACTTCCTCTCAGATCAAATGGACAAACCTATTCATTGTTGCTGTCCTGGAATTCTGAAGAAAATGTGTTAATTGCTTCAGGAGTAAGCTATTGACATGTCCTGAATGGGGGTTCTTAAATTGTCCTTAAATTGGTTCCCTTTTAGTATTTCCTTTGCTCTGTAATATTTTGATTCTTAACATGTTCTGTTTGGATTTTTGAAGCAGGACAAAGGACACTGTGACTTTTCAACCCAGAAAACAATTAAGCATAATCCTTTGAAGGTCACACCCTACTCAAAGAGTACCATCTTGGAATCTCTATTTACTATATGTAAACTGTGATGCTTGTCATCAGCAACAATAATGGGCTGGGATTTTCTTGGGAAGAGTCAACAATCAAGAGAATGTTTTGGGAAAGCACCATATATGGCTCTGAAGCTGACCTCATGGAAAATCTCCTCCCAGCCCTCCACGTGACATCCACCTGGACCAACCATAATTTGGGGGTGGACTTCTCTCCCATGTGGACACTGAGATGGAATTAATATAGCAGAGTGCTAGAAGTGGCTGGCTATGGCCACACCCTTGAGTGTGAGAGTGTTTTCTTGAGTAAAGACAAAACAAACTTTCAGCTTGGGTTGTAGGAATTCTCTATTTACACTATATACAAAGCTCTGCACGAAGTGCAAGGTTACACATGTCTTCAATTCAGACTATGTGGTGCAGCAAAGTCTATAAACAGTCTTGGAAGGCTTTAAACTTCTATCTTCAGTAAAGTAAAGCAAACACAGTCCAAACCTTATCTGTTCCTTCAAGGTCGGCTTTGAAGATAGTCAGCAGTTCCTTTAGCTCTCTTTCAAAACACAGAGTCTTTTATCAAGACACCACAATGTGGCAGTGGTATGTTGTCCAATGTCTTGCAGTCCGGCAAGGCAAACATACCAGGAAACGACGAAGCAGTCCAACAGCTGGCTGGCAACGATGGCAACAGCAGTGTCAGACAGCAGGCAGGCAACAGCAAGCAACAGTGGCACGAAGCACACAATGGCACGAAGCACACAATGGCACGAAGCGATGCAACGGCATAAAAGGCAAAATGGCATAAAGCAAAGTGTCTGAGAATGTTGCCTGAATTTATGCTACCTACAAACCCTTAATGATAGCACCTGGCTGGGGGTAACATGCAGAGCCTTAAAGGTACAGTCATTGGTTTGCTCTTGTTGCAAATACTAGCACATGTATCCTAACATACTCCCCCTTTGCGACGAGAGCACTCAACCGATGATTGATACGTTACAACAAAGATACATACAGAGATACAGAATACACATTCACAGTATCCCAAGCGTTTCTATACAGTATTTATGTTTTAACATTGGTAAAGGCTTTGTAAAAACATCTGCCACGTTTTCCTCGGTGGGAATATACTCTAGCTTAATGATGTTTTTTCGAACTGACTCTCTTACATTGAGGTATCTCAGATCAGTATGCCTAGACCGGCTCTTTACCCCTATACTGTTAGCAGTGGTTATTGCTGCTTGATTATCCTCATATACAACTATTGGTTCGGTACAGCTTACCCCTAGGTCCTTAATAAGCTGTACTAGGTGGGTTACCTCAGTGCATGTCAATGACAGGCAAGAGAATTCTGCCTCCATAGTTGATAAGGTTATGTGTTTCTGACGCAAGGAATTCCAGTCTATCGGTGCACCCCCTAACGTGACAACCATCCCTGATGTGGACTTTCTGGTGTCTGGGTCCGATGCAAAACTTGCGTCTGCATAAACTGCCAGTGTCAGGTTCCCTCTTGGCTCCAGATACAGTGCTCTCCTGATCGAATACTTTAGGTATCTCAGGACCCTTTTTGCCGCTTGCCAGTGTCTTACTTTCGGGTTTTCACAGTACCTGGCTAACTGATTTACGGCAAATGATATATCTGGCCGGGACCATGTAGCAATATAGGTCAAACTCCCTATCAATGACCTATATACGCCTTTATCGAACTCTGGCCCTTCGTTCACCTCCTGAAGGAAACCAGGAGTCATAGGAGTGTTCCATGGTTTTGCAAGTTCAAGCTTGTACCGCTTGAGTAACTGTGCTATTTTCTCAACCTGCGACAGCTTAAAACCCCTCGCTGTCTTTTCTATATCCACTCCTACGTATGACTTGATATCACCTAGGTCTCTGATATCAAATCTCTGTTTAATCCTTTCTATCAGTTCAGCAGCTGATTTCTCATCCGGAGAAATGACTGCAATGTCGTCTGTGAACACCAGGAGCAACATTGTTGCTTTGCCCGACTCCTTTTTAAACAGACACGGGTCTGCAATACCCTGGTTAAAACCTAAACTCTTAAGAAAATCCACTAGGCACATATTCCACTCGTACCCAGATTGTCGAAGGCCATACAGGCTCTTCGTTAGTTTCCAGCACACAGACTTGCTTTCCGGGCTAGTCAGCGTTGGTGGCCTCCTCAAATATATTTCATGCCTTAAGGGCGCATTGAGGTACGCTGTGGCCACGTCAATATGTTTGATCACATGCTTGTGCTTAGCTGCCCACGTTAATGCTGCTCTCAACGTGGTAGCCTTCAGTGATGGGGCGAAGACCTCATCGTAGTCCCCTTCACTCTGCCTAAACCCTTGAGCGACCATGCGAGCCTTACATATTTTACTTCCATCAGCACAGTTTTTGACCTTAAAAACCCACTTGCACCCAAGGACCTGTTTCCCTGCAGGTATGGGTACCTCTTGGAAGACTTGCAGGCTCTTCATTGAAGCTAACTCCTTGCTCATAGCCTCCTTCCATGGCTCTTGGTCAGATTTAGGTAATTCAGCCAGTTCTGCGAAGCTGGCTGGTTCTATGATTACTGAGCAGGCCTGATACCTGTCAGGTTGCCTCCTCTCCCTAGTAGACCGCCTGACGATGGCAGGTGGTCTGGGCACATTGGGTGTCTCACCCTGGGAGTCTGATTCAGAATCCTCTGACTTTACCATTACCCTCTGCTCGCTATTTGAGTGGTCAGAGACCCGATCCTGATCACTATCGGACTCACTCTCGCTTTTGATATTATCTCTGTCCGGTCTGGACAGTCTGGGACCAGCATTACTAGATCCCCTGGTTACTTCACTAGGTACTGGGTAGCCATTAGTCCTAGTAGGCGGGGGGCCCTGCTCCAGCCTGTCCCAACCTACGTTCTCTAAAAACTTTGCACTGGCGCTATTAAAAATTTCCTTAGTACCAGGCTTCCAAAAGCGATAGCATTTTCGGTTGGTTTCATAACCGACAAATATTAATTTGCGGGCACGGTGCTGTCCCTTGCGCCTTTGCTGAGCTGGTATGTGGACCCACGACGGACAACCAAAAACCCTTAAATGACCTAAGTCCGGCTGCCGTCCATGCCATAGTACATATGGTACCTGCCCAGTGGTAGCATTCACTGTTAGGTTTATCAAATGGGTGGCAGTAAGGGTTGCCTCCCCCCAAAGGGCATCAGGTAGTTGAGCGTCATTTAGGAGAGTCCGTACCATACCCTGTAGAGTCTGACCCCTGCGCTCCGCATAAGCATTATGCTGTGGGCGGTATGGCGCACTGAGCCTGTGCTCAATACCTCTCCTTGTCAGGAAATCTGAGAAAGCCTTGTTAACAAATTATCCCCCTTGGTCAGTGACCAGGCATTTAAGGCGTTTCCCTGTTTTACGTTCGGTCGCTTTAAGCCACTGAGCAAACTGATTCAGGCAGTCACTTTTCCGTTTCAGTAACCTTACAAACCCATATCTAGAATGATGGTCAATGATGTTCAGAATGTATTTTGCTCCCCCTAAAGATGGCTTTCTTGGTCCTATAAGATCTGCAAAGACCAGGTCCATCGGTTGCTCTGTGGAGAAGCCCTGCATCCTGTTTGCTGGTGCAGATTTAGACTTCTCTTCTCCACAGGCATTGCATTGCAAAAATCTATTGCAAGGCGATAGACTTATCCCTTTTACCTGGGACACAGTCTGCCCCAGAACTTTAAAACTGCAATGGCCCAACCTTCTGTGCAACAGGTGGATGCAGTTAAAGTGTGCAGGCCTGTTGTAATTTCCAACACTAACAACAGGTGGGGACTGGGGTTCTAACACATATAGCCCGTTCTTGTGGTGGGCTACAAAACACTTCGACTCCTTTCTGATAACACATTCACCATTCTTAAAGGTTACCTCATACCCTGCCCTATCCAACTCTCTCACTGAGAGTATATTTAGGAACCCAGGGATGTACAACATTTGCAAAGTAGTCCCCAATGGGGTAACATATACTTCACCTACACCCCTAGCAGGCACATCCTTTTTGTTTGCCAGTGAGACAACTGTGTCTGTCTCCTTTAAATTCCTAAAGCTCTTTCTTATAGATGAAATTGATCTTGTTGCCCCACTATCAATCACCCAAAGCTCCTCTGGCTTCGAGGAGCAACATACACCAGCTGGCTTCGAAGAAGCACTCCTCCTTTGCTTCTTTGGGCGTTTCCCAGCCTTGGTGGGACAAGACCTGGCAAAATGCCCAGGTTTCCCACAAGCAAAGCACCTCCGGGCGACTCCCACTGTTGTTTGCTGTTCGTTGCCTTTCTGGAACTGGGGAGCGCTGGCCTCTCGAAGTAGGGAACGTTCCAGCCTCCTCTGTGACTCCTCCAGTAGCCGAGGCTTGATTTCATCGAACACCATGTCTTGGCTTGGCAGAGCCCCAAGGGAAACCACGAAATCCTCGTAGCTCTCATCCAGGGAAGATAACAGGATACAGGCCTTTTGCTGCTCGTTGAACCCAAGACCTTTGTCCTCCAGGTCCAGGAGCTGGGTAGTTATAAGCTGTACGTGCTCAGCCATACTCCCACCTGGAGCAAGGTGAGTGCAGAAAAGCCTCCTGGCAAGCTGTATCTGCGCACCCACTGTTTTTCTCACAAACAGTCTCTTCAGGTTCTCCCAACAGGTGGCAGCAGAAGTCTCCCCTCTGATATGTACTAAGAGGGAGTCTGCAACAGTGAGCCCAATCACTGCCAGAGCTTGAGAGTTCTGTTCAATGACCTTGTTGTCACTTTCATCATCAGGGTCCAAAGCTGCCAAGTCCAGGGGCGTGGACACTGCACTCCACAAACCCTCCTTTCTCAGCAATAAAGAGCATTTTAATGCCCAAGCCTGGTAGTTCATGCCAGTGAGCTGAGGAACCAAACTCAAGCCTCCAGAAGTCATTGCTGCTACTTTAGTGTAAAATTCCTTCAAGCAAACAGAACAAACACTCTCTGCTACAAACAGGGCGTGGTCAATTAGTAGCACCTGGGCCCATAACCATTGAGATGGAATTGATATAGCAGAGTGCTAGAAGTGGCTGGCTATGGCCACACCCTTGAGTGTGAGAGTGTTTTCTTGAGTAAAGACAAAACAAACTTTCAGCTTGGGTTGTAGGAATTCTCTATTTACACTATATACAAAGCTCTGCACGAAGTGCAAGGTTACACATGTCTTCAATTCAGACTATGTGGTGCAGCAAAGTCTATAAACAGTCTTGGAAGGCTTTAAACTTCTATCTTCAGTAAAGCAAAGCAAACACAGTCCAAACCTTATCTGTTCCTTCAAGGTCGGCTTTGAAGATAGTCAGCAGTTCCTTTAGCTCTCTTTCAAAACACAGAGTCTTTTATCAAGGCACCACAATGTGGCAGTGGTATGTTGTCCAATGTCTTGCAGTCCGGCAAGGCAAACATACCAGGAAACGACGAAGCAGTCCAACAGCTGGCTGGCAACGATGGCAACAGCAGTGTCAGACAGCAGGCAGGCAACAGCAAGCAACAGTGGCACGAAGCACACAATGGCACGAAGCACACAATGGCACGAAGCGATGCAACGGCATAAAAGGCAAAATGGCATAAAGCAAAGTGTCTGAGAATGTTGCCTGAATTTATGCTACCTACAAACCCTTAATGATAGCACCTGGCTGGGGGTAACATGCAGAGCCTTAAAGGTACAGTCATTGGTTTGCTCTTGTTGCAAATACTAGCACATGTATCCTAACAGACACTTCTGAGCAAATCAAATGTGGGGGACAGACCCATTTCCCTCCCATGTGATGCCTTGAACCAATGATGTTTGTGCAATTCCCTTCTCCATTTTTGAATGCTCATAAAAGCTGGATGCAGCCATTGCCGGGGTGTGGAATCTTCCTCTTTTCCTGGTTTTACTCTGTGAAGGCAATCCAGTTGTCTCACAGTCTTCCTTTTTCTGTCTCTATCCAATGTTTATTTTTGTCTTTGTCTTATTCTCCAAGTAAACTTATCTAATTGCAGCAACCTGTTTGTGGCTCCTTTCTTAGTTAGGGCTAATTATGTGGTCTTTGGTTCCTGCTTCAACCCTGCCTGTGGAATTTCCCCTTACATTTAAAAGGTTACAATTTTTCAGGTAACATCTGTGTACTCATCTTCTTTGAATAGGACATGAGATTCCCTTTTGTCTTCCTAAACTGTAACATTCATCTGTAATAATCTGCAGTAATTAGTTTGCTTGGCAGCCATATGGATCATTATAAAAACTGAACTCTGAAGTCAGTACTTCACCTGATACCTGGCTTTTTCCATCTGCCTAGTTTTAGGTCAAAAACACAGGTACTTTGCTTTTTTGAAATGGCACCTTTCAGGTGGGCAAATGTCTGTATTGTTATTTTTTTCTTGTTTTCTTATTTGTTGTCTAAGTATGCTTCGTTAATTTGTATAAAACAATTTGTCTTTGGCTCATTTTTAAAGCTTCTGCCCATGAAATGATTCTTTAAATATTAAAACAAAATACTTTCCCACTTCTTGGCTTGGATGCTTGTAGCTCTGAAGCATGGAGTCTGAAATTTAGGTAACATCTTCCTTGCCAAGGGTTTAGATATCTCCAGCTAATCTGGGCCAAGGAAATGAAGGGGTCTGATGGGAAAGAAACTCATGCTTTCAGATGTCCCAGTGTCCGCTTTATGAGTCCCAGGGTCCACTTTAGGAGTCCCAATGTCCACTCTCCAGAAGCTGGAGAGACTTCCCAATGGAGAGACAGCACTGGGTCAGATTAGAAGGGTCTTTAAACTGAGACCTGATGTGTGGGCTCAGGTTCCAAATGGCTCCCTCCATCTCCAAGGTCCAAATGTTGATAGGTTCTTTTCTCACTTTACCTCCCCACACCCATCTCCATCTTGACTTGCTCCAGACCCTTCCTTCCCCACACCCATCAAGCATCCCTTCTTGATCATTCTCCCTCTGGTGGGGGTTGGCTGCCTACTTACTCTTTGGTTTTGGAGCTTGATCTTCACCATTGGGAGGCTCTGGTGTTTCTGTCAACAGAATAGGAAGGAGTTTATTCTCTTGATGTGAGGGATGGACCTGAGAAAGTCTCAGGATAATAAAAGGAGAGCTGGAAATACTCCTTCCAGCTTTATGGGCTGCTTAGGCTGGTCTCCTGCCTACTTAAGCCTGCTCTGGCTGGCCTGGGCTTTGCTCTACTGTCTGGGTGCTGGTAGATGGGAAAACAGCCCAGACTAAACTCAAGTTTTGTTATCTTCCATCCCTGCCCCACCTCAGTCTCGCATTCCTAGGGTGCAAAGGAGAGGGAGAGGGAAAGAAACCAGAGGCATCAGCCAAAGTCAGCTCAAGGGCCAGAGGAGGGACCTTCCACCCAAGACTGGACACTGTCTTCTTATGGCCAGAGGGTCAGAATGAACCCCTATGGGAAATGGTGGGATTCATCAGGTTCACAGCAGTTCACCAGAAATGGTTGCAGAAATTCCAGCCTGACCCTCCCACCCATCCAAGTTTTGAAATAAAGTAGTCCTAATTTGGGAGCAACGCAGGGCTTTCCCCCTGGCCATGCCCACCATACCATGCCCACAGAGTTGGTTGCAAAAGAAATTGAATCCCATCACTGCCTATGGGGGGTGGGGAGACAGAAATAGACTAAAACAGGTCTCTTATTCCTGCACTGGAGGAGGGGGGGATTAATGAAGGAAAAATGTACTTTTAGCCGGTGGTTCTGGGGGCTTTTTGGGTGCCATTTTCTTTTCCTACTTCCTTCTGTTTCATCCTTTGTTGGATCTGGAGGAACCAAATGATGAAGTAGATGATTAAAACAACCCCTTCAAAACCAAGGCTTTGAAATACCATTTAAAAGACATACTCATTGCAAGAACTCCTTTAAGCGGAATGACGGCTTAACGAGATCTCTAATGCTCTTCTGCCATTTCTTTTTAGACCATGATCCAGTGGTGGGCTTCAGCAGGTTTAAACCAGTTCACCAGACGAGTAGCGGAAATTCTGGCTGGCCCCTCGGCCGTCCAAATTTTGACATAAAGTAGTCCTAATTTGGGTGCAATACAGGGCTTTTCCCCCTGGCCATGCCCACCAGACCACACCCACAGAGTAGGTAGTAATTTTTTTTTTGAATCCCACCACTGCCATGACCATGTCTTCCCAGGGGATCAGAAGATACTGCTGGTTTCCCAGGACAGACAGCATTTGGGAGCCTTGGGATTCGTGGTTAAATGATGGCAGTATCCCATCTTCCTGTGGAGAAGCTCCCTTCCCACAGACTCTCCAATTCTCACATTAAGAAGACCTCTACTCCAGGCCTAGGTAAGGTACTCCCCAAAGACCCACTTCCAGTCATCAGTAATAGGCAGAACTAATGGCAGGACAAGGGTGCCCCTTCTGAGTAAGTAATGCTTCCCTTCCTTGCAATGCATCTTCCCTCTTCCTTACCTTCTTCCCCTTTGGCTCAAGTCTTCCTCCTTCAAGTGTTTCAACTGCCTTCACCTATGATGCAAAACATTCCAGAACATCCCTTGTGTGTTCTGCCCACCCAGCATTCTCACCTCTCCTGGGACCACTGAGGCAGCTAGACAGTGCTGGCAGTGGAGGCAGAAGATGCCAGGGAAGTTGTCATTCATTCATTCACTCCTTGGTCTATAATGCTATATCATGATTAAATTCCCCTCTCTAGTTGTCACATTTCCCATCAGAAACTGGGAACCCAGGACAGAATAATAGCTACCCCAAGTGGTGCTTGCACCAAAATGTGGGTGGGTGGATGGGTGGATGGATGGATGGATGGATGGATGGATGGATGGATGGATGGATGGATGGATGGATGGATGGATGGATGGATGGATGGATGGATGGATTCGAGTGGGATTTAATCCACTTGGAGACCATCACCCTTCCCTGTGGACTTCAGCATCCAAACAAATAGTTCTCAGGGTGGTCATGGTAGTTAACCGCCGCATGACACTCGGCATTGAGTCACTGGCAGTATGGTCTACTGCATTACCACAGCAGGATAACCTGGCCAGACATAAAAGTCTACCACTATTAAATTTGGAGTGATGGAGAACAGATCCTTCACTTCCTCTTTATGAATATTTATCAGGGAGTATAAGTGAAATAGATAGATAGATAGATAGATAGATAGATAGATAGATAGATAGATAGATAGATAGATAGATAGATAGATAGACAGATAGATTTACACACCCTAAAAACATCAGAACAATATAGGTTAGAATTTTAAAAGTTCTTAAAATCTATAATTAAAACCAATTAAAACTGCAACTAAATCTTTATATAATTTAAAACTTAAAACCTTAAGGGGGGAGGGGGAGGTCAAACCAACCCGCAGGCTGAGGTCATTGTGCCTCCAGTACTCCAGGCCTGCTCTGCCAGCCAGGTTTTTATACCCTTCCGAAAGGGCAGCAGCTAGATAATCCATGAGGCATCACACACAGATCGATTGGGCTCTTCTTGAGTGCAGTTTTCTTCCTCTGTGTGTTGGACTCCCATGGGAATCATGGGCCTCTCTGGATTATCCCAACTGGTACAAGGGTCCCAAGGCCTAAGTGAGGGTTTTTCCTCTTCCCATCAGGCACCTGCCTTTCCCCACGTTCTGCCTCCAGATGCTTGACTTCTGGCTGGTGAAAAGCAGGTGGGTTGCAGGAGGAAAATCCGTTGCTTAGCCCTTGGGACACAAAGAGATAAGGCCTGTTTGGTTGGCCTTCTTCCATTTTTGGTGTTTCCTTATTGAACACCAGATTTGAACTGTGTTCTGACCCTTTGCTGGACGCTTGCCAGGTATCAGGTGAACCTGGGTAATTAGGATACATCCAATCAGATCCCAAAATTGGGGTAAACAACTCTGGTCCTGTTACCTGGATTTTAAAACCAAACACATCGTTTCATTTTAATTTCTTTAATAAAGTTAAAAACAGACAACCACTACACACACGGGCCAAAGATATGGGATATAAGGGGGAAACCAATGCTTAATAGCTAGTGTCATGAAATAAATTTATTCAAGACTTGATATAAAAGCACCTGGAAACCTCTGCAAAAGGAGCGTTATTAAAAGGGAAGTCCCATCCGTAACGTACGCAAGGAATGTAAGCAATTACAGTAGATTAAAAATCGCTGATTAAGAATTGGTTTCTCCCCAAGGGTCACCCTGAATCACCCAGCTAAGAATCGGCTGGAATCAATGGCTTAATCCTTCTATTTGTCTCCATTTCCCGAGATAACATGGCTGACACTGTAGCAATTTCTGAGCCTGCAAAAGACAAGGAGCGGCTTAGCGGAGCCCTCACCTCAGGTTGACACCAAAAGCCTCCCGCTTCCTAACAACCAAGCCCCGCCATTGGAGGACAGCAACCGAAGAGCGATTCTGGTTGGCCAAGACGCGCTAGCCTCTTCATTCACTATACAAGCCTTTGATTCATTCATAAAAGCCGCTAGATACAGTGTATCGCTCTGTAAATATTTCCTGACCGCAAGACGACACTTTGTAACAGATTTACAACCGCCTGGGGAAATTGCTTCCTCTAGAAACAATGAACTGCTTGCTACCTTTGCTACTGCCCTTCTGTATGTGTAAATTGTCAAATGTAATTTCAGAAATTGCTTTTGTACTGTTGAACTAAGCTTTTGTACTATTTAATCAAGAAGTGTAAAAACTCATTTAATTGCCCCTTCTTGTAAACATTATTTACAACTGCCAATGCTAGCCTATACTTGATTGTCGACCAGTGTGTGTGTATAAAAATGTTGGGGAATGGGAGGGATTTAGCTCTTTCCTAGAATAGCAAGGATTGATTTCACGAGGGTGGTTTTATCAGAACGGGTGAGGTATAGACTTCTAGTTTTATAGAGTGGCCACTATAAATTAGAACTCTGTTGAATACCAATAAACCAATTTGTTTTGATTAAAACTTTGCCTCATTTTTGAGTTCCTAGGGTTCAATATTTCTCTGCCAGGGCACGATCTGAGTATAAAATATTTCAGGTAACAATTTTTGGTGCCATGACTCGGATTGGGTCCCTGGTGCCTGCGGGAACCCCCCCCCCCCCGGTTTCGGAACCCACTAAGGGAAGCAGGCCAAAAAGGGAGAAAAGCCTCAGGAACGAATCTCTGACCCGAAATTGATGATCGGCCTTCGAGAGACACATCGGGATCCATCTCTCTCTCCAACGAAAGCTGCAAGATTGGTAAGAAAATATTTGATTTCTTTGGGGGTCCTGCTAGAATTTTTGCCAAGTTAAGTTAAACAGCCAGCTGAATCTTTCTTCTCCCCGAGTGGCAGCCTGGGCTTTTTTGGGGTGTGTGTGTGACAAGAATGTTTAACGAACATGAGTCACGTCGGATTGGGTACTAGCCTGGTTTAGCCAACCCGCTAGAAATTGCAAAATCAGGAACTGTCCGCCTGTGAGCAACCTTTAGTTTAAAGTCAGGGTTCAGTGAGAGTAGGTTCATCACCTGAAGCTGAATTCTTTACGGACTGGGCAGGGTTTCCAATAGATAGGTGGCTCCTATTGAGGAAATCGTCTAGGCACAGGGTATTAGAGTAATTAACTAATGCCTGGTCAAGATAGGGGCCATTGCCGTGAGACCAGGCCAAAAGTGATTTCAATAGACGGGTGATTCCCGTTGAGAAACAAAAAACAGGGGGAAACTTGAGCGTGATCTGCTCCTAGCACCTAGTGTATAGGGTAACTCGGAGAGCGCAAATACTTAGATCTAAGCAATTGGAATCTCATTGACCATGGGACGGGTAATGAGTGTTCAGGCTGGGCTGGAGGATAATGCTAGCAGGATGCCGCTGAGCAATATCCTTAAAAACTGGAAAATTTAGTAGGACCCAAATCTAAATTAAGCAAGCGGAGATTAAAATTCCTTTGTACTCAAGATTGGCCCTTTCAGAAGGACCTCAAGCCAGGCTGGCCTAAAGAAGGCAATCTAGATATTCACAAGCTTAGAGCACTAATTAAATGGTGTGAAACGAGTCCAGGGAGATCTGGGGATCTGGAATATGCATCGCTCTTCATGAGGCATGCAAATCCAGAACGATAACCTTGTGAGGGCAATGTTTACATTGTTCGGGAAAAGACAAGGTCTCCTTCCAAACTTGGAGAACCCTCCAAATACAAGGAGTTGATTGAAGATGCGAGGGAAGAGGACCCCCTGGGTCCATTGTACCTTCTGGCACCTTTAATTCCTCAACCTGCCCATGGTCTCCTTGAAAATCCTGTGGCATTACCACAGCCCCTGGTACCATCTGCTCCTATTGTCGAACAGGGCAGACTCAACGACATGCTTCCCGGGTTCGATGCCTTGTGTCCCACTCCAGTGAATCCAGCAGGTCCAGGCCCAGAAATTAACCTGCTGGACTTTTCGGACATGCCCCAACGGGGGTTGTTTGAAAAGAACAGAGTCGGGGACGTGGGAGTCGAGCCTGGGAAACAAGTGGTAGTGCCTCACGAAGTGGGAGCAGAAATACTGAAGGGGATGATGGAAAGTGCCATAAGCGAAATGAAGGAGATCATGAGGGAAGAAATGGATACTTTAATATGCTGTGGTCACCCTTAACGGGACAGTCAAGGCTCGCCTGCTCCCTGTGGGAACCTCTGCCCAAATTCCTGAACTAATTGCCCTTACCAGAGCCTTGCAAGTTGGTGCCAAAAAGGACATTAATATTTTCACGGATTCCAGGTATGCCTTTTGTGTGCTGCATGTTTTTGGGATAATGTGGAGAAATAGGGACTTTAAAAGCGCGGAGGGAGAGCCCATTAAAACGGAGAATATGTGTTGAAATTGCTGCAGGCTGTACATGAACCCTCCAAAGTCTCGGTAACATTCGGAAAAGCCACTGAACCACACCAAAGGGAAGGCAATCGCCTTGCCAATGAGGCAGCAAAAACAGCGGCGTCTCTAGAAATTGAGAAGGAACTGATTAACCTCGCCCCAGTTCCTGCACCCGCAATTAAATTACCCACCAACCCGACATACACTAATAAGGAAAGACGCTATGGCTATGTGAAAGGGGCATCTATGAATGAGCATGGGTGGATAATATTTAATGATGGGAAAATTCTTATCCCTAGATCACTTGGTACAGAAATCACTAGGGAAATTCACAAACGCACACACACAAGTCCTAATGTATTAATGGAATGCATACAATCATGGGCTGTCGTTAAAGACTTGGTCCGGATTGCTACGGAGATCTGTAAAATGTGCATTACCTGCGTGAAAAACAACCCTCATACGGGAATTCGAAAGGGTCCCTGGGGAAGCCAGCCTCCCGGATCTTTTCCAGGAGCACGCTGGCAAGTAGATTTCGCTGAAATGTATCCGAGCAGGGGTTTCAAACATTGTTTCAAACCTGACAGGGTGGGTGGAAGCATTCCCATTTCGCACAAACCAGACAAAGGAGGTTGTAAGAAAATTAATTTATGACATAATACCCAGATTCAGGATCCACTGGCAGGGCATAAATTCCGACAACAGAAGGCATTTTGTGGCGGAAATTACCCAGCAGGTAGCAAAGGCACTAGATATCCCCTGGTCATTACATGCAGCGTGGCACCCTGAGAGTAGCGGGCAAGTGGAAAGAGCAAACCAGACCATAAAAACACACCTTCGTAAAATGATTCAAGAAACAGGTCTGGGGTGGGTGGATCTGCTTCCTCAGGCATTGTTGTGGATTTGAATCTTGTCTCGAGGTAAACTGGCAATCTCCCCCTTTGAAGCCATGTATGGTTGTCCTTACCCGGTAGGGGTGCTGGGGACTCAATTGCAAAGGTATTTGGAAAACATGTCTAATCTTTTCCAAGAAAATTTACAGTCTCTCCTCAACAAGCAGATACACACGATACGCACCCCGCTACACACTTTTCACCCAGGGGATTGGGTGTATGTTAAAGCTTTTAACCCAGGATTTACCGAAACGCATTCGAGGGGGCCCTTCCAAGTCCTTATGACAGGATTGTAGCCTGGATATACTATACGAGAGCCCGCAAAGCTCCGACCCCAGCACCAGAGGAACAATTCCCTATAAAGAGACTGGCATTGGAAGACTACAATAAGACAAAGAAGAAGAAAGGAGAGAAGGATCTCTGGTCTGTGGAAGGCCTAGAAGGTTTGAAACTCCTGTTCAAAAAGCGGCAGGATACCGCCACACATCAGGACCTGCCTGACACACCAGTGAAGTAGTATTGTATCTTTTATTACCTGTTTATTCTTCTTGGTATTGCTAGCATACTACTTTTAAGCTTCCTTTATCTGTCTTTTTTAATTTTATTTTTATTAGGTATATAAAACAATACAAATTAAGTAATACATAAAAACAATACACAACACAAAAATATAAAAAGAAAAAAAAGATCCACATGAATAACAATGCTAAGTTAGTTTCTTCAACCATAAAGTAGATATGAATCAAACTTGAAAATAAACAAAAACTGAAAATACCAAAATTATAAACTAACCCAGATTAATCTCCTAATTGCTAATACGTATTGTTCACCTACACTATTATGTTTCGGCGCTTTAATTCCACCTTGTGATATGTACAATGTCCGTGGAATTATGTTTCCTCATAATTTCCAAAAATCATTTTGTTCCGGGGCAGGGACCAGGCCTTTATTCTGAACCATCACATAATCAAAAAATGGTTTCCAAACCCTCCAGAAATTATTACCAGATGATTTACCCTTTCTAAGATTTAGATCACAAGTGAGCTTTTCATTAAGTGTTAAATCCCACATTTCCTTGTACCAATCCTTTATTTTTAACTTTTCATTATTCTTCCAATTTTTCGCAATGCACTGCCTTGCCACCGATAACATCACCGCCATCAATTCCTTATTATCTTTACTCATTTTGTATTTGTCCACCTCTGTTAACAAGATTGTATCCGACCCCAATTCGAGCTGCATGTCCAATATATTCTTGATATCATTTTCTATTTTCCCCCAAAAGTCTTTCAAATGATCACAACTCCACCACATATGCTCATATGTACCTCTTACTTTTTTGCATCTCCAGCAATTTTCACTCAAGTTTTTATACATTTGATGCAGCCCCATTGGGGTCCTATACCATCTCCAAATTAACTTGTAATTGTGTTCTTTCACTCTAACCAACATAGATCTCATAATCCTTCTCCACATAGTACCCCATTTTTTCCAGTAATTATCACATTCAATTCCTGTTCCCAACTATTTTTCAATACTTCTTGAATTTTCCTGGCTTTATTTAATATTTTATAAATTTGACTTACTATCCCTTTAATTCCTATGTCTCCATTTCTTAATTTGGCCAGAAGTGTCTCAAATTCCGTAAGCTCCCTGTCTAAACCAACCTCAGATAAAAATCTCTTATTCCAATTATTCATCTGGAGGGTTTTGAACCAGTCCAACTCCAATTGCTGATAAAGCTCGCTTCTCTTCTCTTGGTCTCTACAAGCTTTGACCCAATCTTTCAATAATAGGACCCCGTTTTCTAATAAAATATCCTTAATCCTTCTATCCATTTTTACCGGAAAATTATTGAAATCCTCTAATTCTGTAACCAGTGAGATGCCTGGGTTAAGTTCTTTTCTTGCTCTATTCCATTCCTCTATGGTTGATCTTATCATTTCCCCCTGTATTTTCCTCAATTTTTTATCCTTTTCTCCACATAAAAACAATGCCTTCCCAATGCTAGAAAATTCTTTTCTTTCTAGTTTCCCCCATATGGGCTCTTCTCTAATTAGTAATTTAATAATGTTTCTTATCTGAAAGGCTCTGTAATACTTACTAATATTCGGAATACCCAATCTCCCTTCTTTTTGCGGTGAATACCACAACATCTTAGCTATTCTGGCTCCACGTTTTCCATTGCAAAATCTATTTATGATGTTTTGATACATTTTCAATTCTTTATCTGTATGTTTTAATGGCAGGGGGTCAAATAAAAAATTCAATTTAGGTAACAACATCATTTTGCACATTGCCACCCTGCCAAACCATGACAGATTTAATTTATTATATTGTGTTATTTTCTTTTCAATCTCTTTCATTTGTTTACCATAATTCAGACCTTTAAAATCCCCAGTCTTCCTAGTAAGTATTACCCCTAAATATCTTAGTTTGTGTGGAATCTGAATGTTATATTTTTGTTTTATTAGTTCTTCATCTTCTTTGTTCCCATTGACTAAAATCATTTCTTTTTTATCCCAGTTCACTCTTAATCCTGTTATCTCCTCAAATATTTTCAGATGTATGTTAATCTTTGGAATTGCTTTTATTGGCTGTTTTACCGTAATTAGTGTATCGTCTGCGTATAAACTTACTTTATTCCCTTCAATTCCAGATATTTCTTCATCCTGTCGAATTGAGTTTGCCAAAAATTCCATAGACAATATAAATAATGTAGGTGACAAAGGACAACCCTGCCTTGTTCCGGCCTCCAAATTTATATCTCCTGTATAACTGTCATTAAATTTGACTCTTGCTGTTCCCTGATTGTATAAATTTTTGATAATTTTTTGAAATTTGTCACCAAATCCGTATAATCTAATCATCTCGTGGATCGTTGCCCATTGTAAAGAATCAAAAGCTTTAAAAATATCCAATGCTAAAAAACCCACCCTATCTTTTTTCTTTTCGGCTATATCCAATAAATCCACCACCCTTCTTGTGAGATCTGACATATATCTGTCCTTTACAAACCCCGCTTGATCCACTTTTATATATTTGGCTATAAAACTATTTAATCTGTTTACCATTATTGATGAAAAGATTTTTGCATCCTGATTGATTAAGGATATTGGCCTATATGATTCTATTTTCTGTAGGTCCTTACCAGGCTTAGGGATCAAAACAATTGTTGATCTATTCCAAGAATGTGGTGTTGCATCTCCCTCTAGTATCCCGTTAAATAATTTGTGTAATCTCGGAACTATCCAAGGTTTACAATCCTTATAAAATTCAGCTGATAACCCGTCCTCTCCTGGTGTTTTATCCAATTTTAACTTCTTAATTACCTCCTCGATTTCCTTTACTGAAATTTGTTCCTCCATTCTATTTCTGTGCTCTTCTGATATTGGTGTAATGTGCTGTTTTTTGAAATAATCCCCCATCTTTTCCAAATTTACCTCCTTCTTTGGATATAGATCTTTATAAATGTTTTCTATTAATTCTGCTTTCTCCTTCCTTTTATTGCATCGTTTTCCATTCTTATCTACCAAAACCCCAACCTGACCTCTATTTTTCTTATCTCGCTGCCTTTGCCAATAACTTAGAGTTATTACTATATTCAAAATCTTTTTTAACTTTTTCTATGTCCGTAGCCTCCAATTCCTTCTTAATTTTTTGTATCTCTTGTAAAATTCTCTGATCTTTACTCCTTGCATGTTCCGAGTGAAGTTGTTTTAATTGTTTTTCCAGTTCCTGAAGCCTATTAATATTCCGTTTCTTTCTCCAACTACTTAATTTTATAGATTATCCCCTGAAAATCCCTTTCATTGTATCCCATACCACTCCAGAGCTGACCTCATTATTATCATTCCATATCCAATATTCATCCCATTTCTCCATTATTTGCTTTTTCGTGTTCTCCTCTTTATACAATTTTGAATTATATCTCCAAATATATTTTCCCCTTCATTTTCATCCAATTTTATATCTATGCTTATCCTAGCATGGTCCGATTCCCTGAATGTTCCTATTTTGATATCCTCAATTTCTTTTAATAAGCCTTCTGTAACCAATATGTAATCTATTCTTGAATACATGTTATGAATTTGGGAATAATAAGTATATTCCCTTTGTTGACCCTTAAGTTCTCTCCACACATCTTTTATACCCATTGATTTAACCCATTCATCCAATATATAGTTTTTACCTTTCTTTTTGGAGTTTGTACTATCAATCTCAGAGCTTAACAAATTGAACCCCCCCCCCCCAAATGACCATGTTCCTTGTTCCTTCCTTATTTAAAATTCTTCCCATCTTTTCTAAAAATTCTTCCTGATTACTGTTTGGAGCATAAATATTAACCAACGTTATCGCCTCATCTTCAATGTTCCCTTTAACTATCAAATACCTCCCCTGCAGGTCAGCTATAGATTTTATCACACTAAAACCCAATTTTTCTGAAATCAGAGTTGCAACTCCTCTCTCTTTAGATGTCCCATAAGCCATTTCATATATTTCAATTCCTTTATCTGTCTTTAAGGGTTTTTTTTTGAATTTTAAGTTTCCTTTGAAGTATTTAGAATGTGTAAAATGTTAAAATGTGTTCTTGTAGTTTGGGTAACTTGCCACATTTCTACCCCTGGATTGGCATTGTATTCCCCAATCCGCCAAATTAGCATTCATGAGAACATATGGGAATATTTAGGAAGAAACATTGCCAATATGTCCAACATATGTTTAAAACCTGGGAATTCTGCAGGGCAAGTGGCGGCTGCTTGCTTAGTGGCTGTTACCTCCGACATTTACCCTTTGCAAAGAGCCTCCTTTCTGGATTGGGAAGGCAAACCACTTACATATAAAAATGCACCTGCCCTGGGGCACATAGTTCAAGGATCATACCCAACACTTACCAAATTTAGAGTGGGGACAGTAACCAAGTCCCCTTTTTTGTGTGCATTGGGAAGGGTGCAAGGCCAGATGCTTTAATGTCACCCCCGACTCCCAGGTATTGAAATGCGAAGCCACAGAACGGGTTCCATATGTCCACAGCTACATCAAGTTCCCACAGGGTTGGTTCATGGTTTGTGGAACCCAAGTATACTCCTACATCCCAGCCCTCGTAACGGGGGGCCTTGCTCCTTGGCAAGACTTAGCGTAATCATCACAACCAGGGAAATGCTCGCTGAAGGAGAAAGGTCTAAAAGGAGCATAGAGACACATGGGCTCACCCCAGACTGCGACTCCTCTGTACACTTATTTTCTCCAGCTGAGTATATTGCACTCGCTTCCTCGCTAGTGGGAGTCCCTGGACTCACAGTCCATGCTGAAAAGCAACTCAACAAGCTGGCATGCTCTGTGGTAAAGAGATTAAACTTCACCAGCAGGGCTCTACACTTAATCAATCAGGAGCTGGCTGAAATCAAGGATGCCACATTACAAAACCACATGAACATTGACTATTTGTTACTATTACATAATAGAAAGTCACCGATTTTAAAGGAATGTGTTGCCTGAATTTGATGGCTAATGAGAAAAAGGTGGAAGGTGCAATTCATGGGCTCCAAAATCTTACAACAGAAATAAAGCAGGATGATGGGTTCTCGAAGTGGGACTGGTTAACGAGTTGGTTGCCAAATTTAGGGTATCTAAAACATCTGTTTGTCGCAGGAATAGGAATTGCAATGGTTCTAGTTTTAATTTGTGTCTGCATACTCCTCCTACAATCTCTTAGAACATTTTGTGCTGTCCCAATTAGACGAAGACCTAGTGGTTAAATTATTACTGAAACCAGCTCAGTCTGAGACTGAAATTTTCTTTGAAAATTTCATTTCGCGAGGGAATGGCAAGGATTGTTACCTAGATTTTAAGACCAGACACATCGCTTCATTTTAATTCCTTTAATAAACTTACAATCAGAGAATCACTACATACACATGGGCAAAAGGTATTGGGATACAGGAGGAGAAACCAATGCTTAATAGCTAACATGAAATAAATTTATTTTAGGCTTGATATAAAAACACTTGAAAACCTCTGCAAAGGAAACGTGATTAAAAGGGAAGTCCGGTCAGTCACGTACGCAGGAATAAGTAATTGCAGTAGATTAAGAATCGCTAATTAAGTATTGGTTTCTCCCCAAGGGTCTTCCTAAGTCACTCATTCAAGAATCAGCTGGAATCCATGGCTTAATAATTCTCTTTGTCTTCATTTCCTAAGATAACCCGGTTGACATTGTAGCGATTTCCGAGGCTGCAAAAGACAAGGAGCGGCTTAGCGGAGCCTTCACCTCAGGTTGACACCAAAAGCCTCCTGCCTCCTAACGCTATTGGAGGATAGCTACCGGATAACGATCATGATTGGTTAAAGCGCGCTAGCCTGTTCATTCACTATACAAGCCTTTGATTTATTCATAAAAGCCGCTAGATACAGTGTATCGCTTTGTAAATATTTCCCGACCGCAAGATGACACTTTGTAACAGATCTATGACCGCCTGGGGAGATCGCTTCCTCCAGAAACTATGAACTGCCTTTGCCAATGCCCCTCTGTACGTGTAAATTGTCATGTGTACTTTCGGAAATTACTTCTATACTGTTTAATTAAGCTTTTGTACCATGTAATCAAGAAGTGTAAAGACTCATTTAATTGCCTCATTTTAGTAAACAGCATTTGCAACTGCCATCACTAATCCAGGATTAATTGTCGACC
Source organism: Furcifer pardalis (assembly GCA_030440675.1). Classification (NCBI taxonomy): domain Eukaryota; kingdom Metazoa; phylum Chordata; class Lepidosauria; order Squamata; family Chamaeleonidae; genus Furcifer; species Furcifer pardalis. The sequence goes on from CP126892.1 coordinate 131,105,497, forward strand.
AGTAAAAATGTATAAAAATGTTGGGGAATGGGAGGGACTTCAGCTCATCCTTAGAATAGCTGGAATTGGGCTCACGAGGGAGGTTTTCTCAGAACGGGTGAGGTATAGACTTCTAGTTTCATAGAGTGGCCACTATAAATTAGAATTCTGTTTAATATCAATAAACCAAAGTTGTTTTGATCAAAACCTTGCCTCGTTTTTATTATTATTATTATTATTATTATTATTATTATTATTATTATTATTATTATTATTATTATTATTATTATTATTATTATTATTATTATTATTATTATTATATTTGTATTTATATGCCGCCCTCCTTGCCGAAGCAACTCAGAGCGGCTTACAATGTTACAATATCAAATATAAGAGCAACAACATATCAATATAACAAATATAATACAGTCAAAATATTAGATTAAAACATCCTAAGAATAATCAAAGATACTGTAATATAAGTCGTTACAGCATCAAAATTCACTAACAACAATATCAAACAACAATCAAACTTCTAGTATCAGTTCAGTTTACACATAGAAAAGCAAAAAACTAAACAAAAACAATTACTAAACCCGCAATAAGTGACAAGCCAGTCCGCCCCACCGCAGGTATTTCTGGTGGCGGTGGCTGCTCGAGCTGCTGCGCTTTTATCGTCTCCTGGGCAGAGGTGATGGGGCCTGGGGGAGGGCGGGAGCGTTGCCTCACCGCCCGCAGCTGAAGGTCCTCTCCCCCGGCGTGATTGCGAGTCCGGAGGGAAGGCGGGAGCGTCCTCACTCCACCGCCGTTGCTGCCGCGCTCTTATCGTCTCCTGGGCAGAGGTGACGGGGCCCGGGGGAGGGCGGGAGCGTTGCCTCACCGCCCGCAGCTGAAGGTCCTCTCCCCCGGCATGATGGCAAGTCCGGAGGGAAGGCGGGAGCGTCCTCACTCCACCGCCGTTGCTGCCGCGCTTTTATCGTCTCCCGGGCAGAGGTGACGGGGCCCGGGGGAGGGCGGGAGCGTTGCCTCACCGCCTGCAGCTGAAGGTCCTCTCCCCCGGCGTGATGGCGAGTCTGGAGGGAAGGCTTAATATTTCTCTGCCAGGGCATGATCCAATCATTAAGAATTTCAGGTAACATAGCTGTTCGAAAGCAAGACATTGCAAGTAGATCAATAGGGACCACTTGGGTGGGAAGGTAAACAGGGTTCTGTGTGCTCCGGTGTCTAGTCATGACTGCCACATGACCATGGGAACGTCTGCAGAAGCGGACAGCCCTGGCTCCGAACCCTAGAGTCAGGTGTGACTGGCTTTCGAGCAAGGGAAAACTTTACCTTCCTTTTGGGAGAGGAGAAGCCTACCCTCAGAGGGGCATTCTGGGAAGTGTAGTTTCCCCGGTGAGGACCTAGGCCCAGGAGCAAGGGGGAGATGATGGAGGTGGGTGGGTGGGCAGGAACTACAGCTCCCACCCAGCCTTGCCCAACCTGTGGCCTGGCCGAGGCCTACTCTGAAAGCCTTGCTCTGAAGGGGTTTTCCTCTCCATTTTTAAAAACCTGAGGGAAAGTTCCCTCCCCTCCCCTGAAGTCTCCCCTTTGGAGCCCCAACCTGGACAGACTCTTCGGGGAGAAGCCTAGGCTGCCTTCCCTTTGGCCCTCTCTCGTCTGGCAGGCCTTGGGGGGGGGCTCTCTCTCTCTCCCCATTGCCCACCATTTCCCTCACCAGGCCCAGCTGGCTGGGCTGGAAACTTGAGGCCCTCCTGAGGCAGGACTTGCTCTTTTCTGGAAGAAGAGCGGGTGGGCTTTTTTCAGAAGTCATTTTTTAAAAACAATTCCTCCCTAAGGAAACCCCCACCCCCATCCCTCATTTTGTCCTCCTGGGCCATTTCACACACAGGGCCGTGAAGGCGGTGCCCAAGCAAATCATGGTCCGCTCTGTCGGGGGGGCTGAAGGCTCCCTGGAGAAGACGCCCTCCCTGCACAGCCACCTCTTGGGCACAACGACCTCCCTGCACGGCAGCTCCTCTGACCAAGTGGCCATCCTGCCCCCGGCCTCTTTGGAGCCAGAAGCAGCTCAGGGAGCCCAGAGGCTTGATTCTGGGAGTAAGCATTTGGGCCAGCACTTGCCCACTGACTTGAGCAGAGGGTCCTGGTTCCCTCCAGAGGGAGGCCATGGGCCCCAGGGGGGAGCCGGCTAGGGAGCCCCACAGGGCTCTTGCAAGAAGGAGGGCTCATACTTTGCTGCCCTGGGAGGCCCGTGTTTCCCCAGAGAAGATGGCAAACCTGCCTCTTTTGGCCCTCCAGATATTTGGGGCCAGGAAGTACGGCTGACACATGCACTGGCCACAGAGCCTGGGAGTCAAAGGCTGAAACACCTGGAAGGCCAAACCTTTGGGAATGACTCTTCTTCAGCCCCTTTCAACGGCCTCAGCAAAACACATTTGTCTTCAATGCCGCCAACAGTTGTCTCTACAGTATGGGTTCAATGTTATAATATTTCACCACCTTTATTGCTTCTGTGGATAATTGCCCAGCGACCTTGTTTCGGGTGACAAGATCCCTCCTTGGTAGAGTGGGGTCAGGCCCCAGTTAGCAGGGATCTGCTGAGGCTTTTACTGATTATCTGACAGAGAAAATCACTCAAATTCACTCGAAGATTAATCCTGGCATGGATAATGTAGAGCTGGGGTTATTATTATTATTATTTCGATTTATATGCTGCCCCACTTGGCAAAAACCAACTCCGGCCGGCTTACATCATAAAATCGAATACAATTGGGTTGCCCAGAGCGCAGTCTGGCTACGTTATCTGGGATCACTTTGATCCAGTTGTCCCTGAGGAAGTGGACAACTGGATCCACCAAACAGATGCCCTGAATAATAGTCCAGGAAAAACATCCAGATGCCCTGAATAACAGTCCAAAAAAACAACCCAGATGTCCTGAATAATAGTCCAGGAAAACCGCACTGATGCCGTGAATAATAATCCAGGAAAACCACCAAGATGCCCTGAATAATAGTCCAGGAAAACCACACAGATGCCCTGAATAATAGTCCGTGAAAACTACCAAGATGCCCTGAATAATAATCCAGAAAAACCAAACAGATGCCCTGAATAATAGTCCAGGAAAACCACTCAGATGACATGAATAATAGTCCAGGAAAACTACCCAGATGCCCTGAATAATAGTCCAGGAAAACCACTCAGATGGCCTGAAAAATAATCCAGAAAAAACAACAACCAGATGCCCTGAATAATAGTCAAGGAAAACCACCCAGATGACCTTAATAATCGTCCAGGAAAACTACCCAGATACCCTGAATAATAGACCAGGAAAACCACCCATATGCCCTGAATAATAGTCGAGGAAAACCACCAAGATGCCCTAAATAATAGTCCAGAAAAAACATCCAGATGACCTGAATAATAGTCCAGGAAAACCATCCAGATGCCCTGAATAATAGTCCAGGAAAACCACCCAGATGCCCTGAATAATAGTCCGGGAAAACCACCCAGATGCCCTGAATAATAGTCCGGGAAAACCACCAAGATGCCCTGAATAATTGTCAGGGAAAACCACCCAGATGCCCTGAATAATAGTCCGTGAAAACCATCAGGATGCCCTGAATAATAATCCAGGAAAACAAAACATGCTCTGAACAATTGTCCAGGAAAACCACCCACATGCCCTGAATAATAGTCCAGAATAAACATCCAGATGACCTGAATAGTAGTCCAGGAAAACTACCCAGATGCCCTGAATAATAGTCCAGGAAAACCACCAATTCATCCAGTCCACACCACCCTCGTTGCTCAACATATTAATTTAGACCAAATGCAAACATTCAGAGGTCAATGGAGAAATGTTAAATTTACAGGCACCTGAGCTAGTATGAAGAAGAAGACTGGGGGGGGGGGATTGATGGAAGGAACCATGGAGACCAGCAGAAACCATGTTCGTGATAGTGTTTTTTGTAGGAAGGACAGGAAAAACAGCAGTAGATGGTACCACTTGAGGCAGGAAGAACAATGAGGACCAGAGAGGAAATGCCCTGAAGGTAATGGCAGGAAATAAGCAGATTGGAAGGCCACACAGAAAGCGTATGAGGGCTGCAGGATGCGGCCCCTGGATTAATGCATTCAATACATAAACTATGGTCAGATTTGCACCTTTGTTGAGATGTATAAATGGGACCGTGGTGGCTTGGTGGTTAAGATACTAAATTTGACGACTATAAGGTTGGCAGGCCCCCAGTTCAAGACCCCGATGCTGTACGACGGAGAGAGCACCCGTTGTCTGTCCGAGCTCCTGCCTGCCTTGCAGTACAAAAGCAAGAAATTGCAAGTAGATAAATAGGTACCACTCCGGTGGGAAAGGTAACAGCCTTCCAGGCACTCTCGTGTCTTTTGTCATGCCTGCCACATGACCAATTTTAAACCAATTTAAACCAAAGAAGATGGAGACTTTTGACCACCAAAGAAAAGTGGAAGGAGCTGGACACGATGAGATAGGGTTGGGTTGGAGCTAAGGCAGTCCAGAGCAGATACTATAGAAGTCCCTTCCCCCCAAACTAGGTAAAGGTAAAGGTCACCCTTGCTCAAAAGCCTGTCGTATCCATCTCTAGGGCCCAGTGCTCATCTGCTTACAGCCAAAGAGCCAGTGCTGACTGCATCTGCAGATGTTTCCATGGACATGTGGCAGGCACGCCTGTGACACTGGAGTGCACAGAACACTGTTTCCCTTCCTACCAAAGTGGTATCTACTGATCTACAGTCAAACCTCACATAAAGAGCTGGGTGAAACTGCATTCTTGTGCTTGCTTGTCTGTCATCTTGCTTGACTACAACCCTTTTCCCTTCGAACCCCTGAATTTGGTATATAAAGAACATGCCTGTAAGTTTCATTCTTTGTCTGATGAAGTGGACTTGATCCACAAAAGCTAACAATAAAAACATAGCTGTTAGTCTTTAAAGTACTACAGTGTTTTTTGTTTTGTTTTGTTTTGTTTTCTGAGATCGCTTAAAGAGTAACTCACTTAAAGAGCAGAATTTTCTCTGAATGTTCGCTTCACTTAACAAATAAAACCAACCAAAAACTCGCTTAACAAATAAATCAGGGGTCGCAATCCCCCCCCCACTTACAATGGTGTTTCACTTGTTACATGAAATTTTAAGATTCCAACACATCATTTTATTTAACTCTTTAATAAATTTACAATCAGAAAAACCCATTGTACACACATGGGAAAAGGTATGAAAATAAGGGGAGAAGCCAACGTTTAATGGCTAGTAAAAGAAATAAAATCATACAAGGTTTAATTTAAAAAGCATTTGGAAACCCCTCCAAGGGGGGGTGATTAAATGGGAAGAGCCCACTAGTCACGTATACTCTGACAAGGAATGTAAATAATTAAAGAAAGGCTGATTGAGAGTTGTCTTCCCATTTCCAAAGGAATGTAAACCAGGAACTAATTATGTCACCTTTGTTCCCATTTTCTGAGCATCAAGAAATCACCCAGAGGTGTGACAAAAGAACTGTTTTTTCCTCCAAGAACCCTGATGAGTGATCTGGCAGAGGGGCAGCAGAACAATAGCACCTAATCACCTGTTATCTCCCATCTCCTGAAGCTTCAGAGATGTTGCAATAACTCCATCCAGAAGACAAAGGCTATTTTGCCACCACCCCATTGTAAATGTAAATGCCAATGTGTACTTTTGGAAATTACTTTTGCACAGTATTATTAAGCTTTTATACATGTAATCAAGAAGTGTAAATAACTCTTTTAATTGCCCCTATTCCAAGTGTTACCCAAAATTCTGAAACAGGCACCGCATTCTCTTATATTTGATTAATATGTGTTTATTAAAGTTATTTAACATTGCACACACACACACGCAAAACCCATGAACTAGGAAACACGAAGGGGGAAGAAACCAACATCTATAAACTACATTAAAGCAGGGCTAATAAAGCCTTCATAATGGGAAAATTAATAAAGGAAAAATTAAGGTAACTTTCATATGGTTTAATATAAAACGCCAGGGAAACCTTGGCAGAAGAGACGTGACAAAAAGGAGAGGTCCTGGTCCGTCACGTACACACCAGAGAGATTAAGAAAAGCTAATTTAAATTAAAAGGTTGGCTTCTTCCCCCAAGGGTTCCTGACTGTGTCACCCAGCCAAAATTCAATCAACTTAATCAGTTTCTTTGTTTTCTTCTTTTAAGATAACTCAGCCTTTACAGTAGTCAATTTCCTAGCTGCAACATACAGAAAGCAGCTTAGCGGAGGCTTCACCCCAGGATGACACCGAACTATTCCCGCCCCCTAACGCCATTGGAGGACAACATCGAAAAGTCGACGCTGATTGGATAAGACATGCCTGGCTGCTCACTGCCTCTACAGCCTTTGATTCATTCATTGAATGGACTAGATACATTGTTTCCTTTGAAAATACTTTCCTGACCACAGAAATGCAGCCTGTAACAGATTAACCTTTGAGGAAATTGCTTCCTCCAGAAAATAATAGGATCGCTTGATTCCAAACCTTCCTCACTGTGTAACCCCCGGATTTTGCTTTGTGTCTTCAAGATATCCGTAAACAAAATGTGTAAATTGCTCCTTAATTGCCCTGTCCCAAGTAAACAACTCCTTCATGCAGATGTCACCCAGTAAAAAAGTATAAATTATTTGGGGAGTGGGAGGGATTTAGCTCACTCCACAGAATAGCGTGGGTGGGTTCACGGGCGCAGGTTTTATCAAAACAGTTGAGGCAGAGAGACTTCTAGTTTGTAGCCTGGCCACTATAAATTAGAACCCTTGTTTAATGCCAATAAACTAATGTTGTTTTGATTAAAAACCTGTCTCGTTATTGAGTTCCTAGAGTTTGATATTTCTCTGCCAGGGCACGAACCGTGTACCCTAAAATTTGGGGTAACACAAGTAAACAACCCCTTTACCCAGATGTCGACCAGTGTAACTGTATAAATTGTTGGGGAGTGAGAGGGAAGCTTGAGCTCCGTCACAGAATAGCGTGATGGGCTCCCGAGAATGGTTTTTCTTTAAAACGGTTGAGGTGGAGACTTCTAGTTTATATATTGGTCAATGTAAATTAGAACCCTTAATACCAATAAAACCAATTTTGTTTTGATCAAAACCATGCCTCGGTGTCTGTTTTTGAGGTTAATTAATTCTCCACCAAGAAACGAACCAAGCCCTAAAATTTCAGGTAACACACTTAAAGAGCAAACTCACTTAAAGAGCAATCCTGTGGAACGCATTATGCTCTTTAAGCGAGGTACCACTGTACTTGCAATTTCTTGCTTCCAAAATGCTAGGTTGGCAGGAGCTGGGAGAGATGACTGGAGCACATTTCATCATGCAATACTCTGGTCTTGAACTGCTGACCTTCCGGTCACCAAGTTCTGAGTCTTAACCACTTGTGCCACTGCAGTTCCCCCAAGTACAACTCTTTTTTGGATCACAACTTCCCGAATCTCCCAGATAGCATAGCCAGATGTCATCCAAAGGGGATTTTCCAAAGTTCTGAGATCCCAAGCCAGAGGGGTCAAGTGAGCGGGAGAAGATACAGGCCAAGCTTGCTGTTAGATGAGGTCAGTCTACAGGTGAGGTAGCCTACAGGTATGTCCCAGAGACCATAAGGATGTACATCCTGGGAGGTATTTCTTTTTTTAAAAAATCTGATGAATTTTACTTAAATAAGGACTACCTTTGAACTGATTTTTGAACTAGATGGTGAGATTTGGGTGGCTAAATGGTTGGTGGAGAAAAGAAAATTTAATGAGGACTTATGTTTGGGCAACGACAAAGTGTAGAAAGTGGCTTCATTTTGGCAGCCCAGTTTGTTTGAGTGCAAGAGAATAGCATTTAATTGCCACTAATTACCATAACTAGTGGAACACAGCCAGGAATGAGCACAGTCAACTTGTTAATTAACAGCGATTTTTCATCACAGTTTATTCAGTTACACTTAAAGGTAAAGGTCACTCTTGCTTGAAAGCGTGTTGTTGTGTCTGACTCTAGGGTTTAGTGCTCATCTCTGTTTAGAGCCAAAGAGCCAGCACTGTCTGCGTTTGCAGACATTTCTGTGGACATGAAACAACTTTAAACCCTCTTTCTCCCAATGAGTCTTGTCTTTGCAAGAAGTGTCATAATTCTGCTATTCTAGTTTAGTTGTTGCTGCTTTTCATCGATACTCTGGGATTGGTGCTATATTTCAATGCAGGAGAAGAGAACGTCCTGTTTTCTATTCTTACAATTTAATAAGAAAATCCGGTTAAATTTTGGACTTAGCCTAGATGCTGGGAGATGTAAAAGAGTCTCTTCCTTGCTTTGACTCCTCAGCCTTCATGAACAAGATAAGAACGTACTTCAAGGGCAACACATGGAACATAAATATTGGGAGGAATTTCTGTGACATTCTGTTCTTGATAAATCCCATGGAAACCTCTGAGAGGCATCATTGGCCTGAATCTCCGAGTGGGAGGGAGGCCTTCGGTTCCACAGCTACGAGCTGTTGCATCAAAAATAGCTCTCGGTTTATTGCCTTTGTGTGCCAGGTTTTTGCAAGATATATCCAAGGCGACTTAACTGCATAAAACCCACAGTTTAAAGAAGAAGATGGCAAATCCTTGGACAAAATATTAAACAAAACAAAAATCTGAAAATGGACTAATAGTAGACACTGATGAAAATGGGGTTGAACTGAAATGGAGGCTGACAAAGCTTCTTCTTCTTCTTCTTCTTCTTCTTCTTCTTCTTCTTCTTCTTCTTCTTCTTCTTCTTCTTCTTCTTCTTCTTCTTCTTCTTCTTCTTCTTCTTCTTCTTCTTCTTCTTCTTCTTCTTCTTTTGTATCCCAATCAAACCACGGACTGCCAAAATGAAGCCACTAACTTCACTTTGTCCTTGCCCAAACCCAAGACTTCATTGGTGCATGCCTCTGGCAGCAATTGGCAGACCAGTCAAAGAGCCAATGGATTCTATAGCTTTCCAAAGCTGGTAAAGTTGCAGAAAACAAAACAGCTGTATTGAATACACACCTGGTGAAATCAAAAGGGGTTTCCCCCACAGGAGGGTATCTTAGGGTAGACTGTAGATCCTTAAGGTTCTCAGTCCTCAAAAAGTTCCTTTTTAAAATGTCTACCAATGCATATTGAGAGGGACAAAATCTAATAAAAATGAATGAGAAGGAGAACATTTAATAAAAATTGTATATATTTAGATATACAGTACTGCCTTGAGTTGCATCCTGTTAAACTGTCTGGAACGGTCATAAATTGATTAGGCCATGAGCTTGGGGGGAAAAGTTCAGCTTTGACAATTATAGAAGTGCTTATGCCACTGAAAGTACTTTATTGAATTACTTATGCTACACAAGTTACTTTTATTGAATAATTGCTAACTCTTGCTTTTTGTAATCATGCTTGCTATCCAATGGGGATCTTTTGCCCAGACAGACCCGGTGCATAATCTGGGGGTCCTCCTTGACTCACAACTCCTGCTCAAAGAGCTGGTGGCAGGCGTGGCCAGGAGGGCTTTTGCTCAACTTTGAGTGATTTCCCAATTACACCCATTCCTGGAGTGGGACTACTTGGTTATAGTCACTCATGCACTGGTCACCTCCAGACTAGATTATTGCAATGCGCTCTACATTGGGCTGCCCTTGATGTCCATTTGGAGGCTGCAAGTGGTGCAAAATGTAGCTGCCCACGTGGTGATGGGGTGTGGGTGCTATGCCCATGCCTCACCCTTGTTGCGGGAGCTGCATTGGCTCCCAGTGTGCCTCCGGGTGCTGGTGATTACCTTTAAAGCCTTATATGGTAGTGGACCAGATTACCTAAGAGACCGCCCGTCCCACCAGAGCGGACTGGAGGGGCTCTCTAATGATACCAATGGCTAGAGAGGCTCATCTCTCTAGCACTAGAAGGAGGGATTTTCGGTATCCTCTCTGGTCCTGTGGAATCTCCTGCCACCAAGCCACACCTCCAGTCAGAGTTATTAGCCTTTAGAAAAGGCCTCAAAACTTGGCTGGCCCAGTAGGTGTGGGGTGCTGCCTGTGGAGCAAACCCTCCCTCCCCCGCCGGTTCATGTGAATCAATGGCCATCTGGGTTTTAGTCTTAAACTGTGAATGTGGAGGGGTATGATTTTTTAATGCTTTTATGGTTTTAATTGTTATTGTGGGGATACTTGTATATTTTAGTATTCTCATTGGTTAGACTGTAAGCCACCCAGAGTAGCCTCAAAAGGGGGAAGCGATAAAAGTTGAACTACATAAATAAATGGGCTGGCTTGGTGCCATTTATGGCCACGGCCTCCAGCTATCTTCCGAAAAAGAGGAAACAAAAGGCTGAGGCACACTGTAATTCTCACTCAGACTTTTGGAAATTATTCCATCTGAGTCCTGCTAGCAGAAAATAATCATTTTGCTGTTTTTCACCTATGTCTGTGGTCTGTTCTTATCTCTGGGATGAATAGCCACTACAGTATTAGTTGGAGAGTGTAAAAAAACCTACATTTTTGCCTTCACAGAGTAACACAGCTACTGCTTTAAATAATTCTGGTCTCTGTTCCCTTTCCTATGTTGACTTTATTTGCAGGAGGGAGAGTTTCATCTTTGGCAAAAGCCTTCCAAATCAGGGGTCCTGATTCCCTGGGAGGGTCCGTAAAGCCTTGCAGGTGGCGCACATGTTACCTGGATTTTGAGTCCAAAAACATCATTTCATTTTAATTCCTTTAATAAAGTGACAATCAGAGAACCACTACACACACAGGCCAAAGGTATGGGATATAGGGGGAGAAACCAATGCTTAATAGCTAGCGTTATGAAATAAATTTATTCAAGGCTTTGATATAAAAGCACCTGAAAAACTCTGCAAAGGGAACGTGATTAAAAGGGAAGTCCCGTCAGTCACGTACACAGGAATGTAAGCAATTACAGTAGATTAAGAATAGCTAATTAAGAACTGGTTTTGCCCCAAGGGTCACCCTGAATCACCCAGTCAATAATCGGGGGTTCAGTGAGAGTAGGCTCATCACCTGAACCTGAATTCTTTACGGATTGGGCAGGGTTTCCAATAGATAGGTGGCTCCTAGTGAGGAAACCGTCAAGGCACGGGGTATTAGAGTAATTAACTAATACACGTGGCGAAGTGGCTAGCCTGGTCAAGAAAGGGGTCGTGCCCTTTGAGACCAGGGTAAATTCGTTTCAATAGACGGGTGATTCCCGTTGAGAAACAAAAACAGGGGGAAACTTGAGCATGATCCTCTCTTAGCACCTAGTGTAGAGGGTAACTCGGAGAGCTCAAAGACTTAGATCTAAGCAATTGGAATCTCATTGACCATGGAAAGGGTAATGAGTGTTCATGCTGGGCTGGAGGATAGTTCAGAAAAACAACCCAGATGCCCTGAATAATAATCCAGGAAGGCCGCACTGATGCCCTGAATAATAATCCAGGAAAACCACCAAGATAGTCCAGGAAAACCACCCAGATGTCCTTAATAATAGTCCTGGAAAACCACCCAGATTCCCTGAATAATAGTCCAGGAAAACCACCCGGATGCCCTGAATAATAATCCAGGAAAAGAACCCAGAAGCCCAGAATCATAGTCCAGGAAAAGCACCTGGATTTCCTAAATAAAAGTCCAGGAAAAACACCCAGATACCCAGAATAATAGTCCGGCAAAACCACCCAGATGCCCTGAATAATATTCCAGAAAAACAACAAAGATGCCTTGAAAAATAATCCAGGAAAACCACCCAGATGCCCTGAATAATAGTCCGTGAATACTAACAAGATGCCCTGAATAATAGTCCGGGAAAACTATCCAGATGTCCTGAATAATAGTCCATGAGAACCACCCAGATGACCTGAATAATAGTCCAGGAAAAACCACCAGATGCCATGACAAATAGTCTGGCAAAACCACCCAATTGCCCTGAATAAAAGTCCAGCAAACCCACCCAGATGCCCTGAATATTAGTCCAGAAAAATAACCCGGATGCCCTGAATAATAGTCCAGGAAAACCACCCAGATGCCCTGAATAATAGTCCAGGAAAACCACCCAGATGCCATGAATAATAGTCCAGAAAAACAACCTGGATGCCCTGAATAATAGTTGAAGAAAAACACCCAGATGCCCTGAATCATAGTCATGGAAAAAGCTTCCAAACGCCCAGAATAATTGTCCGGGAAAACCACCCAGATACCCTGAATAATACTCCAGAAAAACCACCCAGATGCCCTGAATAATAATAGTCCAAGAAAACCAACCAGATGCCCTGAATAATAGTCCAGAAAAAACACGCAGATGACCTGAATAATAGTCCGGCAAAACCACCCAAATGTATTGAATAATAATCCAGGAAAACCACCCACATGCAGTGAATAAGAGTCCAGGAAACCACCAAGATGCCGTGAATAGTTGTCCGGCAAAACCATCCAGATGCCCTGAATAATAGTCCAGCAAAACCACCGAGATGCCCTGAATAGTAGTCCAGGAAAACCACCCAGATGCCCTGAATAATAGTCCAGGAAAACCACCATGATGTCCTGAATAATAGTCCAGGAAAACCACCCAGATGCCCTGAATAATAGTCCAAGAAAACCACCAAGATGCCCTGAATAATAGTCCAGAAAAAACACACAGATGACCTGAAAAATAGTCTAGGAAAAATACCCAGATGCCCTGAATAATAGGCTGGCAAAACCACCCAAATGTACTGAATAATAGTTCTGGAAAAACACCCAGATGCCCTGAATAATAGTCCAGGAAAACGACCCAGATGCCCTGAACAATAGTCCGGGAAAACCATCCAGATGCCATGAATAACAGTGTGGCAAAAACAACGAGATGCCCTGAATAGTAGTCCTGGAAAACCATCCAGATGCTCTGAATAATCATCCGGGAAAACCACCCAGATTCCCTGAATAATAGTCCAGGAAAACTATCCGGATGCCCTGAATAATAGTCCATGAAAACCACCCAGATGCCCTTAATAATAGTCCAGGAAAACAACCCAGATGCCCTGAATAATAGCCCAGGGAAACCACCCAGATGCCCTTAATAATAGTCCAGAAAAACCACCAGGATGCCCTGAATAATAGTCCAGAAAAACCACCCAGATGCCCTGAATAATCATCCGGGAAAACCACCCAGATTCCCTGAATAATAGTCCAGGAAAACTATCCGGATGCCCTGAATAATAGTCCATGAAAACCACCCAGATTCCCTAAATAATAGTCCAGGAAAACTATCCGGATGCCCTGAATAATAGTCCATGAGAACCACCAAGATGCCCTGAATAATAGTCCAGGAAAAGAACCCAAATGCCCTGAATAATTGTTTCGGAAAACAACAAGATGCACTGAATAATAGAATTCAAAAATCACCCAGATGTCCTGAATAATAGTCCAGGAAAACCATCCAGATGCTCTGAATAATAGTCCAGGAAAACCACCCAGATGCCCTGAAAAATAGTACAGAAAATCACCCAGATGCCCTGAATAATAATGGTCCAAGAAAACCACCAGGATGCCCTCAATAATAGTCCAGAAAAAACAAGCAGATGACCTGAATAATAGTCCGGCAAAACCACCCAAATGTATTGAATAATAGTCAAGGAAAACCACCCAGGTGCACTGAATAAGAGTCCAGGAAACCACCAAGATGCCGTGAATAGTTGTCCGGCAAAACCATCCAGATGCCCTGAATAATAGTCCGGCAAAACCACCCAGATGCCCTGAATAATAGTCCAGGAAAACCACCCAGATGCCCTGAATAATAGTCCATGAATACCAACAAGATGCCCTGAATAATAGTCAAGGAAAACTACCCAGATGCCCTGAATAATAGTCCGGGAAAACTATCCAGATGCCCTGAAAAATAGTCCATGAGAACCACCCAGATGCCCTGAATAATAGTCCAGGAAAACCACCCAGATGCCCGGAATAATAGTCCAGGAAAAAACCCCAGATGCCCTGAATAATAGTCCGGTAAAACCACCCAAAAGCCCTGAATAATAGTCCAGGAAAACCACCCAGATGTCATGAATAATAGTCCAGGAAAACGACCCGGATGCTCTGAATAATAGTCCGGGAAAACCATCCAGATGTCCTGAATAATAGTCCAGGAAAAGAACCCAGATGCCCTGAATAATAGTCCGGTAAAACCACCCAAATGCCCTGAATAATAGTCCGTGAATACCAACAAGATGCACTGAATAATAGTCGAGCAAAACTACTCAGAAGCCCTGAATAATAGACCGGGAAAACTATCCAAATGCCCTGAAAAATAGTCCATGAGAACCACCCAGATGCTCTGAATAATAGTCCAGGAAAACCACCCAGATGCCCAGAATAATAGTCCAGGAAAAACCATCAGATGCCCTGAATAATAGTCCGGCAAAACCACCCAAATGCCCTGGATAATAGTCCAGGAAAACCACCCAGATGCCCAGAATAATAGTCCAGGAAAAAACCCCAGATGCCCTGAAAAATAGTCCGGTAAAACCACCCAAAAGCCCTGAATAATAGTCCAGGAAACCACCCAGATGTCATGAATAATAGTCCAGGAAAACGACCCGGATGCTCTGAATAATAGTCCGGGAAAACCATCCAGATGTCCTGAATAATTGTCCGACAAAACCTTCCAGATGCCCTGAATAATAGTCCGGCAAAACCACCGAGATGTCCTGAATAATAGTCCAAGAAAACCACCCAGATGCCCTGAATAATAGTCCAGGAAAACCTCCCAGATGTCCTGAATAATAGTCCGGCAAAACTATCCAGATGCCCTAAATAATAGTCCTGGAAAACCACCCAGATGCCCTGAAAAATAGTCCAGGAAACCCCCCAGATGCCCTGAATAATAGTCCGGCAAAACCACCCAAATGCCCTGAATAATAGCCCAGGAAAACCACCCAGATGCCTTGAATAATAGTCCAGAAAAAACACGCTGATGACCTGAATAATTGTCCGGCAAAACCACCCAAATGTATTGAATAATAGTCCAGGAAAACCACCCAGATGCCCTGAAAAATAGTACAGAAAATCACCCAGGTGCCCTGAATAATAATGGTCCAAGAAAACCACCAGGATGCCCTCAATAATAGTCCAGAAAAAACAAGCAGATGACCTGAATAATACTCCGGCAAAACCACCCACATGTATTGAATAATAGTCAAGGAAAACCACCCAGGTGCACTGAATAAGAGTCCAGGAAACCACCAAGATGCCGTGAATAGTTGTCCGGCAAAACCATCCAGATGCCCTGAATAATAGTCCGGCAAAACCACCCAGATGCCCTGAATAATAGTCCAGGAAAACCACCCAGATGCCATGAATAATAGTCCATGAATACCAACAAGATGCCCTGAATAATAGTCAAGGAAAACTACCCAGATGCCCTGAATAATAGTCCGGGAAAACTATCCAGATGCCTTGAATAATAGTCCATGAGAAAAACCCAGATGCCCTGAATAATAGTCCAGGGAAACCACCAAGATGCCCAGAATAATAGTCCAGGAAAAACCACCAGATGCCCTGAATAATAGTTCGGCTAAAACCACCCAAATGCCCTGAATAATAGTCCAGGAAAACCACCCAGATGCCCTGAATAATAGTCTGGCAAAACCACCCAGAAGCTCTGAATAATAGTCCGTGAATACCAACAAGATGCACTGAATAATAGTCGAGCAAAACTACTCTGATGCCCTGAATAATAGACCGGGAAAACTATCCAGATGCCCTGAAAAATAGTCCATGAGAACCGCCCAGATGCCCTGAATAATAGTCCAGGAAAACCACCCAGATGCCCAGAATAATAGTCCAGGAAAAACCACCAGATGCCCTGAATAATAGTCCGGCAAAACCACCCAAATGCCCTGGATAATAGTCCAGGAAAACCACCCAGATGCCCAGAATAATAGTCCAGGAAAAAACCCCAGATGCCCTGAATAATAGTCCGGTAAAACCACCCAAATGCCCTGAATAATAGTCCAGGAAAACCACCCAGATGCCATGAATAATAGTCCAGGAAAACGACCCGGATGCTCTGAATAATAGTCCGGGAAAACCATCCAGATGCCCTGAATAATTGTCCGGCAAAACCTTCCAGATGCCCTGAATAATAGTCCGGCAAAACCACCGAGATGTCCTGAATAATAGTCCAAGAAAACCACCCAGATGCCCTGAATAATAGTCCAGGAAAACCTCCCAGATGTCCTGAATAATAGTCCTGGAAAACCACCCAGGTGCCCTGAATAATAGTCCAGGAAAACCACCCAGATGCCCTGATAAATTGTCCAGAAAAAAGAGGCAGATGACCTGAATAATAGTCCAGGAAAATTACCCAGATGCCCTGAATAATAGTCCGGCAAAACTATCCAGATGCCCTAAATAATAGTCCTGGAAAACCACCCAGATGCCCTGAATAATAGTCCAGGAAACCCCCCAGATGCCCTGAATAATAGTCCGGCAAAACCACCCAAATGCCCTGAATAATAGCCCAGGAAAACCACGAAGAAGCACTGAATAATAGTCCGGGGAAACCATCCAGATGCCCTGAATAATAGCCCAGGAAAACCACGAAGAAGCACTGAATAATAGTCTGGGGAAACCATCCAGATGCCCTGAATAATTGTCTGGCAAAACCATCCAGAAGCCCTAGATAATAGTCCAGCAAACCCACCCAGATGCCCTGAATAATAGTCCAGAAAAATAACCCGGATGCTCTGAATAATAGTCCAGGAAAACCACCCAGATGCCCTGAATAATAGTCCAGGAAAACCACCCAGATGCCTTGAATAATAGTCCAGAAAAACAACCCGGATGCCCTGAATAATAGTTGAGGAAAAACACCCAGATGCCCTGAATCATAGTCATGGAAAAACCTTCCTAACACCCTGAATAATTGTCCGGGAAAACCACCCAGATGCCCTGAATAATAATAGTCCAAGAAAACTACCCAGATGCCCTGAATAATAGTCCAGAAAAAACACGCATCTGACCTGAATAATTGTCCGGCAAAACCACCCAAATGTATTGAATAATATTCCAGGAAAACCACCCAGATACACTGAATAAGAGTCCAGGAAACCACCAAGATGCCGTGAATAGTTGTCCGGCAAAACCATCCAGATGCCCTGAATAATAGTGTGGCAAAAACACCGAGATGCCCTGAATAGTAGTCCAGACAAACAACCCAGATGTCCTGAATAATAGTCTGGGAAAACCATCCAGATGCCCTGAATAATTGTCCAGCAAAACCATCCAGATGCCCTGAATAATAGTATGGCAACACCACCGAGATGTCATGAATAATAGTCCAAGAAAACCACCCAGATGCCCTGAATAATACTCCCGGAAAACCACCCAGATGCCCTGAATAATAGTCCAGGAATACCACCCAGATGTCCTGAATAATAGTCCTGGAAAACCACCCAGGTGCCCTGAATAATAGTCCAGGAAAACCACCCAGATGCCCTGAAAAATTGTCCAGAAAAAACAGGCAGATGACCTGAATAATAGTCCAGGAAAATTACCCAGATGCCCTGAATAATAGTCCGGCAAAATTTCCAGATGCTCTGAAAAATAGTCCAGGAAAACCACCCAGATGCCCTGAATAATAGTCCAGGAAACCCCCCAGATGCCCTGAACAATAGTCCGGCAAAACCACCCAAATGCCATGAATAATAGCCCAAGAAAACCACCCAGATGCCTTGAATAATAATAGTCCAAGAAAACCACCCAGATGCCTTGAATAATAGTCCAGAAAAAACACGCTGATGACCTGAATAATTGTCCGGCAAAACCATCAAGAAGCCCTAGATAATAGTCCAGCAAACCCACCCAGATGCCCTGAATAATAGTCCAGAAAAATAACCCGGATGCCCTGAATAATAGTCCAGGAAAACCACCCAGATGCCCTGAATAATAGTCCAGGAAAACCACCCAGATGCCATGAATAATAGTCCAGAAAAACAACCCGAATGCCCTGAATAATAGTTGAGGAAAAACACCCAGATGCCCTGAATCATAGTCATGGAAAAACCTTCCAAACACCCTGAATAATTGTCCGGGAAAACCACCCAGATACCCTGAATAATACTCCAGGAAAACCATCCAGATGCCTTGAATAATAATAGTCCAAGAAAACCACCCAGATGCCTTGAATAATAGTCCAGAAAAAACACGCTGATGACCTGAATAATTGTCCGGCAAAACCACCCAAATGTATTGAATAATAGTCCAGGAAAACCACCCAGATGCACTGAATAAGAGTCCAGGAAACCACCAAGATGCCGTGAATAGTTGTCCGGCGAAACCATCCAGATGCCCTGAATAATAGTCCGGCAAAACCACCGAGATGCCCTGAATAGTAGTCCAGGAAAACCACCCAGATGCCCTGAATAATAGTCCAGGAAAACCACCATGATGCCCTGAATAATAGTCCAAGAAAACCACCCAGATGCCCTGAATAATAGTCCAGAAAAAACACACAGATGACCTGAAAAATAGTCCAGGAAAAGTACCCAGATGCCCTGAATAATAGTCTGGCAAAACCACCCAAATGTACTGAATAATAGTTCTGGAAAAACACCCAGATGCCCTGAATAATAGTCCAGGAAAACGACCCGGATACCCTGAACAATAGTCCAGGAAAACCATCCAGATGCCATGAATAATAGTGTGGCAAAAACACCGAGATGCCCTGAATAGTATTCCAGACAAATCACCCAGATGTCCTGAATAATAGTCCTGGAAAACCATCCAGATGCTCTGAATAATAGTCTAGGAAAACCACCCAGATTCCCTGAATAATAGTCTAGGAAAAGAACCCAGATGCCCTGAATAAATGTTTGGGAAAACAACAAGATGCCCCGAATAATATAATTCGAAAAGTACCCAGAGGCCCAGAATAATCATCCGGGAAAACCAACCAGATTCCCTGAATAATAGTCCAGGAAAACTATCCGGATGTCCTGAATAATAGTCCATGAGAACCACAAAGACCTCGGGGAAAGCAATGTCATCCTGCTCCAAACCCCCCTCCCCTCTTTGATAAACGGAGGTGACATTCTTGAAAAGGAAGTGGAGAGGCATAAACAAAGCAGAAGAATAGGTATTTTTTTTGTTTATACTTTTATTATCTTTTGCAAGTTAGTTTTAACATGTCTTTAGGATATTTTTGGTTATTATTTAGTTTTTATAGTGTTTGTGTGATAGGGGATAGGTGGCACATGTCCAGGGAGCATTGTAAAAAATTAAGGAAGATAATAAAATTAGATGGTTAAGAACTTGAAAATATTAACATGGAATGTGAAGGGTACAGGTACTGTATTAAAAAGGAAGAAATTACAAATAGCACTCAACAAAGAGAAAGCGGATATCATCTTTCTTCAAGAGACCCATCAGAAGTCTGCAGAAACAAACAAAATAGTCCTGAGAGGGATACAAATTTATGAGAAGGCCTATGGCTCATCAAAGGCAAGAGGAGTTGCAACTCTAATTTCAGAAAAGGCAGGGTTTAACATGATACAAAGTATAGCTGACCCAGAATTCAGATATCTTATAATTAAAGGAAATATAGAGGAGGAGGAAGTTACACTGGTTAATATATATGCCCCAAACGATAATCAGGAAGAGTTTTTAAATAGGATGGGAAAAATCTTAGAAAGAGAATGGACAAAAAATATGATTATAGCGGGGGATTTTAACTTAATAAGATCAGAAATTGATAGCACAAGCAAAAAGAAAAAGAGTAAAAAATACATACTGGATGATTTGATTAAGATATTGGGGGTAAAAGATGCATGGAGGGAAATTAAAGGGAATGAAAGGGAATATACCTTTTACTCTCATGTGCATAATATGTACTCTAGAATAGACTATATATTTGTTACAGAGGGGTTAATTAGAACTATAGAGGATATTAAAATAGGAATGTTTAAAGAGTCAGACCATGCAAAAATTTTAATGGAAATAAAATTGGATAACGGAGGCAAGAAGGGGTATAATTGGAGGTATGATCCAAATGTATTCAGGGATGATGTTAGTAAGAAGAATATAATGGAGAAATGGGAGGAATATTGGAATTGGAATGATAATGAAGAGGTCAGCTATAGCACAGTGTGGGACACAATGAAGGCGATATTCAGAGGGGAATCCATAAAATTAAACAGCATTAAAAATAAATGGATTAAAAGCAGGTATCAGGAGTTAGAAATAAAATTAAAACAATTATACCTGGAGCATGCAAGAACTAAAAATCAAAAAACCCTCGAGGACATACAAAAAATCAAGAAGGAATTGGAAGGGAAAGACATTGAAAAAATTAAAAAGGATATGATATATTTAAAAAGAGAATATTTTGAGTACAGTAATAAGAATTCTAAACAATTAGCAAAGGGAGCAAGAGAGAAGAAAGCTAAAAGTCAGATTGGGGTATTGATTGACAAAACTGGAAAGAGATGTAATAAGAGATTGGATAAAATGAGAATAATAGAAAATTTTTATAATGAACTGTACTCAAAAAGGGAAGTAAATTTGGATAAACTCAGAGAATGTTTTGAAATTCAAGGAATCTCACAAATATCAGTAGAGCATAAAAATAGTATGGAGTGAGAAATTACAGATAGAGAAATTGAGGAAACGATAAAGAAATTAAAAATAAACAAGGCCCCAGGGGAAGATGGGTTATCGGCCGAATTTTATAAAGACTTCAGAGGATGGATAGTGCCGAGATTGAATAAGCTGTTTAATAAAATATTAGAGGGAGAAGCAACTTCAAGTTCATGGAACAGATCAACAATAGTTTTAATTCCTTAGCCAGGCAAAGATCTGGAGAGGGTGGAATCGTATAGACCGATTTCACTAATTAATCAGGACGCAAAAATCTTCACATCAATAATGTCAAACAGATTGAATAGTTTTATACATCACTATATAAAGGAAGATCAGGCAGGGTTCATTAAAAACAGATATATGTCAGATTTAACGCGAAGAGTAATAGACCTAATGGACCTATCAGAACAAAAGAAAGAGAAAGTGGGTTTTTTATCTTTAGATATATTTAAAGCTTTTGATTCTTTACAATGGTTAACAATTCAAGAAATGATTAGATTATATGGATTTAGTACTAAATTTCAGGGAGTGATTAAGAAATTATACCAATCTGGAACAGCTAGGATAAGAATCAATGGTGAATATTCAGGAAATATAAATTTAGAGGCAGGTACAAGGCAGGGCTGTCCATTGTCACCAACATTGTTTATTCTAGCAATGGAATTTTTAGCGAACTCAATACGCCAGGTTGAGGATATAATAGGAATGAAAGGTAATGAAATAAATTTATATGCAGACGATACCTTAATTATTGCAAAAAATCCAATGAAAGCAATTGAAAAAATATATAAGCACTTAGGTCAGTTTGAGGATATAACAGGCTTGAAGGTCAACTGGGACAAGACAGAAATAATATTTTGTAATGGGAACAAGGAAGAAGAGGGAAAAATAAAGGAGAAGTACAAGATTCAGATTGGAAACAAAATTAAATATTTGGGGATAATAATAACTAATAAATTTGGAGAGCTTAAAGGGTTAAATTACGGTAAACAGAAAAAGGAAATTGAACAAAAAATAATTCGGTACAATAAACTAAATTTATCATGGTTTGGACGGGTCGCATTATGCAATATGATGTTGTTACCCAAACTAAATTTTTTATTTGATGTATTACCGATTAAGGTCACTGATAAAGAACTAAAAGAGTATCAAAATATAATTAATAGATTTTGTAATGGTAAACGTGGAGCTAGGATAGCTAAAAAATTATGGTATATATCTCAAAAAGAGGGGGGTTTGGGAATACCCAACATTCGTGATTATTATAGGGCATTTCAAGTAAGAAATGTTATTAAAATATTGAGCAGGGAAGAAGTTATATGGGAAAAAATTGAAAGAAAGGAGTCCCAGAAATTCGATAAATCAATATTTTTAAGTGAAAAGAAGAAATTTTTTAAAAAAACCTTTAGATGTAAGTTGACAAAAACAA
Source organism: Furcifer pardalis (assembly GCA_030440675.1). Classification (NCBI taxonomy): domain Eukaryota; kingdom Metazoa; phylum Chordata; class Lepidosauria; order Squamata; family Chamaeleonidae; genus Furcifer; species Furcifer pardalis. The sequence goes on from CP126892.1 coordinate 131,127,543, forward strand.
CAATAGAAGAATGGAATAGAATAAAAGAGGAACTTGTCCCAGGTACCTCGCCTGTTGTAGAATTAGACAACTTGAGTGCTTTTCCAATACAAATAGATAGCAGGATTAGAAGTATATTAGTAGAGAACGAGGCTCTCTTGTTGAAAGATTGGATTAATATATGTAAGGACAGTGACAGAAAAAGAGAATTATTTTCGCAATTGCAGTTAGATTGGTTCAAGATTCTCCAAATAAATAATTGGAACAAGGTATATTGGACAGATGATAGTTTAAAAAGAGAGTTAACTTTATTTGAACTTTTGCTGATTAAGCTCAGGAAAGGGGACATAGGTATTAAAGGGGTAGTAAGTAAGATTTATAAAATCTTGAATAAAAGTGGAAACATACAGGAAGTTTTTAAAAATAAATGGGAATATGAATTAAATGAAACAATTTCAGCGGAAAATTGGAAGAGAAAATGGAAAAGAAGGGTTATGAGATCTATGTCCATAAGAATGAAGGAACATAATTATAAGTTAATCTGGTGGTGGTATAGGACCCCAATCGGGCTGGATCGTATGGACAACAGGATTAGTGATAAATGTTGGCGCTGCAAACATGAAGTAGGAACAAATATACACATGTGGTGGACCTGTAAATGCCTGAAAATTTTTTGGGGAAAAGTGAAAAATGAAGTAAACAACATATTAGATATGGAGCTCGCTTGGGGACCGGATACAGTTTTGTTAACGGAGGTTGATAAGTTCAAGATGAGTAATGATAACAAAGAATTGATGTCTGTGATGTTGTCAGCAGCTAGACTTTGTATTGCGAGAAATTGGAAAAATGATGTATTGATAAAAATACAAGATTGGTATAAAGAAATGTGGGAGCTGGCTCTCAATGACAAACTTACTTGCGAGTTAAAAATAAAAAAAGGTAGAGCAAAGGTTAACAATTTTTGGAGAATCTGGAAACCTTTTGTGGAATATGTCACTGTCAAGAAGAAAGGGCTCACTCCTGTACCGGAACAAAATGATTTTTGGAAATTATGAGTTTTTACAATCCCCTGGACATTGTAAATATCACAGGGGTGACAATAAAAGAGTGATTTATGATAGTGCAGGAAATCAATTGTATTAGAGAATGAGTTGAAAGATGGCACTAAGGTTGAATTAAGCAGCTCTTACATGAGATTAGTAGAGTTTGGTATTTTTTAGTACTGTTGCTTACACAAGACTTATGTAATGTACTCATACTGATGTAAAAGTAGAAAATATGTTCTTTTTTTATGATTTATCTTTTTTTTCAATTCACTTATTTTTGTAATTCTTTTATTACTGTATTTTTCTTTACTGTTATTGTATGTTCATATTGTTTAAATACCTATATAAAAAAAAGAACCACCCAGATGCCCTTAATAATAGTCCAGGAAAACAACCCAGATGCCCTGAATAATAGCCCAGGAAAACCACCCAGATGCCCTTAATAATAGTCCAGAAAAACAACCAGGATGCCCTGAATAATAGTCGAGAAAAACCACCCAGATGCCCTGAACCATAGTGTGGGAAAACCTCTGAAGTGCCCTGAATAATTGTCCGGGACAACCACACAGAGACCCTGAATAATACTCCAGGAAAACCACCCAGATGCCCTGAATAATAGTCCAGGAAAAGAACCCAAATGCCCTGAATAAATGTTTCGGAAAACAACAAGATGCCCTGAATAATAGAATTCGAAAACCACCCAGATGTCCTGAATAATAGTCCAGGAAAACCATCCAGATGCTCTGAATAATAGTCCAGGAAAACCACCCAGATGCCCTGAAAAATAGTACAGAAAATCACTCAGATGCCCTGAATAATAATGGTCCAAGAAAACCACCCAGATGCCCTGAATAATAGTCCAGAAAAAACACGCAGATGACCTGAATAATAGTCAAGAAAAAACACATAGATGACCGAAAAATAGCCCAGGAAAAGTACCCAGATGCCCTGAAAAATAGTCTGGCAAAAAACCCCAAATGTACTGAATAATAGTTCTGGAAAAACACCCAGATGCCCTGAATAATAGTCCAGGAAAACGACCCGGATGCCCTGAACAATAATCCAGGATAAGAGCCCAGGTGCCCAGAATCATAGTCCAGGAAAATCACCTGGATTTCCTAAATAAAAGTCCAGGAAAACCACCGAGATACCCAGAATAATAGTCGGGCAAAACCACCCCGATGCCCTGAATAATAGTCCGTGAAAACCAACAAGATGCCCTTATAATAGTCCAGAAAAACAACCCAGATACCCTGAATAATAGTCGAAGAAAACTACCCAGATGCCCTGAATAATAGTCCATGAAAACCAACAAGATGCCCTTAATAAGAGTCCGGGAAAACTATCCAGATGCCCTGAATAATAGTGCATGAGAACCACCCAGATGCCCTGAATAATAGTGCAGAAAAACAACCTGGATGCCCTGAACAATAGTCGAAGCAAACCAACAAGATGCCCTGAATAATAGTCCAGAAAAACAACCCGGATGCCCTGAATAATAGTCGAGGAAAACTACCCAGATGCCCTGAATAATGGTCCGGGAAAACTATCCAGATGCCATGAATACCGTGTTTCCCCTATTATAAGCCATGGCTTATATTTTTTTTCACCCAAAAAACGGCCAGAAATGGCCCACGGGCTTATTTTCGGGGGGGGGGGGGGGGCTTATATTTCTATAACAAAACAAAACACATTTTTTGGTGAAAAACACAACATTTACGTACCGGTATTAACGAAATACAATACAAAACAAAAAACTCTGGAAAACTTTTTTTTACTGGTATACGGTATGAAACAATGTACTGTACACATACTTTAAAATTAAACTGCATTAAAGCCCCCCGCCATTTTTGCTGCTCCCTGAAGTGGACTTGCTCCACAAAAGCTCACTTTAACATTAAACTGCATTAAAGCCCCCCACCATTTTTGCTGCTCCCTGAAGTGGACTTGCTCCACAAAAGCTCACTTTAACATTAAACTGCATTAAAGCCCCCCGCCATTTTTGCTGCTCCCTGAAGCTCACTTTAAAAATATACAGGTACCGTACCTTTAAAGGAGGGGAAGCCCTGGTTTCTCTCAGATCGGCAGGCAGTTAAGGAGAAATGGCGCCGAAAAGGCTTCAATAAATCACACCAAATTGGGTATCTGCACATGCGTCCTGGTTGGCCTTGGCTGCGTGCATGGATTCTCTCCCCCCTGTCTTTCGTGCGCGCGCGCGCTCTCCGTGTCGAAGGGCAGCCTGGGAGGGGAAAGAGACAACGGAGGCAGGCTGGCGAAGGAAGAGTCTTGGAAACCCTCCTCCTCCTCCTCCCCGACACACACCTGATACCGTACGGTAGGTACGGAGGCTGGCGAGGCAGGGGCCCCAATCCGGCGCGCCTTCCCTTTCCCTCCCAGGCGGCTGGACCGAGCAGGCAGCAGGGCGGACTCCCAAATCGCCGGGGAGGAAGGCAGCGAAGGAGGCTGGCGAGGCAGGGGCCCCAATCCGGCGCGCCTTCCCTTTCCCTCCCAGGCGGCCGGACCGAGCAGGTAGCAGGGCGGGCTCCGAAATCACCGGGGAGGAAGGCAGCGAAGGAGGCTGGCGAGGCAGGGGCCCCAATCCGGCGTGCCTTCCCTTTCCCTCCCAGGCGGCTGGACCGAGCAGGCAGCAGGGCGGGCTCCCAAATCGCCGGGGAGGAAGGCAGCGAAGGAGGCTGGCGAGGCAGGGGCCCCAATCCGGCGCGCCTTCCCTTTCCCTCCCGGGCGGCTGGGCAGCAGAGGGGAGAGGCATGGAGAGGCCAGCGGAGCCACCGGAGGATGGGGCAGGCTTCCCGGCCTGGCGGGCCTGTGTGGTGGGCGCTGCTCACCCAGGCGGCCGGACCGAGCAGGCAGCAGGGCAGGCTCGCAAATCGCGCGCAAAGGGAAGGTTTTATGTAAACAGCCAGAAATGGCCCACGGGCTTATTTTCGGGGGGGGGGGGGCTTATATTTTTAGAGGCCCCCAAAAATCTGCATAGGGCTTATTTTCGGTGGTCTCTTATTATGTGGGAAACACGGTAATAGTCCATGTGAACCACCCAGATGCCCTCAATAATAGTCCAGGAAAACCACCAAGAAGCAATGAATAATAGTCCGGAAAAACCATCCAGATGCCGTGAATAAATATCCGGCAAAACCATCTAGATGCCCTGAATAATAGTCCAGCAAACTCACCCAAATGCCCTGAATAATAGTCAGGGAAAAGAACCCAGATGCTCTGAATAATAGCCCAGGAAAAGCACCTGGATGCCCTAAATAATAGTCCAGGAAAAACACCCAGAAGCCCTGAATAATAGTCCAGAAAAACAACCCGGTTCCCCTAAACAATAGATGAGGAAAAACACCCAGATGCCCTGAATCATAGTCATGGAAAAAACCTTCCAATTGCCTTGAATAATTGTCCGGGAAAACCACCCAGATGCCCTGAATAATAGTCCAGGAAAACTACCCAGATGCCCTGAATAATAGTCCAGGAAAAACACCCAGATGCCCTAAATAATACTCCAGGAAACCACCCAGATGCCCCGAATAATAGTCCAAGAAAACCACCCAGATGCCCTGAATAATAGTCCAGAAAAAAACAGCAGATGAAATTAATAATAGTCCAGGAAAACTACCCAGATGCCCTGAATAATAGTGCAGGAAAAGCACCCGGATGCCCTGAATAATAGTCCAGGAAAAAACCCTGATGACCCGAATAATAGTCCAGGAATACCACCCAGATGACCTGAATAATAGTCCAGGAATACCATCCAGATGCCATGATTAATAGTCCAGGAAAACCACCCAGATGCCCTGAATAATAGTCCAGGAAAACGACCTGGGTGCTCTGAATAATAGTCCGGGAAAACCATCCAGATGCCCTGAATAATTGTCAGGCAAAACCATCCAGATGCCCTGAATAATAGTCCAGGAAAATCACCTGGATGCCCTGAATAATAGTCCGTGCAAACCACCCAGAAGCCCTGAATAATTGTCAGGCAAAACCACCCAAATTCTCTGAATTATAGTTCAGGATGCCATCAAAATAGTCCAGGAAAACCACCCAGATACGCTGAATAATTATCCGGGAAAACCACTCATATACCGTGAATAATAGTCCGCGAAAACCAAACAGATCCTTTGAATAATATTCCAGGAAAATCACGCAGTTGCCCAGAATAATAGTCCAGGAAAAACCACCAGATGCCCTGAATAATAGTCCGGAAAAGCCACCCAAATGCCCTGAATAATAGTCCAGGAAAACCACCCAGATGCCCAGAATAATAGTCCAGGAAAACCACCCCGATGCCCTGAATAATAATCCAGGAATACCACCCAGTTGCCCTAAATAATAGTCCAGGAAAATCACCCAGATGCCCTGAATAATAGTCCAGGAACACCTCCCAGATGCCCTGAATAATAGTCCGTGAAAACCACCGAGATGCCCAGAATAATAATCCAGAAAAAACACTCAGATGCCCAGAATAATAGTCCAGAAAAAAAACCCTCATGCCCTGAATAATAGTCGAGGAAAACCACACAGATGCCCTGAATAATAGTCGAGGAAAACCATCCAGATGCCCTGAACAAAAGTCCTGGAAAACCACCCAGATGGCTTGAATAATAGTGCAGGAAAACCACCCAAATTTCCTGAATAATAGTCCGGGAGAACCAGCCAGATGCCCTGAATAATAATCCGGGAATAAGATGCACTGAATAATCGACCAAGAAAACCACCAAGATAATCTGAATAATAGTCCAGGAAAACCGCCCAGATGCCCTGAATAATAGTCCAAGAAAACCACCCAGATGCCCTGAATAATAGTCCAGGAGAAAAAACGAGATTCTCTGAATAATAGTCTAGGAAAACTACCCAAATGCCCTGAATAATACTGCAGGAAAACCACCCAGATGCCCTGAATAATAGTCGAGGAAAAGCACCCACATGCACTCAACAATAGTCCAGGAAAACCACCCAGATACCCAGAAAAATAGCCGGGAAAAACCAGCCAGATGCCCTGAATAATAGTCCAGGGAAACGACCCAGATGCCCGGAGTAATAGTTCAGGAAAACCACCAATATGCCCTGAATAATAGTCCGTGAAAACCACCGAGATGCACTGAATAATAGTCTGCGAAAACCACCCCATGCTCTGAATAATAGTCCGTGAAAACCACCAAGATGCCGTGAAGAGTTGTCCGGCAAACCCATCCACATGCCCTGAGTAATAGTCTGGGAAAACCACCCAGATGAACTTAATAAATGTCAAGGAGAACCACCCAGATGTCCGGAATAATAGTCTAGGAAAACCACTCATATGCCCTGAATAATAGTCTGGCAAAATGACCCAGATGCCCTGAATAATATTCCAGGAACAACCCAGATGCCCTGAATAATAGTCGAGGAAAACCACCTAGATGTCCTGAATTATAGTCCAGGAAAAGAACCAGGATACCCAGAATAATAGTCCGGCAAATCCACCCATATTCCCTGAATAATAGTCTGGTAAAACCACCCAGATGCCCTGAATAAAAGTCCGGGAAAACCACCCAGATGCCCTGAATAGTAGTCCAGGAAATCCAAACAGTTGCCCTGAATAATAGTCCAGGAAAACCATCCAGATGCCCTGAATAATAGTCCAGGAAAACCACCCAGATTCTCTGAATAATAGTCCAGGAAAACCACCCAAATGCCCTGAATAATAGTCCTAGAAAACCACCCAGATGCCCAGAATAATAGTCCAGGAAAAGCACCCGGATGCACTCAATAATAGTCCAGATACCCAGAATAATTGTCCGGAGAAAACACCCAGATGCCCTGAATAATAGTCCAGGAAAAGGACCAAGATGCCCTTAATAATAGTCCGGTAAAACCACCCAAATGTCCTGAATAACAGTCCAGGAAATCACCCAGATACCATGAGTAATAGTCCGGGAAAACTAGACATATGCCCCTAATAATACTTTGGAAAAATAACTCAGATGCCCTGAATAATAGTCAGGAAAACCCATACAGATTGCCTGAATAATAGTCCAGGAAACCCACTAGATGTCCTGAATAATAGTCCAGGAAAAGCACCCAGATACCCTGAATAATAGTCGGGGTAAACCACCCAGATAGCCAGAATAATAGTCCAGGAAAACCATCCAGATGCCCTGAAAAATAGTCCGGCAAAACCACCCAAATGCCCTGAATAATAGTCCAGGAAAACCACCAAGATGCCCTGAATAATAGTCCAGGAAAATGACCAAGATGCCCTGAATAATAGTCCGTGGGGGTGGGTGGGGAATCCAAGATTCCCTGAATAATAGCCAGGGAATACCACCCAGATGCCCTGAATAATAGTCCGGGAAAACCAAACTGATGCCCTGAATAATAGTCCGGGAAATGAACCCAGATGCTCTGAATAATAGTCCAGGAAAAGCACTTGGATGCCCTAAATAATACTCCAAGAAAACCACTGAGATATCCACTATAAGTCCGGAAAAACCACACAGATTCCCTGAATAATAGTCCAGGAAAACGAACCAAGATGTCCTGAATAATAGTCCAGGAAAACCACCAATATGCCCAGAATAATAGTCCGTGCAAACCACCCAGAAGCCCTGAATAATAGTCCAGGAAAACTACCCAGATGCCCTGAATAATAGTCCGGGAAAACCACCAAGGTGCCCTGAATAATAGTCCAGGAAATCGAACCAAGATGTCCTGAATAATAGTCCAGGAAAACCACCAATATGCCCAGAATAATAGTCCGTGCAAACCACCCAGAAGCCCTGAATAATAGTCTGGGAAAACTACCCAGATGCCCTGAATAATAGTCTGGGAAAACCACCAAGGTGCCCTGAATAATAGTCCCGGAAAACCAAACAGATGCCCTGAATAATAGTCCAGGAAAACCATCCAGATGCCCTGATTAATAGTCCAGAAAAAAACCCCAGATGCCGTGAATAATAGTCCAGGAAAAGCGCACTGATGCCCTGAATAATAATCCAGGAAAACTACCAAGATGCCCTGAATAATAGTCCCGGAAAACCACACCGATGCCCTGAATAATAGTCTGTGTAAACTACCAGGATGCCCTGAATAATAATCCAGGAAAACCACCAATATGCCTGGAATAATAGTCCATGCAAACCACCCAGAAGCCCTGAATAATAGTCCAGGAAAACCACCCGGATGCCCTGAATACTAGTCCAGGAAAACCACCATTATGCCCGGAAAAATAGTCCGTTCAAACCACCCAGAAGCCCTGAATAATAGTCCAGGAAAACCAACAGGATGCCCTGAATAATACACCATGAAAACCAACCAGATGCCCTGAATAATACTCCAGGAAAACCAGACAGATGCCCTGAATAATAGTCCAGAAAAACAACCCAGATGCCCTGAATAATAGTCCAGGAAAACCGCATTGATGCCCTAATAATAGTCCAGGAAAACCACCCAGATGCCCTGAATAATAGTCCAGCAAAATGACCAAGATGCCCTCAATAATAGTCCAGGAAAACCACTCAAATGTCCTGAACAATAGTCCAAAAATAAACCCCAGATGCCCTGAATAATAGTCGAGGAAAACCACCCTGATGCCATGAATAATAGTCCTGAAAAACACCCAGATGACCTGAATAATAGTCCTGGAAAACTACCCAGAAGCCCTGAATAATAGTCCAGGAAAAACACCCAGATGCCCTGAATAATAGTCCGGGAAAACTACCAAGGTGCACTGAATATTACTCCGGGAAAACCAAACAGATGCCCTGAATAATAGTCCAGGAAAACCATCCAGATGCCATGAACAATAGTCTGTGAAAACTACCAGAATGCCCTGAATAATAATCCAGGAAAACCAAACAGATGCCCCTTGGTTTACAGAAGAGCTAAGGGAGCTGAAACGAGCTAAGAGACGCCGAGAGCGCCGCTGGGTGAAGACCCGGAGCGAGTCCGATCGAACACTGGTTAGAGCTGCTATTAAAGACTACCTAGTGGCGATGGGGTCGGTGAAACGTCAATATTTCACCGCCCTCATTGCCTCCGCAGATAATCGCCCAGCGGCCGTGTTCCGGGTGACCAGGTCCCTCCTTGGCAAGGAGGGGCCGGGCCCTGGTTGGCAGGGGTCTGCTGATGTTTTTGCTGATTATCTAGCAGGGAAAGTCGCTCAGATCCGCTCGAAGTTTAATCCCGGCGTGGAAGGTACTGAACTGGGGTTGACCAAGGCACAGTCTAGCCATGTTATCTGGGATCAGTTCGAGCCAGTTGGCCCTGAGGAAGTGGACAGGCTTCTTGTATCTGTCCACGCCACGACCTGTGCACTGGACCCATGCCCTGCCTGGTTAATTAAAGCTACCAAGATTGTGGCAGGTGGCTGGGTCGAGGCGATTATTAATGCTTCATTAAAAGAGGGGCATTTTCCAGCACCATTTAAACATGCTTTAGTGCTCCCCCTCTTGAAAAAACCTTCCCTCGACCCTATGGTAATTTCCAACTACCGTCCAGTGTCTAACCTACCTTTTTTAGGTAAGGTCCTGGAAAAAGCTGTGGCGCAGCAGTTACAGGATGTCCTGGATGAAGCGGATTATCTGGACCCGTTTCAGTCAGGATTCAGGCCCGGATATGGTACTGAAACTGCACTCGTCGCTTTGGTGGATGATCTCTGGAGAGAGCGGGATGGAGGGGAGCCGTCTGTCCTTGCTCTCCTCGATCTCTCAGCGGCTTTTGACACTGTCGATCATGGCATCCTTCTGGGAAGGCTCCGGGGTTTGGGGATCCAGGGCACAGTGTTGTCCTGGTTTTCCTCATTCCTGAGGGACAGGACCCAGTCGGTGTGCCTGGAGAAGGAGGAGTCCAGCCCTAGGCCCCTGCAGTATAGGGTGCCTCAGGGCTCGGTACTCTCTCCTCTCCTATTTAACATCTACATGAAGCCGCTGGGTGAGATCATCCGTTCCCATGGGGTACGGTATCATCAGTATGCTGATGATACCCAGTTGTACATCTCAGCCCGTGGGGACCCAAGCGGTGCAGTGGAAGTCCTTTCCAGGTGCCTGGAGGCTGTTGAGGTCTGGATGGGGGAAAACGGGCTACAGCTGAATCCCGGTAAGACTGAGTGGCTATGGGTAAGGGGCCCCGCGTTGACACGGGAGTTACCAGCTTTGGTTCTGGATGAGGCAGTTCTGCCCCAAACAGACCCGGTGCGTAATCTGGGGGTCCTCCTGGACTCACGGCTACTGTTCAATGAGCAGGTGGCAGCCGTGGCCAGGAGGGCTTTTGCACAACTTCGTGTAATACGCCAGTTACGCCCGCTCCTCGACCGGGACGCCTTGCTTATGGTCACGCACGCTTTGGTCACCTCCAGACTTGACTACTGTAATGCGCTCTACATGGGGCTGCCCTTGGTGACTATTCGGAGACTGCAGCTGGTCCAAAATGCGGCAGCCCGGGTAGTGATGGGGCGCGGGCGTTATGCTCGGGCCTCTCCACTGCTTAGGGAGCTGCATTGGTTGCCAGTTTGTCTCCGGGTGCAATTCAAGGTGCTGGTCATTACCTTTAAAGCCCTATATGGTAGTGGGCCAGGATACCTAAGAGACCGCGTCACCCTAAGAACATCTGTCCGTCCCACCAGGGCGGATCGGAGGGGCTCTCTCGTTGTACCATCGGCTAGGGAGGCTCACCTCGCTAGCACCAGGAAGAGGGCCTTCTCCGTGTTCGCCCCGGCCCTCTGGAACCTCCTCCCAACTGAGCTGCGCATGCAGACAGAGCTCCTGTCCTTCCGGAAGAGCTTAAAGACCTGGCTGGCAGGACATGTGTGGGGTTCCAGGGATGTGGGATCCCATGTGGGGTGGTTAGTCTAAGGATTTTACCCTTCTGACGACACCCCCAGATACTGTTTTAGTCTATGAATTTTTAAATTTTTTATTGATGTGTTTTAACTTGGGTTGTAAGCCGCCCAGAGTCGGGCTTGCCCGATTGGGGCGGGTTAGCAAGTATGAAATATAAATATATATATAAATATAATAGTCCAGGAAAAGAACCCAGATGCCCTGAATAATAGTCCTGGAAAAACACCCAAATACCCAGAATAATAGTCCGGTAAAACCACCCAGATGCCCTGAATAATATTCCAGGAAAACCATCCTGGTGCCCTGAATAATAGTCCAGGAAAACCACCTAGATGTCCTGAATAATAGACCAGGAAAAGCACCCGTATACCCTGAATAATAGTCCAGGTAAACCACCCAGATACCCAGAATAATAGTCCAGGAAAATCACCAAGATGCCCTGAAAAATAGTCCGGCAAAACCACCCAAATGCCCTGAATAATAGTCCAGGAAAACCACACAGATGCCCTGAATAATAGTACTTGAAAACTACCAGGATGCCCTGAATAATAATCCAGGAAATTTTGGTAACTCGGTTGTGCCCTGGCAGAGAAATAGCAAACCCTAGGAACTCAATAACGAGATGGGATTTTGATCAAAACAATAGCGGTTTATTGGTAATTAAAATAAGCAGAGATCCCTATTTTATAGTTGGCCAGGCTACAAACTCGAAGTCTCTCTACCTCACCCGTTTTGAGGAAACCCACGCTCGTGAACTTGCCCACGCTATTCTGTGGAGCGAGCTAATTCCCTCCCACCTCTGAACATTTTTTATACCCTTTTCTAAACTAAGACTACGTGCAAGGGTTGCTTACAGAAACTGGGCAGTAGAAAAGGCAATTATCACAATTTAATTACATGCAAATATAAAACACAAAGCAAATTCCGGGGTAAATAGCGAAGAGGGTACAGAGATAAAATACATTATCTTCAGAGGAATCAATTTCCTGGAAGGTTACATTGTTGCAATACACATTTCTGCGGTCAGACAGGCATTCTCAAAGGAAACATTGTATCTTAGTCCATTTGTTGAATGAATCAAAGGCTGGGGGAGGTGGTGACTGGCTGGCGCGTTTTCTCCAATCAGAGGCGACCTTGCAGAATCGTCCTCCAATGGTACATTACCACGGGAAAACTCTGGACCAAACGTGGGGCTAAGCTGCTTGGTGCATGCTTGCCGGCCAGGAAGGGCTTATTGCAACTGCCTGGCTCTTAAGAATAAAGACAAAGAGAGAGAAGTTAAGTTTATTGAATCTTTGGCTGGGTGATTCAATCAGGGACCCTTGGGGGAAGAAACCAACCTTTTTAGCTTTAATTGACATTTCCCAATCTGCTGGGTGTGTACGTGACAAACGGGACTTTTTCCCTTGCTACGCTTCCCTGTAGGTTTTCGTTGTCCATTTAATATCAAATTATATGGGTTCTCCCCTCCTTTGCCTCCCTCCTTGGGGTTCCATTGGTCCCGTGTATCTTAATTTGTGAGCATTGGTTTCTCCCCCCCCCCTTCATGTCTTCTACTCTTTGGGGTTTGTGTGCCTGTGTGTTTAATGTTCAATAAACAATATTGTGCAACTATAATGGAATGATGTGTCTGACTCCAGTTTTTTGGTAACAAATCCTTCCCATTTCCTCGAAGATGGGGAAATCCTCTGGATTTTCCCGTCTTAGACTGAGCTGGTTTCGGTAATGATGTATCCGCTGGGTCCCTGCTTAATTGGGACCTGGCACAGTGTTCTTAGAGATTGCAGGAGGGGTATGCAGACGCAAATCAAAATTATGACTAGGGCAATTCTGAGTCCCACCACGAACAGGTGTTTCAGGTACCCCAAGTCCGGCAACCAGTTAGTCAACCATCCCCAAAGCGAAAACCCATTATCCTGCTTTATTTCGGTGGTGAGATTTTGAAGCCCATGGATGGCTTCCTCCACCTTCCCGCTGTTGTCCGTCAAATTCAAACAACACATCCCCTTAAAATCTGAGCATTTTCTATTATGACGTAACAGTAAGTAATCAATAGTCATACGGTTTTGTAATGTGGCATCCCGGACTTCAGCCATTTCCTGGTTAATTAAGTGTAGGGCCGTACTGGTGAAATTTAATCCCTTTACCACCGAGCAGGCCAGTTTGTTGATTTGCTTTTCAGCGTGGACTGTGAGTCCCGGGAGTCCTACCAAAGAGGTGGCCAGGGATATGTATTCTGCTGGGGAGAATAAGTGTACCGAGGAATCACAGTCTGGGGTGAGCCCGTGCGTTTCTATACTCCGTTTTTTTCTCTCCTCGCCGGCTAGCATTTCCTTTGACGGAAGGATGATGCTAAGCCTTGCCAAGGAGCAGGGCCCCCCTGTTACGAGGGCTGGAATGTAAGAATATACTTGGGACCCGCAAACCATGAACCACCCTTCGGGGAGTTTGATGTAGTTGTGTACATATGGAGCTCGCTCCGTGTCTTCACATTTTAATGCCTGGGAGTCGGGGGTGACATTGAAGCATTTAGCCAAAATGGGAGCATTTCTATATGAGAGTGGTTTTCTTGCCCAGTCTGGAAAGGAAGCCTTTTGTAGGGGTAAAATATCGGAGGTAACTGCCACGAGGCAAGCGGCTGCTACTTGCCCTACAGAGTTCCCCGGTCTTATGCAAATGTTGGAGACATTAGCAACGTGCTTCCCCAAGTATTCCCATATGTTTTCGTGTGGGCTGATTTGGCGGATTGGGGAATATTGTGTTAATCCAGGGGAGGGTGCTTTGCAAAACAACCAAAATACAAACAAGCATCCTAAAGTTTTATGCATCCTAAATGTTTTTAAAGGAAACTTAAAATTCTATAAGACAGGTAAACTCAATTTAGCAATGCCAATGAAAGGAAAAGGAAAGGAAAAAAAATATAATAATAAAAAGATACAAAACTACTTCTCTGGTATGTCAAATGGATCCTGACGTGTGGCGGATCCCTGCCGCCTTTTAAACAGGAGTTTCAGATCCTCCAGGCCTTCCACAGACCACGAGTCGTCTTCTCCTTTCTTCTGAGGTTTCTTGCGCTTGTCCCTGGTTGCTGGTTTCTGTATAGGGACTTGTTCTTCTGGAGCTGGGGCTGGAGCTTTTCGGGCTCTTATATAGTATATCCAGGCTACAATCCCTTCCACCTTTAAACATGAGGGAGTTGTCATAAGGACTTGGAAGGGCCCCCTCCAACGTGTTTCGGTAAAACCTCGGTTCAGCGCCTTAATGTATACCCAGTCCCCGGGGTGGAAGTTGTGCAGCGGGGTGCGTATTGTGTGTGCCTGCTTGTTGAGGAGAGACTGCAAATTTTCTTGGAGAAGGTTAGACATATTTTCTAAATACCTTTGCAGCTGAGTCCCCGGGACCGGCTCAAGGTGGTCCCTCCCCCTGGGCAGTTCCCCAATTGGGTATGGACGGCCATACATGGCCTCGAATGGGGATATTGCCAGTCTACCTCGGGGCAGGATTCGAATCCACAGCAATGCCTGGGGGAGCAGATCTACCCAGCCCATACCTGTCTCCTGAATCATTTTTTGGAGGTGTGTTTTTATGGTTTGGTTGGCCCTTTCCACCTGCCTTGAACTCTCGGGGTGCCAAGAGGCATGTAACGACCAGGGGATGTCTAATGCCTTCGCTACCTGTTGAGTAATCTCGACCACAAAGTGTTTCCCGTTGTCTGAGTTGATGCCCTGCCATGGGATTCCGAATCTGGGTATTATGTCATAGACAAGCTTCCTAACAACCTCTTTTGCTTGGTTCGTGCGGCACGGGAAAGCTTCCACCCACCCCGTCAGGGAATCCGTGAACACAAGACAATGCCTGAGCCCCCTATTTGGGTACATTTCAGCGAAATCTACCTGCCATAGGACTCCTGGAAACGAGCCTGGAGGCTGGCTTCCCCAGGGGCCCCTCCGGATCCCTGTGTTGGGGTTGTTTTTCACGCAGGTGACGCACATTTTGCAGACTTCTGTGGCGCTTCGTACCAGATCCTTAACAACCGCCCATGGTTGTATGCATTCCATTAATACGTTTGGGCTTGCGTGTGCGCGCCTGTGGATTTCCCTAATTATTTCCGTGCCTAGTGCTTTGGGGATGAGAATCTTCCCATCATTGAACACCATCCACCCATGTTCGTTTAGGGATCCCCCTTTTGCATGTCCATAGTGCCTTTCCTTATTAGTATATATTGGGTTAGATGGCAATTTGATTGCGGGGGCCGGGGCTGGGATGCGGGTGACCAATTCCCTACTGATTTCTAAGGAAGCCGCTGTCTTCGCCGCCTCATCAGCAAGGCGATTGCCCTCCCTTTGATGTGGTTCAGTAGCCCTCCCATGTCCCCGAATGTGCACTACTGCGACTTTGGAAGGCTCGTGTACAGCCTGCAACAGTCTTAACACATGTCCCCATTTCTAATGGGCTCACCATCTGCGCTTTTAAAATCTCTATTCCTCCACATTGTCCCAAAAACGTGCAGCACACAAAAAGCATACCTGGAGTCTGTGAAAATATTTACGGCTTTACTGGTGCCAATTTGTAGGGCCCTGGTAAGGGCGATTAATTCGGCAATTTAGGCAGAAGTTCCCTCAGGGAGTGGGTGAGCTTCAACTGTCCCGCTTTTTGAATTCCCTGGGCTACAAAACTACTTCCATCTACATAAAGTTCCAAATCTGGGTTAGGCAATGGGACGTCCCCTAGGTCTGACCGGCTTGAATATTCCAAATCGATGGTTTCAACGCAGTCGTGAATCATGTTTGCTGTGCCAATTTCAGTAAGCAGGGTGGCGGGGTTCAAAGCGGAGCACACCACTAGTCTGCGCCTTGGGTTGTCAAGCAGGGCAGCCTGGTACTGAGTGATTCTAGTGTTGGATAGCCAGTGATTTCCCTTCTGCTCAAGTACCGTAGCCACTGCATGGGGCACAAAAACGGACAGATCTCCCCCCAAAGTGAGTTTCTCTGCGTCCTCACACAGGGTCACCGTGGCCGCCACATGCCGCAGGCACGTTGGTCAACCACGCGCCACAGGATCCAGTTGTTTGGACAGGTACGCCACCGGTCTTCGCCAGGTACCAAACCACTGCATTAAGACCCCTAGCGCCAACCCCTTTGATTTGTGGATAAACAATTCGAAGGGCCTCTCTGGGTTGGGCAGTCCCAGTGCGGGAGTATCGAGTAAACTTTTCTTTAGGGTTTGAAAAGCCCACCGCATTTCTGGTGTCGCCTCTACCCGCTCGCCTGCCTCCTTTAATCCTTCAAAAAGTGGTTTTGCAATTTGGGCAAAGTTGGCAATCCAAACTCTGCAATACCCACACATCCCCAGAAAACATCTCCATTGCCTTTTTGTTTCGGGCAGGGGTACTTGGCAAATCGCCTCTTTTCTTTCATTGCTAATTTTGCGTTGTCCCTGGGAGATCAGGAATCCCAGGTACAAGACTTCCTCTCTGGCAATTTGGGATTTTTCTTTAGTTACTCTATAACCTTCCTCACCCAAGGAATTCAACAAGTGGATTGTGGCCAGTTTACAGTTCGCTACACCCACACTGGATATTAATAAGTCGTCAACGTAATTTATGACCTTGGCAGGGACCGGACATTGCCATCCCCTTAGAAAGCGTCTGAGGGCTTCCCCAAAAAGAGTGGGGGACAACTTGAAACCTTGTGGGAGGACGGCCCACGCGTAACAATCAGCGGGTACCTCATTTTTCCCCGGAGGGGGGTCCCAGGTGAACGCAAAGAACTCCTGGCATTCTGGTGCTAGCGGTATCGAATAAAAGGGATCCTTTAGGTCTATGACAGTGAACCGATCATGGTGTGCTGGGATTAACGTGATCAGGTTGTAAGGATTTGGGACAATGGGAGAAATATCTTGGACTGCATCATTTACTGTGCGGAGGTCATGAATAAGCCGGTATTTGCCGGTATCCCCTTTTGGAACCCCCATAATGGGAGTGTTAAATGGGGATCGGCAGGGGTATATTAAACCCCTTTTGAGTAACGTTGTCAACACAGGGATCAGTCCCCTTTTGGTCTCTAACTTTAAGGGGTACTGCTTTATGAATACTGGTCCCCTGTCTGGTTTTAACTTTACAAGTGCAGGTTCTGCACTTTTGGAGCAGCCAGGTCCACTGCCGTCTGCCCATACCGTAGGCATGACAGACCGGGAGATTTTGTTGATTAGGGGGTCTGCCGTTAATGCGAATACTTCCCCTAAAACAAAAAGTTTGGCTTGTGGGGTGGCAAAAGTTACTTTGCACCCTTGTTCGGAAAATTCAAGTTTTGGACCTAGCTTCTGAAGCAGATCCCTGCCCAGGAGGTTGGCCGGACAGTTGGCCAGATACAGGAAGGAATGTGTTAGCTCCTGTCCTGCCACGCTAATGGTTACTGGGGGCAATATGGGGGCCTTTTCTAACTGTCCCGAGGCTCCGACTACAGCTTTTGATTTTCCAGGGACATGTTTTATGCCGGGCGGGGGTTGCTGTAGCACGGAAAAGGTGCCCCCCGAGTCCAGTAAGAACAGGACCTGTGTATTTCCCACCCTTAATTCCAAAATGGGATCGCTGGGTGGTAATCTAAAGGCAGATCCCGGACCCCGTCAGTCATCCTCTTCTATTTCTCTGTTTTCCAAAATCATTCCCATAGCTCCCCGTCCTTGGGCTGGGTTCTGCCTTTGATTCCTCTGATATTTGCCATCCGGGGTTACTTGCCCATGTGGGGGTGGAGGTGGCTGGTATGGACATTCCCGCACCCAATGCCCTGTGTCCCCACAGTTGTGACATGGGTATCGAGTGCCCGGTGCCCGTGGATCTTTTCCAGTGCTTGTTCTTGTTTGAGGCCAGTTGCTTTTTGGCCGGGAACCAGCTTGGTTGTTGGCCCCCCACACATTGCCAGGAGGATGTTGGCAGGGGCTTGGGTTCCATCCCTGGCCCTGATGGGGTGGATAGTGGGGGTATGGTCCCCAGGGTCCTGGGGGGGGGCAAGAGCGGTGGTTCGCGGAGTGTGTCGTTTATGGGAAAATGCCACTGTCCCTGCAGCCTAGTTAATTCTTGCAGTGCTGCTACTAGGACCCTTTGATCTTTGTGCCTTTCTCTGGCCTTCTCCTTCTTCTCGTCCTCTTCCCTATTATTGTACACCCTGAATGCAGTATCTATCAATTTTTACATGGGGCACTCGAGCGGGGACTCTACACTTGTTAATTTTCTTTTTATATCTGCTGTGGAATTGGCCACAAAAAGACTGGTCACCAGTGTTTTGCACACAGGGGACTCCGGGTCCTGTCCTAAATACTTTTGTACAGCCTCATGTAGCCGTTCCAGAAATGCAGTGGGTGCTTCTGTTGCCCCTTGCCTAACCTCGTAAACTTTTCCCATTGCGTACTGTTGCGGGGCTCCATTCCGAATTCCTTCGAGAATGCATTCCCGATATCTCGCTAGATGTGTTTTGGCCGCTTCATCGTGTGCCACCCTCGAGTCCCAGTCTGGTCTCTGGGAGGGGACCACATTTTCAGGGACTAGTGGGTTTGCTGCATCTTGGGGGTTTTGTAACCTGGACACATGCTTTAACGCAGCAGTCCGGATCATTCGGTTTTCCTCTGTGGTGAACAGAGTATTCAGCAGCTGATGCACATCCACCCAGTTTGGGTTGTGAGTGTTGAAAATGTTTTCTACCTCCTTGGCTACTGCTAAGGGGTGTTCCAGGTACGAAGGGCATGATCTCTTCCAGTTCAGGAGATCAGTGGATGAGAACGGGACATATACGAACCCAGTTCTCTGCTCGCCAGCAGCTGTTACTACGAGCTGTTCTCTTAAGGGGAGTACCATGTGGGGAGGGTTTCCCTCAGCCACATTACTTGCTTCTGACCTAGTGACTCGCCTCTCGTCCCCTCCGAGCCCTCCGGCTGGAGTGGATAATGGCAAATTCTGTTTCCTTCCCTTTCCTTGTTTCGACTGAGTGGTTTTTCTATTCCTACAGGGTTCTTCCTCAGACTCACTAGATGAGGGAGATGGGGTCCTAGCTCTTCCCTTTCTGTTTCCCAATTTGCTGCGGACCGAAGCCTGTCTACCGGGTCCTGACTCTCGCTCCCCCTCAGTCGAGTCCGTTGAGACTGGCTCACTGTCAATTTCACTTTGAGCCTTTGGTTGATTTCTTTTCTTTGGTTTTGCAGTATCCAATTCCTTTCTCATGATTTCCTTCATTTCACTAATGGCGCTTTCCATCATCCCCTTCAACCCATCCATTCCTGCATCACGAGGAACTCCCATTTGTTCCCCAGGTCCGATTCCCGAGTCTCCGACTCTAATCCTTTTGGGCAAACCCCACTGGGGTCTATTCCTTTCGATGACAGGAGCGGAGGGAATCAAGGGCGGAGGGAGTACCACAGGATTTTCATGGAGAGCATAAGCAGGTTGAGGAATTAAGGGTGCCAGAAGGTACAATGGACCCAAGGGGTCCTCTTCTCGTGCATCTTCAATTACCTCCTTATATTTGGGGGGTTCCCCAAGTTCGGAAGGGGTTTTCGCCTTCTCCCGAACTATGTAAAGATTGCCCTCGCAAGGGTATCTCTCTGGGTTAGTATGCATCCTCATGAAGAGAGACGCATATTCCAGATCCCCAGATCTCCCCGGACTCGCTTCTAACCATCTAATTAAAGCTCTTAGGTTCTGAATTTTTAAGCTGCCTTCTTTAGGGCAGGCGGGCCTCAGGTCCTGTTGAAAGGACCAATCTTGGGTACATAGAAATTTTAATCTCCGCTTACTTAATTTAGACTTTGGTCCCACCAAAATTTTCCAATTCCTAAGGACATTGCTTAGTGGTGTCCCACTAACTTTATCCTCTACTCCAGCCGGAACACTCACTACCTTTCCCATGGTCAATGAGATTCTCAAATGCTTAGATCTAAGTCTTGGCATTTACTGAGTTACTCTGCACAGATTCTGCCAGGTGCGGGTCCATGCTAACCTTACCTTCTTTGTGTTTCTCAACGGGAATCACCCGGCTATTGAAATGAATTTACCCTTGTCTCACGGACAATGACCCCCTGTCTTGACCAGGCTTAGCCACTTCATCACGTGTATTCAGTTAATTACTCTGATACACCGTGCTTTTCTGAGATCCTCACTAAGAGCCACCTACTTCTTGGATCCCTATCCACTTCATAGGGTTCAGCTCTGGATGATGAGTCCTTCCACTGACCCTTACCTATAAATTATGTGTTGCTCACAGGTGGACAATTCCTGTTCTTGCAAATTTCTAGTGGGTTGGCTAAACCAGGCTAGTGTTCAATCCAGTGTGGCCTCAGGCTCGTCAGACCATATCTGCCACCCCCAATACCCGAGCTGCCACCCGGGGAGATAAACAAAAGTTCCTCTGGCTATTACTTTAGGCAAAAATTCTGTTGGGACCTTAAAGAAATTAAATGTTCATACTCACCAATCCTGCTGTTTCGTTGGAGAAGCGGGATGCCGATGTGCCTCTCGAATGCCAATCTTCAATTTCGGTTCAGAGATTCGTTCCGGGCTTTCTTTTCTCACTTTTTGTTCTGCCTCCCTTAAGGGGACGTGTACCCCACGGGGACAGCAGGAACCAGGGACCCCAAAAAAATCCAAGTCACGGCACCAGAAAGCTGTTACCTGAAATTTTGGTAACTCGGTTGTGCCCTGGCAGAGAAATAGCAAACCCTAGGAACACAATAATGAGACCGGATTTCGATCAAAACTAGCGGTTTATTGGTAAATAAAATAAGCAGAGATCCCTATTTTATAGTTGGCCAGGCTACAAACTAGAAGTCTCTCTACCTCACCCGTTTTGAGGAAACCCACGCTCGTGAACTTGCCCACGCTATTCTGTGGAGCGAGCTAATTCCCTCCCACCTCTGAACATTTTTATACCCTTTTCTAAACTAAGACTACGTGCAAGGGTTGCTTACAGAAACTGGGCAGTAGAAAAGGCAATTATCACAATTTAACTACATGCAAATATAAAACACAAAGCAAATTCCGGGGTAAATAGCGAAGAGGGTATAGAGATAAAATACATTGTCTTCAGAGGAATCAATTTCCTGGAAGGTTACATTGTTGCAATACACATTTCTGCAGTCAGACAGGCATTCACAAAGGAAACATTGTATCTTAGTCCATTTGTTGAATGAATCAAAGGCTGGGGGAGGCGGTGACTGGCTGGCGCGTTTTCTCCAATCAGAGGCGACCTTGCAGAATCGTCCGCCAATGGCACTTTACTGCGGGAAAACTCTGGACCCAACGTGGGGCTAAGCTGCTTGGTGCGTGCTTGCCAGCCAGGAAGGGCTTATTGCAAATGCCTGGCTCTTAAGAATAAAGACAAAGAGAGAGAAGTTAAGTTTATTGAATCTTTGGCTGGGTGATTCAATCAGGGACCCTTGGGGAAAGAAACCAACCTTTTTAGCTTTAATTGACATTTCCCAATCTGCCGGGTGTGTACATGACAAACGGGACCTTTTCCCTTGCTACGCTTCCCTGTAGATTTTGGTTGTCCATTTAATATCAAATTATATGGGTTCTCCCCTCCTTTGCCTCCTTCCTTGGGGTTCCATTGGTCCCATGTATTTTAATTTGTGAGCGTTGTTTCCCCCCCTTTCATGTCTTCTACCCTTTGGGGTTTGTGTGCCAGTGTGTTTATTGTTCAATAAACGATATTGAGCAACTATAATGGAATGATGTGTATGACTCCAGTTTTTTGGTAACACCCTGAATAATAGTCCAGGAAAATCACCCATATGCCCTGAATAATAGTCTGGGAAAACCAAAAAGATGCCCTGAATGATAGTCCAGGAAAACCACCCAGATGCCCTGAATAATAGTCCAGAAAAACCACCCAGATGCCCTGAATAATAGTCCAGGAAAACCGCACTGATGCCCTGAATAATAACCCAGGAATACCACCCAGATGCACTGAATAATACTCCAGGAAAACGAACCAGATGCCCTGAATAATAGTCCAGGAAAACCAGCCAGATGCCTTGAAAAATAGTCCAGAAAAACAACCCAGATGCTCTGAATAATAGAACAGGAAAAGCACCCGGATACCCTGAATAATAGTCCAGGAAAACCACCCAGATGCCCTGAATAATAGTCCAGCAAAACGACCAAGATGCCCTCAGTAATAGTTCAGGAAAACCACTCAGATGTCCTGAACAATAGTCCAGAAAAAAAAAAACCCCAGATGCCCTGAATAATACTCCAGAAAAACCACCCAGATGCCCTGAATAATAGTCCAGGAAAACAACCCAGGTGCCCTGAATAATAGTCCAAGAAAACCACCTAGATGTCCTGAATAATTGACCAGAAAAAGCACCCGGATACCATGAATAGTAGTCCAGGTAAACCACCCAGATACCCATAATAATAGTCCAGGAAAATCACCAAGATGCCATGAAAAATAGTCCGGCAAAACCACCCAAAGGCCCTGAATAATAGTCCAGGAAAACCACCAAGATGCCATGAATAATAGTCCAGGAAAATGACCAAGATGCCCTGAATAATAGTCCGGGGGGGGGGGAAACAAGATTCGCTGAATAATAGCCAGGGAATACCACCCAGATGCCCTGAATAATAGTCCGGGAAAACCAAACTGATGCCCTGATTAATAGTCCGGGAAATGAACCCAGATGCTCTGAATAATAGTCCAGGAAAAGCACTTGGATGCCCTAAATAATACTCCAAGAAAAGCACTGAGATACCCAGAATAATAGTCCGGAAAAACCACCCAGGTGACCTGAATAATAGTCCAGGAAAACGAACCAAGATGCCCTGAATAATAGTCCAGGAAAACCACCAATATGCCCAGAATAATAGTCCGTGCAAACCACCCAGATTCCCTGAATAATAGTCCATGAAAACCAGCAGGATGCCCTGAATAATAATCCAGGAATACCACCCAGATGCCCTGAATAATAGTCCGGGAAAACCACCGAGATGTCCTGAATAATAGTCCAGGAAAACCACCCTGATGCCCTTAATAATTGTCAAGGAAAGCTACCCTGATGCCCTGAATAATACTCCAGGAAACCACCCAGATGCCCTGAATAATACTCCAGAAAAAACACACTGATGCCCTGAATTATAGTCCAGAAAAAACACCCAGATGCCCTGAATAATAGTACTGGAAGACTACCCAGGTGACCTGAATAATAGTCCCGGAAAACCAAACAGATGCCCTGAATAATAAACCAGGAAAAAAACCAGATGCCCTGAATAATAGTCCAGGAAAACCGCACTGATGTCCGGAATAATAATCCAGGAAAACCACCAAAATGCCCTGAATAATAGTCCAGAAAAATCACACAGTTGCCCTGAATAATAGTCCGTGAAAACTACCAGGATGCCCTGAATAATAATCCAGGAAAACCAAACAGATGCCCTGAATAATAGTCCAGGAAAAGAACCCAGATGCCGTGAATAATCATCCTGGAAAAACACCCAAATACCCAGAATACTAATCTGGTAAAACCACCGAGATACCCTGAATAATAGGCCAGGAAAACCACCGAGATACCCTGAATAATAGGCCAGGAAAACCACCAAGATGCCCTTAATAATTGTCAAGGAAAACTACCATGATGCCCTGTATCTTAGTCAGGGAATACCACCCAGATACCCTGAATAATACACCAGGAAAACCAACCTAATGCCCTGAATCATAATCCAGGAAAAAAACCAGATGCCCTGAATAATAATCCAGGGAAAAAACCAGATGCCCTGAATAATAGTCCAGGAAAACCGCACTGATGTCCTGAATAATAATCCAGGAAAACCACCAAGATGCCCTGAATAATAGTCCAGGAAAAGAACCCAGATGCCCTGAATAATCGTCCTGGAAAAGCAACCAAATACCCAGAATACTAATCCAAGAAAACCACCCAGATTCCCTGAATTATAGTCCAGGAAAACGACCAAGATGCCCTGAATAATAGTCCAGGAAAGCGACCAAGATGCCCTGAATAATAGTTCGGGGGGGGGGGACCAAGATTCCCTGAAGAAGAGTCAGGGAAAACCACCCAGATTCAATGAATAATAGTCCATGAAAACCACCAGGATGCCCTGAATAATAATCCAGGAATACCACCCAGATGTCCTGAATAATAGTCCAGGATAACACCTGCGGCGGGGAGAGAGACCCCGGACGCTGCTCCTGCCGGGCGGGATGCTTAAAAGCCCCGCACCGGCCGTGTTGCTTCGCCCCCGCCGCCTCTGCTAACACCTGCGGCGGGGAGAGAGACGCCGGACGCTGCTCCTGCCAGGCGGGAAGCTTAAAAGCCCCGCACCGGCCGTGTTGCTTCGCCCCCGCCGCCTCTGCTAACACCTGCGGCGGGGAGAGAGACGCCGGACGCTGCTCCTGCCGGGCGGGAAGCTTAAAAGCCCCGCACCGGCCATCTCCGGACGCTCTCCCCAGCCGGTCGGGCGGAGAGAATGAGGACCAGCTGGGAGCTCCGAGCAGACGGCTACAAAAAGACCCGCCGGCCGCCGCCGCCACAAGACTATCCCCGGACGCTCTCCCCAGCCGGTTGGGCGGGGAAGAGGACCAGCTGGACGGACGGGCTGGCTGACCAAAGACGCCAGCACCGCTAAGACCACCACAGCTGTTTCGCGGCCAGCCACTCCACGGATAAATGTACTGTATATTTGTTTCTAATTGAATTATGTACAAGGGATAAGGACTTTCCCCATTGTTTTGTACTGTATATCCTTGACTGTTTTGCATCTCTTTGATTGTACTGTATTTTTATTCTTATTTTTTATGATGATTTGTTGACCACATTGATTGTATTATATTGTTATATTTATATGGTGTTTTTTATGTATATTTCATACTGTTACATTGTTAGCCGTTCTGAGTTGCTTCGGCAAGGAGAGTGGCATATAAATTTGAATTTAATAATAATAATAATAATAATAATAATAATAATAATAATAACCACCCCGATGCCCTGAATAATACACCAGGATAACCACCCCGATGCCCTGAATAATAGTCCAGGAAAATCACCCAAATGCCTGAATAATAGTCCAGGAAAACCACCCAGATGCCCTGACTAATAGTCCAGAAACACACCCAGATGACCTGAATAATAGTCCTGGAAAACTACCCAGATGCCCTGAATAATAGTCCAGGAAAACTGCACTGATGCCCTGAATAATAATCCAGGAAATCCACCAAGATTCCCTGAATAATAGTGCAGGAAAACCACCAATACGCCCGGAATAATAGTCCGTGCAAACCACCCAGAAGCCCTGAGTAATAGTCCAGGAAAACCACCCGGATGCCCTGAATACTAGTCCAAGAAAACCACAAATATGCCCGGAAAAACAGTCCGTTCAAACCACCCAGAAGCCCTGAATTATACTCTAGAAAAAACTACCCAGATGCCCTGAATAATACTCCAGGAAAACCACCCAGAGGCCCTGAATAATACTCCAGAAAAAACTACCCAGATGCCCTGAATAATAGTCCAGGAAAACTATGCAGATGCCCTGAATAATAGTCCAGGAAAACCACCAAGAGGTCCTGAATAATAGTCCGGGAAAACCAGCCAGATGCCCTGAATAATAGTCCAGAAAAACAACCCAGATGCCCTGAAAAATAGTCCAGAAAAAAAAACCCCAGATGCGCGGAATAATAGTCGAGCAAAACCACCCAGATGCCATGAATAATAGTCCAGGAAAACCACACAGATGCCCTGAATAATAGTCCAGGAAAACTACCAGGATGCCCTGAATAATAATCCAGGAAAACCACCAATATGCCCGGAATAATAGTCCGTGCAAACCACCCAGAAGACCTGAGTAATAGTCCAAGAAAACCACCCGGATGCCCTGAATACTAGTCCAGGAAAACCACAAATATGCCCGGAAAATAGTCCAGGATAACCACACAGTTGCCCTGAATAATAGTCTGGGAAAACTACCAAGATGCCCTGAATAATAATCCAGGAAAACCAAACAGATGCCCTGAATAATAGTACACCCAGATGCCCTGAATAATCGTCCTGGAAAAGCACCCAAATACCCAGAATACTAATCCGGTAAAACCACCCAGATTCCCTGAATTATAGTCCAGGAAAATGACCAAGATGCCCTGAATAATAGTCCAGGAAAGCGACCAAGATGCCCTGAATAATAGTCCAGGAAAGCGACCAAGATGCCCTGAATAATAGTCCGGGGGGGGGGGGGGGAACCAAGATTCCCTGAAGAAGAGTCAGGGAAAACCACCCAGATTCCCTGAAGAAGAGTCAGGGAAAACCACCCAGATTCCCTGAATAATAGTCCATGAAAACCACCAAGGTGCCCTGAATAATAGTCCAGGAAAACCATCCAGATGCCCTGAATAATAGTCCAGAAAAAAACTCCAGATGCCCTGAATAATAGTCCAGCAAAACCGCACTGATGCCCTGAGTAATAATCCAGGAAAACCACCAAGATGCCCTGAATAATAGTCCACGAAAACCACACAGATGCCCCGAATAATAATCCAGGAAAACTACCAGGATGCCTTGAATAATAATCCAGGAAAACCACCAATATGCCCGGAATAATATTCCGTGCAAACCACCCAGAAGCCCTGAATAACAGTCCGGGAAAACCACGAAGGTGCCCTGAATATTACTCCGGGAAAACCAAACAGATGCCCTGAATAATAGTCCAGGAAAACCATCCAGATGCCCTGAATAATAGTCTGGGAAAACCACCCTGATGCCCTTAATAATTGTCAAGGAAAACTACCCTGATGCCCTTAATCATAGTCAGGAAAAACCACCCAGATACCCTGAATAATACACCAGGAAAACCAACCTGATGCCCTCAATCATACTCAAGGAAAACCACCCAGATGCCCTGAATAATACTCCAGAAAAAACACACTGAAGCCCTGAATAATAGTCCAGAAAAAAACACCCAGATGCCTTGAATAATAGTCCTGGAAAACTACCCAGATGACCTGAATAATAGCCCAGGAAAAACATCATGATGCCCTGAATAATAGTCCCGGAAAACCAAACAGATGCCCTGAATAATAATCCAGGAAAAAAAACCAGATGCCCTGAATAATAATCCAGGAAAAAAAACCAGATGCCCTGAATAATAGTCCGGGAAAACCACCCAGATGCCCTGAATAATAGTCCAGGAAAACCACCAAGAAGCAATGAATAATAGTCCGGAAAAACCATCCAGATGCCGTGAATAAATATCCGGCAAAACCATCTAGATGCCCTGAATAATAGTCTGGGAAAACCATCCAGATGCTCTGAATAATAGTCCAGGAAAACCACCCATATGCCCTGAATAATAGTCCAGGAAAAGAACCCAGATGCCCTGAATAATAGTCCTGGAAAAACACCCAAATACCCAGTTTAATAGTCCGGTAAAAGCACCCAGATGCCCTGAATTATAGTCCAGGAAAACTACCAGGATGCCCTGAATAATAATCCAGGAAAACCAAACAGATGCCCTGAATAATAGTCCGTGAAAACTTCCAGGATGCCCTGAATAATAATCCAGGAAAACCATCAATATGCCCAGAATAATAGTCCAGGAAAACCAACAATATGCCCGGATAAATAGTCCGTGCAAACCACCCAGATGCCCTGAATAATAGTCCAGGAAAACCACCCGGATGCCCTGAATACTAGTCCAGGAAAACCACCCGGATGCCCTGAATACTAGTCCAGGAAAACCACCCAAATACCCAGAATAATAGTCCAGCAAAACAACCCCGATGCCCTGAATAATAGTCCAGGAAAACCACCCAGATGTACTAAATAATAGTCCAGGAAAACCACCCTGATGCCCTTAATAATTGTCAAGGAAAACTACCCTGACGCCCTGAATCATAGTCTGGGAAAACCTCTCAAATGCCCTGAATAATTGTCCGGGAAAACCAAACAGATGCCCTGAATAATAGTCCAGGAAAACCACCAAGGTGCCCTGAATAATAGTCCCGGAAAACCACCCAGATGCCCTGAATAATTGTCCAGGAAAACCATCCAGATGCCCTGAATAATAGTCCAGAAAAAAACCCCAGATGCCTTGAATAATAGTCCAGGAAAACCACACTGATGCCCTGAATAATAATCCAGGAAAACTACCAGGATGCCCTGTATAATAGTCCAGGAAAACCACACAGATGTCCTGAATAATAGTCCAGGAAAACTACCAGGATGCCTTGAATAATAATCCAGGAAAACCACCAATATGCCCGGAATAATAGTCCGTGCAAACCACCCAGAAGCCCTGAATAATAGTCCAGGAAAACCACCCGGATGCCCTGAAAACTAGTCCAGGAAAACCGCACTGATGCCCTGAATAATAGTCCAGCAAAACGACCAAGATGCCCTGAATAATAGTCCGGGAAAAGAACCCAGATGGTCTGAATAATAGTCCAGGAGAAGCACCTGGATGCCTTAAATAATACTCCAAGAAAACCACCCAGATACCCAGAATAATAGTCCAGAAAAACCACCCTGATGCTCTGAATTATAGTCCAGGAAAATGACCAAGATGCCCTGAATAATAGTCCAGGAAAACCACCAATATGCCCGGAATAATAGTCCGTGCAAACCACCCAGAAACCCTGAATTATACTCTAGGAAAAGAACCCAGATGCCCTGAATAATAGTCCAGGAAAACCACCCGGATTCCCAGAATACTAGTCCTGAAAAACCACCCAAATGCCCAGAATAATAGTCTGGCAAAACCACGCAGAAGCCCTGAATAATAGTCCAGCAAAACCACCCAGATGCCCTTAATAATTGTCACGGAAAACTACCCTGATGCCCTGAACCATAGTCTGGGAAAACCTCCCAAATGCCCTGAATAATTGTCTGGGAAAACCACCCAGATACCCTGAATAATACACCAGGAAAACCAACCAGATGCCCTGAATAATACTCCAGAAAAAAACACCCAGATGACATGAATAATAGTCCTGAAAAACTACACAGATGCCCTGAATAATAGTCCAGAAAAAAAGCCAGATGCCCTGAATAATAGTCCAGGAAAACCACACTGATGCCCTGAATAATAGTCCAGGAAAACCACACAGATTTACCTAATACTAGTCCAGGTGAACCACCCAGATGCCCGGAATAAAAGTCCAGGAAAACCACTCATATGCCCTGAATATTAGTCTTGCAAAATGACCCAGATGCCCTGAATAATATTACAGGAAAACCACCAAGATGACCTGAATAATAGTCCGGGGGGGGGGGGAAACCAAGATTCCCTGAATAATAGTCAGGGAAAACCACCCAGATGCCCTGAATAATAATCCAGGAATACCACCCAGCTGCCCTGAATAATAATCCAGGAAAACCACCCAGATGCCCTGAATAATAGTCCGGGAACACCACCCAGATGCCCTGAATAATAGTCTGTGAAAACCACCAAGATCCCCAGAACAATAATCCAGAAAAAAACTCTCAGATGCCCTGAATAATAGTCCAGAAAAAAAACCCTCATGCCCTGAATAATAGTCGAGGAAAACCACCCAGATGCCCTGAATAATAGTCGAGGAAAACCACCCAGATGCCCTGATTAAAGTCCAGGAAAACCACCCGGATGACCTGAATAATAGTGCAGGAAAACCACCCAAATGCCCTGAATAATATTCCGGGTACACCACCCAAATGCCCTGAATAATAGTCCAGGAAAATCACCCAGATCCCCTGAAAAATAGTCCAGGAAAACCACCCAGATGTCCTGAATAATAGTCCAGGAAAACCACCAGGATGCCCGGAATAATAGTCCAGGAAAACCACCAGGATGCCCGGAATAATGCCCCAGAATCCTCATTTTCTGCCCTACTGAGAGCTGGTTAGATCATAAATTATTGGGGCAGGTTTCCCTTCCTGACCATCATAGACCCTGTCAAACTGCCCCAATTTCTGAACTGTGCAGGGAATTGTTATATTTGTACATCTCCCCTTCGCCCAGTTGCCCAAAAAGACAGATAGATTTTTCTGGCTTCCACCAGACATCTGCTACAGGTAGGGTCTTACTTTGGCTTGCCAGCAGTTTGAAATCTCAAGACAGTTAAATGTCTTTCTAGGTGCCCAGGTGAACCCCGCCGCGCTTTTAAGCCAAGCCAATTTATGTTGATTTTTTTCCACTAAGGCCATCTGGGTGTTCCAAAAATGCACAAACCACAGTCCCTTTTAAATTTTCTAGTGGACAATTTCCCACTGTGGAAGTCCCTTTCCTCTGTTCTCAAAGGATTTAAGTTGGCTAGCAGTATTTTGAATGGGCACTATGAAATTCCATTTATCTATTGTCCTGGACCCAAAGAGATCCAGAACTTTATTTTTGTCAGAAACTAACACTACTTTTATATGAAGTAAGGGAGAACAGTTATTTTCAGTCTTAATTATATGAACCGGGTGGTTACAATTTTTATATGATCTATGGGATCACCAGTACCCAACCTGCACTTTGAAAATACAGTTTGGCTATACAGAAAAGGAAGGGGGAGGTTTCTTCCCCCTCCAGACTGTTGTTAACACAATGTTTTCTCTTAGGAGATAACATTGTTAACAGATTTACAGTGACCACATGTTTGGTACTTTTGTGTGTTCCATTAAAAGGCCTGAATCTTTACTTTGGGGTACCATAATATTTGGATTGTGAAAACCAGTTCTTTGAAAACATATACATCTTTAATACATTATTTGTTTGCAGATGGATTTTCTATGGAAAAGGGATCTTTCTGATTAATCCGTCCCAATTTCCAGCCCTTGCAAATCTCATTTTAAGAGATCTGCCAGCCTTTATATCAATTTATTTTTGTTTAATTAATTTCCACTTTCATTAACCATATTTTCCACAGTTTCTAAGTCCAATTTCCTGATCTTCAAAGATTTTATTCCTTGAACTACATACATTTTGGTATTTAAATTCTTCTTGATTTTTCTTTAAGGACCATTTAAAGGATTTCCCTATAACTCCTGATATCTAATTATTTCTTTTTCAAGCCTTATTTTAAAGAGGCCGCAATGCATTTTAAACATGTTATTTTCATAACAATTTGGTAAGTCCTAATTTAAAGGACTGCTATATCTCCAATTTATAATATCTTCAATTCCTGTCTTGGTGTTAAATTAGACAGGAAAAGAAACACTATCACTTAACCATCTACACCTTCTCACACTATATTTACAGATCTGCCACATGGTTTTAATGATAGTCAGGACTGGGGTTCTGTGAAGCCTAGTTTTAACGATATGCTTTCTTCCCCTTAACTCCTTGGCAATGTGTTGACACAATGGCAGCATTTAAATTTTTCTAAGCTTCTAGTCCTCATTACCCACTAAACACAAAAATGCAAGCACACATTTCTTTCATTTTCAGCTCACAGGCAGGGTACCCTCATTATCATTTATTCAACACACACTATTACTTTACATACATTCCCTTTTTTAAAAATATGCATTAACCTCCTTCCTTTTTTTTTGCAATGCTCCACGCAATAGCTAAGAAAGGAATGGAGAATTCCATGCTTTTCTCCAGACCTTAAGGGTCATTTTTTATGGGTTCTCAGGAGGCTGGAGTTAATTAGCCACCTGGGCTCAATGTCTTTGATCATAGTGCTAAATATTAGTCCAAATCATTATTATAAGCCAATCTCAGGCTGCCTCTTGTGGCAAAAATCTGTGATACTTTTATTTAGACTGCTTTGTATTCGAATTCAGTTATATTTTAACAAAAAGCTTTCAACTTTATTGGGGTTTTCTTTTTAAAAAAATAAAGGATAAGTTACATTTTAGAGGGATGCTGGGCTACCTTAACCTTTACCTTTTATTTAATATGCGTTTATTGTCCCCTTCAAGCCTTCCAGCCTGAGTGGGTGACAGTGGGCTCAATTTATCCTTCTCTTCCCTCGTTTCGACTGAGTGGCCTTTTTCTCTACTGAGTTCTCCCTCAGACTCACTAGATGAGGGGGGCCCCTCCTAATTTCCTCCCCCCTTTTTGACTTGCTCCATTTGCTGAATTAAAGTGTCAATTTCCTTCCTCCTGACCTCCTTCATTTCGCTCATGACACTGTCCATCATCCCCTTTAGTATTTCTGCTCCTATCTTGTGAGGGGCTACAGCTTGTTTTCCAGGTTCGATTCCCACGTCCCTGACTTTGTTCTTTTCAGGCAACCCCCATTGGGGCATGTCCGAAAAGTCCAGCAGGTTAATATCTGGGCTTGGACCTGCTGGATTCACTGGAGTGGGACGCAAGGTCCCAGACCCTGGAACCATGTCGTTGAGTCCTCCTCGTTCGACAACAGGAGCAGATGGTACCAGAGGCTGTAGCAATGTCATAGAATTTTCAAGGAGACCATGAATAGGCTGAGGAATTAAAGGGGGGGAAGGTACACTGGGCCCAGGGGGTCCTCTTCCCTCACTTCTTCAATTACCTCTTTGTACTTGGGGGATTCCCCCTGTTTGGAAAGAGATCTTGTCTTTTCCCGAACAATGTAAAGATTACCCATACAAGAGTATCACTCCGGATTCCTATGCATCCTCATGAAGAGGGATGCATATTCCAGATCCCCCAGATCTCCCTGGACTTGACTCACACTACCTAATTAATGCTGTAAGGATATGTATGTCTAGGCTTGCCCTCTGATGGCTAGCCTGGCTTTTAGGTCCTTCTGAAAGGGCCAATCTTGCATGCAAAGAAATTTTAATCTCCATTTGCTCAAATTTGATTTGGGTCCTACTAAATTTTTTCAGTTCTTTTAAGGATATTGCTTAGTGGCGTCCTGCTAACTTATCCTCCAGCCCAGTCTGAATACTCATTACCCTTCCCATGGTCAATGAGATTCCAATTGCTTAGATCTAAGCCTTGACGCTCTCCGAGTTACCCTACACACTTAGGAGCAGATCACGTTATTTTCCCCCTGTTTGTTTCTCAACGGGAATCACCCGGCTGTTGAAACATTTTATCCTAGTCTCAAGGCAACGATCCCTTTCTTGACCAGGCTACCCAATTTGCCATGTGTATTCAGTTAATTACTCTAATACACCGTGATTTGGTGGTTTCCTCACTTTGCCCACCTAGCTGGTGGAAACCCTGCCCAATTCCAAAGGACTCAGCTTCAGGTGATGAGCCAACCTCACTGAGACCTGACTTTAAACTAAAGGTCACTCACAGGTTGACAAGGACTGTTCTTGCTTTTTCTAGCGGGTTGGCTGGACCCACTAGTGTCCAATTCGATTGTGGCTCAGGTTCGTTAAACCGTATCTGCCATACCCCCCCCCCCCCCAAATAACCCAGGCTGCCACCCGGGGAGAAGAAAAATTCAGCTGGCTGTCTGACTTAACTTGGCAAAAAATTCTAGCAGTACCCCCAAATAAATCAAATGTTTTCTTACCAATCTCGCAGCTTTAGTTGGAGAGACGGATCCCGATGTGTCTCTCGATGGCCGATCGTCAATTTCAGGTTGGAGATTCATTCCTGAGGTTTTCCTCCCTTTGTTAGCCTGCTTCCCTTAGTGGGCACAGAACCATCGGGGGGGGGGGGGTCCGCAGGCACCAGGGATCCAATCCGAGTCACAGCACCAAAAATTGTTACCTGAATTTTTAATACAGTAATACCTCGGTTAACACTAAGACTTGGTTCCACAAGTCTTGGTGTTATCCGATTTTTAGTGTTATCCGATGCATGTTAAAATCCTATGGGATGGCTCAGATAACGTTAAAGCTCCATAGAGATACATTGTAACCACACAGGCTTTAGCGGTTGTTATCTGAGACATCCCATAGGACCTTAACGTTATTCGATCCAATTCTCCACCCCAGATTACTTAACGTTATGCGATTTTAGCGTTATCCAAGGTAAACGTTATCCGAGGTATTACTGTACTTGGTTCGTGTCCTGGCAGAGAATTATTAAACCCTAGGAACCAAAAAACGAGGCACGGTTTTTAATCAAAACAAATTGGTTTATTGGTATAAAACAGAGTTCTAAATTATAGTGGCCAGTCTATAAAACAGAAGTCTTTACCTCACCGTTCTGATAAAAACACGCCCTTGTGAACTCAATCCATGCTATTCTAGGAATGAGCTGAATCCCTCCCATTCCCAAACATTTTTATACAATTTTACTGGTCAACAATTAATCCTGAATTAGTGGTGGGCACAACAAATAATGTTTACTAAAAGGGGGCAATTAAGTGGGCCTTTACACTTCTTGATTAATCAATATAAAACAATTTCCGAAGTTACACATTGACATTTTTGCAAATACAATGGGTAATGGTGAAATGCTGTAAAAGTCTTTGTTCTTTGGATGAAGAAATCTCCTTTAGGCAAGCTCTGATACAAAGTGACCCTTTTCAGTCAATTTGCGGTCTGTAAATTGCCACATTGTTTCCTTTCTGAATCTGTGAACGAATCAAAGGCTTAACGCTGATTGACAGCTCCGGTGTGTTTTAGCCAATCAGAGTCTAGTGTTCGTAGTCTTCGTCCAATGGTAGGGCTCGCCTGCAGAAGGCGGGGGATTTAGGAGTCAATCAGGGGCGAGGAATCCATGTGGGGTTCCGCTAAGCTGTATTCAGCCGCGTCTTGTCTTTTGCAGGCTTGGAAGTCGCTATAGCGGCATCCGCGGCATCTCGGGAAATGGAGATAAAGAAAGAGGATTGCCATTGTTTCCAGCTGCTCTTCAGCTGGGTGACTCAGGGGGGAAAACCAGTTCTTTATCAGCCTTTTAATCTACTGTAATTGACTGCATTCCTTGCGTACTTGACTCATGGGGTCAAGCCTTGTTTGCAAAGATTTTCAGGCAGTTTAATATCAAACCGTGTATAAATTTAGTTTTAATTTGCTGGTTATTAAGCGCTGGTTTCTCCTTGCATATTCCATACCTTTGACCTGTGTGTATAGTGAATCTCTGGTTGTAACTTTATTAAAAGAAGTTAAATGAAACAATGTGTTTGATCTTGAAATTCAGTTAACAATAGATTCCCCCCCCCCAGTTCTTCAATGAAAACTGGCCTCTTGACTTCTTGCAAACACATTGATATGTAGACCATTGAAGATGAGCCAAAGGTCAATGAAGGGGGGTGGGATACAAAGGCCATCTTCTTCATTGATGTTAGACTAACAATGATTAGGAAATGGTGTTAGGTGATGCAGGCATCATCTGCCATCACTTAGGGGCAAAGGTCTGTGCTATGGGGGAACATGGAAAGTGTAATGTTCAGTGCAAACAATTGCCTGATGATTATTTCAAGGGAAACTGAAAGGTTCAAAGAACTTTATTTAAAAATAAAAGAATATAACTTAAACTAAAGGGTGAATGTCAAAAATTAGGTAACAAGTGGACAGCCAAGTGAGTTGGGGAGGTTGGCCATTGCTCCCTATCTGGCTTGGCTGCCATCCAGTAGAGTCAGGGCTTGTTCTCCCATGGGTGAATCCTGGTAGCAGAGAAGGAATAGATGGAGAGATGAGGGACATCTCAGGTGGGCAACAACACCTTGGGTCACTATTTCTGTTTTGCAAAAGTCACTGCCTAGATTGTGGTGGGATGTCGGTGGCTATTATTGTGTGTGTTTTCTTAATTCTCTTTCTCCTTCAATAGGAAAACCATTCTATATGACTCGTAAATTCAGAATAGCTTCCAGAGTAGCAGCCATAGTCTTCATTCTCGCAGTTGTGATGGTCTCCTTGTGTAAGTTGAACTTTCCTAAGGCTTTCAAAAACTTCTTTTGACTCTGAATTGGGCTTTACTCCAGTGTGAAAAACCCTCCCTTTCATAAATGAAGGCTGCCTTTATAAGCTGTAACCCTATTGAACCTACGCAAGTAGAGCAAGGCTGTGAATCAATTTCCTTCCTGAGATCTTGGGGTCCTGTAATGTTTCAGGCATTTCTGCATTATGCAATAGCTCACACAGTCTGCTATCCTTATTTTCAGGCATATCAGAAAACAAAACAAAACAAAATAAAGTAAAACAAACAAAACAAAATAAAAAACACTGTAGCACTTTAAAGACTAACTACTCTATTTCTGTTGTTAGCTAACAGTGTTTTTATTTTGTTTTGTTTTCTGCTATGCCTGAACCACAGACTAACATGGCTACTATTCCTTATTTTCAGTTCCTTCTATGTTTCTCTGGCTAGCATCACTTGCAGGCGAGGCTCTCCTTGCCTTAAGGAGAGAGCCAGACTATGGACAGGGTCCCCTGCTCACTTTGACCATGGAGATTGTTAGGGCATTTTTAGGGGTATTGTAGCAAGATTCCTGTCCACTGTGTGAGTATACCTTTAAGAGACTTTTAGAGCCCCAGGCACAGGTGTTTGCTGTTGAGGCATAGACTGATTACACAGCTGTGTCTGCTTGGCGTACAAGACTCAGTGCTGAGCACAGCTGTGACCACTTAGTGGGTGATATACAGCAACAGCACAGTATAACTCTGGCCTTCTTGAGATGGGCTACTTTGAGGAGGGTATTCTACTGAGGAGGTTATTCTGCTGAGGAGGACATTCTGTGACAGACTGACAACTGACTTGAGAGGGAGAAGATGTGCTGCTTGAAGCTCTGCTTCTACCAAGAACTATCAGGTACACCATACTGCTGAGAAGAGCACACTGACTTTGGCAAACTGCAGTCAGTGTTTTGCTGGCAGGACTCTGTGCATGCTCATTGGACTTGAGCCTTCGGGATTCCAAGCTCTGTTGCAACTGTGGGGCTTGGAGACAGACTGGTACCTGTGTATATAGTTCTGTGTCTATTGTCCTTCCCTCACCCAGATTAAACTGCACTATTCACTGAAGCTGTATGTGTATCTTTGCACCTGAACCTTTCGCTGTGCAATAGCCTGACCGCTACTCTGCTACGCTACCACACATACCGCCAGAAATCCCTGACAGAGATAAAAGGTGGAGGTGGTGTGAATTTGACCCTGCTGGCCCCTTTCCCACTTCTACTTGAAAACAGGAGGCCTGGACCTAGAGATGTTTCTAATGTGAGCACCTCACATTGTCAGTTATCTTTTCTTGAGCCTGGAGAACACAATTCCTTCTTGGCTGCCTCAGAACCTTTATCTGAGGAGCCTCCTTGATAGTGAAGCATCATGCAGGACATGGGTGCAGAGTTTGAATTCATGGAACATCTGCCATAGCCTCCCTCGGAGGAGTCACTCTTTAGGGTATTGACTCTGAGTGGAGGAAGAACTCACCAGGAGATCATGGCAGACTTCCTGGAAGGTGGAGTTCCTGTGACCCACTGACCCTCACCCTCTGCCACCTGAGATGAAGTCCTCGCCCTGCCCCAAAACAGGTTTGTCCTTGTTGCTGCCAGACATTAGCCACCAGCTCCATGGTCTTCTTCTGGGTTGCCACCTTAACTTTAG
The DNA here is from genome assembly GCA_030440675.1 of Furcifer pardalis. Classification (NCBI taxonomy): domain Eukaryota; kingdom Metazoa; phylum Chordata; class Lepidosauria; order Squamata; family Chamaeleonidae; genus Furcifer; species Furcifer pardalis. Next base: position 131,164,795 of record CP126892.1, read on the forward strand.
CCTTCTGTTTCTGTAACTTTCCACTAGCTTTCCAGATGGGTTTCCATGAGTCTTTGCTGCAGCTTGATTCAAACAGAGGGTTACAGGGGATCCCCTAACTCCTACTGGCCCACTCTATCATCCCCTGTGTTTCTCAGCTAATGACTCTGCTTGTTAGTCTTGGGGCATCAGGGTTAACGGACCTGTTTTATTTTACAACTGTCATTGTGGGATCAGTGACGGTTTATGCATGGAGGTTCACTTGACCAGGAGGAGCTTCCCTTAAGCCTGATGTCTGGCTGTCAGGTGGCTGAATGGTTAAATGGGAACCATGGAGCTTGAAAAGTACAGGTCAAATTCCTTGTGCTTAATCCACCTACGTTTGCATGGAACATCCTTACGCAAGGTGATTTATGCCTGGCCTAGGGATGGCTGAGTACTGGTTCAAAATCTGCTCCAGGGCTTCCTGTATGCAGGTAAAGCAATATTCTCACACACATGCACACACAAACACGCACACTCACACTCACTCTCTCTTTCTCACACAGAGACAGAAGATGAGACATGTTGTTGAGCTGTTAAATTTATTTCTATTCCCTTCCTCCTTTCTTCAGATTTGTACAAAGTATCAAGTAATGCGGACCTTGAAGAGACCGTGAGAATTTTGAGGGAAATTGCTGTTGATGAAGATTTAAAGTATGAAACAGCAGATGGTAAGACACAGGATTCCATGTCTCAGCACCCTTTCTTCCCCGCCTATCCTAAGCTGAATGAGTTCCTGAAGTTAGCCAGTTCATGAGATGGCTTGGTAGTAAAAGTGACAGGAAGAGGAACTCGGGGGGGGGGGATGGCCTTGTTCCCCTTGTGTTCTTGATCTCAATGGTAACAATGGCAGAGTGTAGCCACCCATACCCACTGGAATTTAGAATAACAAACTTCAGCAAACCCACAATTAATGTAGGTTAAATTGCATGGTAGCAAATCCTTTCAGTCCAAGTAGGGTGGGAGTTTCTAAAAACATAACATTCCAAGAGCGCAACTCCAGACAGTTCCAAAATTAAAGAAAGGTGGAAGGCAGCAAAAAGGGACCAATGAGGTTCCACAAAATGCTCAGAGAAGAGCATAACCCCCCCCCCCCACACACACACACACACATATCAGAAGTGGAAGGAAGGCCAGGCTATAGAGTACAGTCAAGTAGCAGAGAATTGCAAGGATAGCGTTAGGAAGGCAAAAGCTGAAAATGACTTGAGCCTGGCATGAGATGAGATGCTAAAAGCAACAAAAAAGCATGTTTCAGGTACCTGTATGTACAAAGGAAATTTTTCATTCTCTGAGGCGCCATATTTTTCAATTTCCTTTCACTATGCATTTTGTTTATTAGAGCCCATCATTTTGTGAGGTATGGAGAATTGACAATGCTTAGGGTGCCATCCATCAGGTGGATGAGGCCTTGATTATTGAGATGGGTGATAAAGATTGGGAGGAGTTATTAATGAAAATTTAATTTCCTATAGGGAAGGGTCTCAGAGCAAAGTACAGTTGTACCTCGCTTAAAGAGCATAACGTGCTCCACAGGATTGCTCTTTAAGCGAATTTGCTCTTTAAGTGAAACACCATTGTAAGTGACCAATTCTGGGGTGGGTGGGTGGGTTTGCGAACCCAATTTATTTGTTAAGCAAGTTATTGGTTGGTTTTATTTGTTGAGTGAAGCGAATATTCAGAGAAAATTCTGCTCTTTAAGTCAGTTACTCTTTAAGTGAGATTCTCTTTATGCGAGGTTTGACTGTACAGTGATACCTCGGATAACGTTTGCATCGGATAACGTTTGAATCGGATAACGTTGGGGAATTTGAGGCAAACATTTGGATCGGATAACATTATGTTAACCATTATGTTAACATTATCCATTCATCAAATAACAACGATCTTTGATACAAGTGTTTGCCTCAAATTCCCTGAGGCATGGCTGTAACTCACCGGTTTGTCTTGGGAGAAAGGGGGAGGGGGCTGCCTACTCTCTTTATCTTAAGGTTGCAGTACAGCCATTTACCCCTGTGCCACCAAGGTGTCTGAAATGCAAGTACGAAGGAGCCCAGCAAATAGATCCAGGGCAGGAACCCCAACTAGATAAGCCCAGAGGGAGCCCCTCCTGGGACAAGGCAAAGACCAGGGATCGGTTCCTGCCTTGGCCCTTTTGCAGTCCATCCTACATTCCCATAAAGGTGGGAGAATGGAGTGAGGTTTCCTGGACACACAATAGACTGCAGATCAGTGGGAGGGAATTCAGATTATTAGCTAGGCAGAAATGTGGAGAGGAGGGCTGGGTTTGATCATGTCAGACTTGGAGTGCAATAGCCTTTATGGAGAGGAGGGAGGGCTCTGGAAAGTTAGAACAATACTGAATATTGAATAATGCAAAGTATCCTGTCATGGTCATAGAGTGTAGAGAAGTTAAGCTTTGATATTGGCAGGCCATATCAAAGACATGACTTCTTATTCACCTCTTCTTGATAAACCCTTACCTCACAAACCTCCCCGACTCAGAGGCACCAGATAGCCCCATATTCCTGATGTCTGATCAAAGGCTGCTGATTACCCAACTGATAGTCCATCTCACACCATTCTGTGATCTCGCCACAGGAACCATGAGATAGACAAAGGGTATCGGTCACCTCACCCCCTCCCCTCCTCCTCCCCTCCTTCCCTTCCTGTTTTACAACATGTATCTAGACTATGTATAAAGGTAGGAGGAAGAAATAAACTTTTAGATGGTTCCCCTGAGAAGCTGCCTCCATGTCTTCATTCATCTCTGCTGGAAATCCCCATAGCTGGTGACCCGACGACGTGATCCAGAAGAAGCAACCTGCTTACCCCCCCCCCCCGGACTGGTAAAGTCTACGCATCAGCTTCATAACTCCCAGGGTAAGTATGGGGTCTTTTTTGAATAAGGAATGAGAAAAACATGTTCAGGAATTGATTCAAATTGTTAAGACAGGGCAAGAAGGCACGATTTCCCACAAAGAAACAGGAGCACTGCTACTTGAAATAGATCAGTGTTATCCGTGGTACCCTCACCGCGGCTCCCTTGGAGTAGCAGATTGGAGAAAGATAGGTAATGAGTTGACGGTTGAACCGCGGGCGAAAATCAATTTAATTTTCACCTGGGAAAAGATCTATACAGCTTTAAGACTCCTGAACCCAGAACACCCCCCTGAAAATGCTCTCCTCAAGGAAGCATTCCCGGTGGTAAGATCTCCGTCTTACCCCGCTCTGTACCCTCCCATTTCTGATCCATCTCATTTCCAAGAACAGAAGCATCCCACTGCACCCGACCCTGGGTCCCAATGTTCCTCTCCAACACCTACTCTAGGGCCCTTTTTGAGTCCCCCTGCCCTGGAACCTACCTGCCACTCTCAAGTAGCTGCAGGAATTGCCTGGGCAAAAACAGAGGGACATTGGGACCCAAGCGAACAGTGGGAGGGTGAGGTAACAATGTGTTATCCTATAATTTGTGGCACTGATCAACAAGGACAAGCGACCCTAACCTGGTCTGCTCTTCAATACTCAGTCTTGCGGGAGTTAAACAAATCCGCAAGAGAGGATGGTATTCAATCCACTTATTTTTAAGGCTTAATAGAAGGAGTAGCAAATAGTCACCTCATGACCCCCATAGATTGGAAGGACATGTTTCGCATGATCCTCAGTCCTGCACAATACGTAGTATGGGACAGTGAATTTAAAGCGGCTGCTCTCACTGGTCAAACAGATAATATCTTAGCAGACCAAATCTACAGCAGAGGACAATTTTCTACCATTAACGCCCAGGGCCAATTCACGGACGCACAATTTCAAGCCACCTCTGTGGCTGCCCAGCGAGCCCTTAGACGGATGCCAGGGAAGAACACTGGGCAGAAATCATTTTCAGTCATTTGACAAGGTCCCACAGAACCATACACCTCCTTTGTAGACAAGCTGAAACTAGCCATCAGTAGACAATTGGATAATGAAGAAGTACAGACAAAACTTTTCCATAAATTAGCCTTTGAAAATGCCAATAGTGAATGTAAGAATGTTTTGCAACCCATTATACACCGTGGAACGTATGATTTGGCTGATATGCTCCGTGCCTGTGCTGATGTTGGAAGCAAGGCATATGAAATGGATCTTCTCACCATCGCCTTGAGAGGCGGCCATGGTAACTGTTATAATTGCCAAAAGCCTGGTCATTTTAAATCTGAATGCAGAGCTCCAGGGGGCGGTGCTCACAGAGCACCCGGTTCGGGCAGAACCAGTGACAGGGGAGAAAAACGCCCTTCCAAAAAATGTCCCCGATGCCAGAAAGGGTATCATTGGGCCAATCAATGCCGCTCTGCCCCTGCCTCTACTGAGGTTCAGGGAAACTGAAAACCGGGCATGTCCCTAGCCCGGCCACAAGAGGGAACTTGTACCTTGGAGTTGCTTCCACCATTTCCCATCCCATCCCAGGAGAAACTATTTTGGTTATCATGAAAGAACAACAGGAATTGCCTCCGGGTTCATACCTTCTCCTGCCCACCAAGGAGGCACTCGAGAACGGCATTCAGATATGCCCGGAGATTGTGCAAAAAGTAAAAGAAACGCCTATCATTGCACAATGTTCCAGCCTCCTCCTACTTTCCCTGACCCCAGGTACTCCGTATGCCCAGTGCATACCACTCACCCACCCCTTCGAACAACAGCAGGCTCTTAATGTTCCCTTACAGATTAACTACCTGAGGGAAAGCATCTGGAAGACAAAACCGACATGTACATACCTCATCCAGGGAAAGCCTATCTCAGCAATTTTGGATACTGGGGCTGATATTTTTGTGATTTGCCCCGCCCACTGGGACCCCGCGTGGCCAGTCGAGGCTGCCCCATCTGTTTGGGGGGTGGGGGCGCTTCTGTTGCTAAAGTAAGTGTCCATCCTTTGACTGTTTCCCACCCACATACTCACGAGGTATTGGGCCATATTACTCTGGTAAGTGTGGCCGTAGGTATCAACCTGTGCGGGCAGGATTTGATAGAACAGCTAGGTGCGGAACTGGTAACTAATGACTCAGCTTAGAGCTGTTCCACTTACGTGGACTTCCACGAACCCTGTGTGGATCGAACAATGGCCATTAAACAGCGAAAAGTTAACGCCCCTTCATCAGTTAGTGACAGATCAGTTAGACAAAGGTCACATTCAGCCTTCTGTGAGTCCATACAACACCCCAGTTTTTGTAATCAAGAAGAAATCAGGTAAATGGAGGCTCCTTCACGACCTCCGAGAAATTAATAAAACCCTACTTCCAATGGGCCCGCTACAATGTGGGCTGCCTAATCCAAACCTCATTCCCCGTAACTGGGAAATGGCGGTAATCGACTTAGCCAATTGCTTTTATACTATTCCATTACAGGCACAAGATTATAAGCATTTTGCTTTCACCATGCCCGTTCTAAACAATGAGGCCCCCACTAAACGTTATGTCCCCCGATTCCCCCCTTTTGCCCCTTGGGACTATCTTCATGTAACCGTTGATACGTATTCTGGCTATATCTTTGCCACCCCTCAAAAGGGAGAGGCAGCCAAGAACGCAATTGCACAAATGATTCGGTCCATCTCTGTCATGGGAATACCCACGGAATTAAAGACTGATAATGGCCCTGCGTATTGTTCAATGCAGTTCGCACAATTTTGCTCAAAATGGGCTATTGTACACAAATTCGGCATTCCATACAATTCCACTGGTCAGGCTATAGTGGAACGAGCTAACCGCACATTAAAAATGGTGCTCGACAAAATTAAAGAAAAAGAGGGACTGTCCCTCGGCCTCCTGAACAAAGAAACTGTCCTTGCCCAGGTTCTCTTTACTATTAATCATCTCAATCTTGTATCCTATAATTCTCAATTTTTAACACGTGCTCAACTACACTACAGGAAGGACGAGCCACTGCCACACCCATTGGTCTGGTATCGCTGCCTCCCAACCCCTGCCTGGTGGGACATCCTTTGGTCTTGGCTGCCCACTGGGTGGTTTCATTCTATCATACAATATCTGTTCATTGGCTTTATCCTTCTGATAAATATCTGCTGTTTCATACAATGTATTCCAAGTTTATTTTCTGTCATAATCTCTAGATGCCAGATCCGACCCAAGGCCCCTTCCCCTCATACTATATATTATTCTTATCGGCGCCTTGAAAACATAAAGGGGGAGATGTAGAGAAGTTAAGCTTTGATATTGGCAGGCCATATCAAAGACATTACTTCTTATTCATCTCTTCTTGATTAACCCTTATCTCACAAGCCTCCCCGACTCAGAGGCACCAGATAGCCCCATAATCCTGATGTCTGATCAAAGGCTGCTGATTACCCAACTGATAGTCCATCTCACACCATTCCATGATCTCGCCACAGGCGATGGCAACAGGAACCATGAGATAGACAAAGGGTATCGGTCACCTCACCCCCTCCTCCCCTCCTTCCCTTCCTGTTTTACAACATGTATCTAGACTATGTATAAAGGTAGGAGGAAGAAATAAACTTTTAGACGGTTCCCCTGAGAAGCTGCCTCCGTGTCTTCATTCATCTCTGCTGGAGATCCCCATAATAGAGTAGACCCTAATGCCAATGACTCAATGCTGATCGTCAGGCAGCAGTTAACTCATCTGACTACCCTGAAGACTAACAGCTTTGGTTGTCGAAGTCCACAGGGAAGGAAGGGTGATGGTCCCCAAGTGGATTATATCCCACTTGAATCCCTCTTGATGCAGGGCAACAGTTTCATTAGTCCTGGCCTTGGGCTTGATACCCACATTTTGAATACTGAATATTATTTTACTTTGTCTAAATAAAGAATTTTACAATAATACCTCGGATAACGTTTACCTCGGATAACGCTAAAATCACACAACGTTAAGCAATCTGAAGGGGGAGAATTACATCGAATAACGTTAAGATCCTATTGGATGCATCGGATAACAGCCGCTAAAGCCTGTGCAGTTACAATGTATCTCTATGGAGCTTTAACGTTATCTGATGCATCCCATAGGATTTTAACATGCATCAGATAACACTAAAAATCAGATAACACCAAGACTTGTGGAACTAAATTTTAGCATTATCTGAGGTTTTACTGTATTTTGTAATTTTCTCTACTCTAACCAGTAGGCATTACATTTTCACAAGCATACCCAGTGATGGTGTTGTTGCAAAATAGATGAAACAGTTGTAGAATTTGTCGTATCAAAGATGAGACGGGAGAACAATTCCAGGTTGTACAGATTCAAAGGTCTTTTATTTGTGCAATGGTTCACAGATAGTATTGCTACTTAAATCTGAGAACTCCAAAGGGTTGAAAAACAAGACCTTATATACACAGCAGTAAACAGGAAATGCATGGCTCTTCACCATGCGGTGGTCTTAGAATCTTGACACCTTGGTATTGGTTCAATAGACAAAGGAATTCAAACTAAAGACTAACATTGGCTAGTGGCCAAAACTTCACACTTATCTATCCTCTACTATTGGGTAACTTGATAAAACCTCTATTCAAATGAGGAAGGGCCTATTGCATCAGCCTGGACAATAGGCAGGCAAGTTTTAGCTGAATCACTGTCACGCCACTTGTTGGTTATTGAGAGGACAAAGATAGAGTCTCTTTGGTTTTATATTTTTCTATATTCTAGCACAAAATGGGACAGCAATTCCAGGTCGTACAGATTTCAGGCTCTTATATTGCACAATGGTTCACAGATAGTATCGCTACTCAAATCTGAGAACATTGAAGGGTTCAAAAAACAGAGTCTATATACACAGTAGTAGACAGGAAATGCATGGCCCTTACACCATGTGGTGGGCTCAGAATTTTAACACCTTGGTATTGGTTCAAGGGACAAAGGAATTCAAATAAAACACTTGTATTGGCTAATAGCCAAAATCACACTTACCTATCCTCTACTTTTGGTTAACTTTATAAGACCTCTATTCTAATGAGGAAGGGCCCATTGCATCAGTCTGGACAATAGGCAAGCAAGTTTTAGCTGAATCACTGTCACTTCACTTGTAGGTTATTGAGAGGACAAAGATGGAGTCTCTTTGGTTTTATATTATTCTATATTCCAGCATATTCCCCCCATTGAAAGTTTTCTGTCTTAAACTTTCGCCCTTAGATTTCCATCTCTGAGTCAACTCTGAGTCAAATACTACGGTAAAGCTAAGATAGCTTCTTATTTGGCTGTTGTTTCAGTGATTTGGGGTATCATACGCATAAAACAAGGAATTAAACAAGCCAGAATTAAACATACCAACACAAGTATACATACAATAGCAACTATAGCTTGTAAACCAGGCATTTGAGGTAACTAGTTTCCAAAGAACTCTTTAAAATTAAATCCCTTGTTCCATATTTGAGCTGGGTTTATTTATTTATTTATTTATTGCTCACATTTGGTATCCCGTCCCAATCGGGTAGACCCGACTCTGGGCGGCTTACAGCGTAAATTACCGTCATGGATAAACTATAATCATATCAATATCTAAAACCTTAAAAGTTCATAAAAAATTTAAAAAATTAAAAACAGCAAAGCAGATAAAAACAGATAAAGATACAAGGTGGGGTGGCTGCCTTTAAATCAGCCATCCTACGTGGGAACCTGCGTTCCTGGGACCCCACACTTGCCCCGCCAGCCAGGTCTTTAAGCCCTTCTGAAAGGGCAGGAGCTCTGTCTGCAGGCGTAGCTCTATCGGGAGGAGGCTCCAGACTAGAGGGCCAGGGCGAACACAGAGAAAGCCCTCTTCCTCGTACTAGTGAGGTGAGCCTCCCTAGCCAATGGGATAACAAGAGAACCCCTCCGATCCGCTCTGGTGGGATGGGCCGACGTTTTTAGGGTGACGCGGTCTCTTAGGTATCCTGGCCCACTACCATATAGGGCTTTAAAGGTAATGACCAGCACCTTGAATTGCACCCGGAAACATACTGGCAACCAGTGCAGCTCCCGGAGCAGTGGTGAGGCTTGAGCATAATGCCCACACCCCATCACTACCCGAGCTGCCGCATTCTGGACCAGCTGCAGTCTCTGAATGGTCACCAAGGGCAGCCCCATGTAGAGCACATTACAGTAATCAAGTCTGGAGGTGACCAAAGCATGTGTGACCATGAGCAAGGCTTCCCGGTCTAGGAGCAGGCGTAACTGACGTATTACACGAGGTTGTGCAAAAGCCCTCCTGGCCACGGCTGCCACCTGCTCTTCGAACAGTAGTCGTGAGTCCAGGAGGACCCCCAGATTACGCACTGGGTCCATTTGGGGCAGAACTGCCCCATCAAGAACCAAAGCTGGTAGCTCCCGTGATAACACAGGGCCCCTCACCCATAGCCACTCAGTCTTGCCGGGATTCAGCTGTAGCCCGTTGTCCCCCATCCAGACCTTGACAGCCTCCAGGCACCTGGAGAGGACTTCCACTGCACTGCTTGGGTCCCCACGGACCGAGATGTACATGTATATGTATATGTTACCTGACTGATTTCTTTGGTTAACTGGGACACTACTTTTCCCATTTCATCAATATGTAAACAACAGTTGTTGAGGTTAAATTTAACACACACCTCCTTTTCTGGCTAGGAGATAATCAAGTGCAAGCCTGTTTTGATACACAGCAGTTCTTAGCTGGTCAGTGCTATGTGCCAGGACCTCCAGGGCCTTGTTAATACATACCCCAGCCATATCTAGCACCTAATGATGCGATTTAGCATATAAATTGGTGTGCGATACCCCCAGCTCCCATGTATGCCGATCCCATAACTTACCAGAACAGGATGTTCTCTGGAGATTTTGAGAAACATTATATTTGATCCTCTTATTTTCTTAAATATGGGGGCACCCCTTATATCCTCCCCCGGTATAGTCACACACACAAGACCATCCGTTACAATCAGTACGTCCTGCACAGGGAGGAAATTCATCCTGATTACCCTTATCCCAGTACATATTTCTTATACACAAGTATTTGTCCATAGACTTATAGGACTCTTTCCAAGACGTGCTCCCACACCTAACCCTGGCAGCTTTGTCCATAGCCTCACAAACATTGAATGTTAACCTTAGAGGTTCCTTTCCTTGTTTGAGGGCCACACTTGAGTTTAGGAAGTGTAACATGGAATTATGGTGTTCAGTGACCAAGCTTAATCCCACCCAAACAGACACATTAATTCTGATGGGAATTGTAGGATGATAGCATACTCAACCTTCTTTAATGGTCTGGCATAGGTACTACATGGTCTTATTGTCAACACATGTTTCATTGGTAGGGGTACACCCTTCTGGGGCTTGTGTATGATACACTAAGGTATTAACTACCTTGTCTCCCATGGTTGCTAGAGTGAGACATGGTCGACAGCCCTCAAGCTTTGTCTGAGTTAATTCAGTTGGTCTGGGACCTAGGGCATTTTGCTCTAATTTCCCTTTTGTGTGTATGACCTTTATTATGTTACCAATCACAATTATAAAACTTGAATGCAGCATCCTTGAGCTTCCTCAAGCTTCAACCTGTGCGTATAGAGACAGCTTCTGGTTTGTGTCTCAGCAAGGTGCAGTCTTCTTTCTTTTTATGTGATGTTAATAGTGTAGAAAGTGTACAATGTTATTTTTATTAGTTCAGTATTTTTATCAGTTCAGCAAACTTCTTATGTGATGTTGATAGTGTAGAAAGTGTACAATGTTACTTTTATTGGTTCAGTAAATGAAAAGGTGTAATGCTTATACGGTGTAGCAGTAATAGTACCTTGAAACAGCAAGTCAGGCACTCTTCTTGAACGTCAAGACCAACGGTTTCTGGGTCTGCGTCACTTGATACTTCACTGGGTCATTTACAGCTGCTGATTTCAGCCGTGTCCAGTGGATCCAGGATTTCCCTTCCAGGGTCTTCACTGCAAGAGGAGAACATAAAACGACAGTATACGGTCCTTTCCATTTGGGTTTAAGAGGCTCATCTTTCCAGGGTTTAACCCATACCCTGTCCCCTGGGTGAAAGTTATGAGTTGCTGTAGTGATCGGGAGTGGGCTAACTTCTTGCATATATGTTCTTAATTGATTCACATGCTTGTTATGGTGCTGCAACTGTATCAACAGCTTCCTACTCTCTATTCCCCCCTTATGGGCCAAATCCAGCCAACCTTGAAAGGTGTGCCTAAACAGAGCAGGCAGACGGCCATAGAGAAATTCAAAAGGGGAGAGATTAAACTTAGTGTGTGGTGTTGTTCTAACAATGTAGAGTGCCATGGGGCTTGTGTTTCCATACATAACTTTGTCCATGTCCCCACCAATCATTTCATTCCATGTCAGCCAATCCCAATAGTTAATCTCGAGGGACATGAGGGGCTGCTTGTGGGCGTAGAGTTGAGAATCCAGTCTCTGTCCCTACTGGGCCTCTTTCTTCATATTCAGCCTCTGCTCCTGTGGATCCTCTTTCTTCATACTGCCTGGGGTATCCCCTTCCTTGGGACGGTGGCCCACCATATCCTCTTCCTCTGAACCTTCCTCTTCCATTTCCTCTTCCACTTCTTCTTTCAAATCCTCTTCTACTCCCTCTTTCAAATCCTCTTCCTGATCCTCTTTCAAATCCTCTTCCTCTCATCTGGCCTGTTTTCTGGGGGCACTCTCTCTGCTAGTAGCCTTCCTGCACACTGCCAGTGGCCTTCCTGCCAGTGGCCTTCCTGCACACATCAGTATGCACACTGATCTGGTCCCAATCCTGTTCCTCCCAGGGCCAAGGCCAACATTTCAACTTTCTTCTTTTCCTTCATATCCTGCTTCTTTTCTTCCTCATTATCTCTGTTTAGAAAAACTTTCTTGGCCAGTTCCACCAGTTCACTGGTATTTTTCCCTAATGCTCCTTCTAAGCACTGCACCTTTTTTTAAATATCTGGCACGCTCTGAATGATGAATCTTTCTGTCCTCCAGCCAATGGTATAAGGGAGTTATCTATGGCCCCCACCTGTACTTTTTCCTTTTCCTTGTGTTTCTTGAACAGTTTCTCGATGTATTTGGCTGCTTCAGGGCCTAATTCATGTTCATTTCCATCTGGTGGATTTTGGGTTTCCTGTACTTTCAAATTTTCTTGATGTTCCTTATAAAGTCCATCCATGAATAGAGCAATTTGGAGTGTATCAGGGTCTACAGTCTGTCTCCATCCGCCTGATTGGTTATGAATTTCATGGTTTTGGACTTCTTGTACCCCTAGCGGTACTGGAAGTTGGGCTTCTTGTACCCTTACTGGTATTGTAAGTTGTTGTACCCCTGCTAGTATTGGAATTTGTGAGGGTCCTTGTACCCCTGCTTGTATTGGAAGTTGTTGTGGGTCTATTTGTACCCCTGCTTGTTGTATTGGAAGTTGTGGGTAGATCAGAATGGGCCAGTAGGTTGGACTATAAGGAGGTGGAATATCAATGACCTCCTCCTCTGCTTGGACTAAAATTGGTTTGTTTCCCTGAACTAGGATTGGTTTGTTAGAGCTCTGGTCTTTCTTCCCACTGTCCACATCATTGGAGGGGGGGGCAAGGGAGGTGTAGAAACTTCTATTTTGGGCACCAAGGAAGGCACAGATGCTGTGGTCTTCTTTTTCTGCTAATTTTTAAAACTTTCTGTCTTTTCTCTGGACAGGCATACTTTTGCACATTCAATTTGGCATTTCTTGAGCCTCGCCGGACTCTCTTTTACATTTATTTGCATTTATTTTACATTTATGGGCCACCCTATGCCGAGGGCGGGCCATTCATTGCTACAAAATGTTTTCAAAGTGTCTGAGTTACAAGGGGGTCTCCTGAGTCCCTACTAAACCCTGCCTTAAAATTTTCTAACATGCACTGAAGTGGTGTCCGAGGGACACTGCTTCTCCCACCCATTTTCCTAATGCACTACCACCGACCTGGGGTGCCCACACAAGAAGTCAGGGTCACCATCAGGAACTGTGATGGTTTAACCTCCCACAACAACAACAAAACTAACACTGGAAATTTAGGAATACCGTCCTGTTTCTTCATGGATGATTGATCCAATTATTAGGTACTCCAATTATTGAGTAGGTACAGATTCCCTTATCCCAATACTTGCCTGCAGGCTTGAATAACCAGCTCCTTTAATGACCTGTCAGTCCAGATCCTTGGTGTGGATTGGGTGGTGTTTTTTCAGGCAACAGGCTGAGGAGGACTTTGTGTGCCAAAAGGGATCAGGAGCAGAAAGGGACTCGTGGAACTGGATCTGTGGTACTATGGGTGTCACACAGGGAAGTGGAAGACAAATGGAAGACCACCACATTCTATTGCTCCCAGGACAATCTTCATGCCATGGTGATAGCCAACATTTGAAATAAGGTATGGCACAAGCATAAGAAGGGATCAGAATACTCATGATAAAAGCAGGAAGAATGGAGAGTGGCATTGTTTGATGGTGGGGATATTTCTAGAGTTTATCTCTGCCATCTTTTGACATTGTTTGAGTAAGTGAATGTGCAAATACTGTATGAGAAACTGTGATAAAATGATGAGGCCCCAAGTTCTTCACATATCCAAAATGGAGTTTACTAGGTTTCTAGTCTATAGTAGAAATGTGGCTTCTTGTGCTAGCCAAAAGGGCCATTTGGTTGTTTTTCACACTTTGGGGCCCAGGAAGGGAAGAGAGAGACAGAGAGGCACCCATTGTAAACAAGACAACCAGAGTTGTTTACCCAACTCTGGAATCTGATTGGAAGTAGCCTGATTACCCAGGTTCACTTGATACCTGGCGAGGGTCTAGCAGAGAGCTAGAAGGAGAGTTCGAAAAATGGTTGTCAACTAGGGAACATTGACATGAAAGAGATAGGCTTTCCAACTAAGCCTTATCTCTGGAAATCTTAATTATGGTAACTTAGAATAGATAGACAGATTCCTTTTTATTTAGGGGAATACTTGTCTGAAACATCCTTTCTCTAAAACAAATTAAAATTAGTTTTTTTTTCTATGCTGAGATCTGTAACCTGATTAATCAAGAACCATGCTGCCAATTTAAATAAAAATATTTTCTTCAATCAACGCGTGTTCATTGGAAGTGGGATATCGGGTTAAAAGACAGTAAGTCCTCTTTCTTTCTTTCTTTCTTTTTTTGCCTCTTGAAAACACTACCGTAACCTCTCAAAGTAAATGGGCTTGTCTCTGTAAACAGAGGAGCCAGATTTTGGTCAGCCGGGTGTGGCTGGAGAATGAATGGTGAACATCCTTTTTCTTGCATGAGTTTTGGGTGAGATCTAGAGGGGATTTTTTTTTTAATAATCCGCCTTGGATTGAATGCAGAGAGGTCCCAGAGCAAGTGAGGAAGAGTGTGCATTCATCATAGAAACCCAGTGGAGTCTGGATTTGGGTGGAACTAATAATTTTATCAGGTTGTTACACTTCTGTGTGCACCTTCTTCATAGGAAGAATTCACCTTTCATTAATTTTTTTATGTTTTATTTTTAATAAAGATACTTGCTCTTTCATTTTTACTTTCCCATCCACAATACAGATAGGTTTATGTATGCGCAAGTGTTATACCATTTAGGTAGGACCAAAAATAAATTCAGCACTCCATGACGTCAGAATCAGAAAACAGGTTTTAATCTGAATTCAGAGTAGAAGGATTCTCAAAGGTGTGGTCACTCTAAGCTGAGAATATCGAACAATGAAAGACAGAGCATTTTTATACAGTTTTTCCTACATTTTGTTTACCCAAATACATCTTGACATTATTTCGTGGCATGTTCGTGTCAGGTTATTCAAATTTATTATTCAAACTTTCATTATGACATCTGTTTATCCATTTCAGGGGTCTCAAAGGAAACTTAAGTAACATCTATATTTGTAATCAGGTCAAACTAACATTTCTTATGGCCTATATCCAGGTCATCTTCACCATTTCTGATCATGGGTTATTTGTATAACATTTGAGTAACATTTCATGTACCTCTAACATACATAAGTTTCCTAAGTGTCCGCGCAGGGACTTTGCTATTACAGTATATACTTAAGCTTTACTAAAGATAATGTCAACCTTAATTTCCTTTGGGTAATTTCTACATTTAGTTATAAGCAAACATTACTCATTTAAATCATCAAGACCTTTGCTTGTCCACGTATGCATTTGCTTTTGGCCTTTTTATGTTCCATAAGCAATTTTTCTAAACTTCCACGTAGCCTTAGTTTCTCAAGCAGCAAAGCAGCATTTTGATTTCCATTTTATTCACATTTTATTTCTATTATTTTATTATGCCTTATCACAAGCACCACAGTGACACACACTCATCCAGAACAATTTTCAGACAAATAACTGCAAAGAAACAATTTGGTCAAATTACTTTTAAAAGTTTTTCACTTATAAGGAGGCACGATGGCTAGGTCAGGCAATAGACACTAGGGATTCATCCATGATGTGTTTTCAAGTGGGAACTGTACCTAGCTCTCCACAATGTGTATTTTGGGAGGGCTGCACATCAAACTGCTTCAATGTCACCCCCTCCACTCCAGAGCTTCAGTGTGCTACCACAGAAAGAGCCTCATCTGTTCCCTAGTTCATTAAATGCCCTGAAGGATGGTTTCTTGTGTGCAGGTTGCAGGCTTTCTCCTACATCCCTGCCTTCACTAGAAGGGGCCACTGTTCCCTCACTAGATTGAGTGTTCTCCCTTCAAGGGAAATGCTCTCTCAGGGAGAAAGGTCTTGGTGGAATATTGAAGCCCCTGGCCTGGCCCCTGGCTGTGACTCTGCTGTTAAATTGCTGTCACCAGGAGAGTACATTTCCCTTGCAACTTCCCTTGTGGGAGTCCCAGACTTTTTTGTTGTTCAGTCGCACAGTCGATTCTGACCCTTTGCGATGACCCCATGGACCACTGTCCGCCAGGCACTTCTGTCCTCCACTATCCTCCTTAACTCGCTCAGCTCTGTACCCATTGTGTCTACAATACCATCTAGCCATCTCATTTTTGGCCGCCCCTTCTTCTTTTGCCCTTGACCCTTCCAAGCATCAAGGCTTTCTCAAGTGAATCCTCTCTTCTCATTTGATGTCCAAAGTACTTTAGCTTCATCTTCATTATTTGACCTTCTAAGGAGCAGTCAGGGTTGATTTCTTCTAAGAGTGACCTATTTGTTCTCCTCGCTGTCCAGGGGACTCTCAAAACTCTCCTCCAGCACCACATCTCAAAGGCATCTATTCTTCTGTGGTCAGCTTTCCTGATGGTCCAGCTCTCACAACCATACATTGCCACCGGGAAAACAATTGCTTCGACTAGATGAATTTTTGTTTGCAATATGATGTCTCTCCTTTTCACTATGCTCCTCAGGTTTCTCATTGCTTGCCTCCCAAGCATCAGTCGCCTTTTTATTTCATGGCTGCACTCACCATCTGCAGTGAGCTTTGATCCTAAGAAGGGTACCTTCAAGGCAGTGGCTACTGTTCGAGAAGGGTCTTTGCCGCCCCGCCCCACCCTGGTGGTCAGGTCGGAAGACAACGGTGTGGAAGCTGGGGATTGGTGCCTTTGTATTTAGGGGGCGGGGTTTGTATGGAAGAGAGGGTGCGGTGTTCTGGAGAATTCTTGTGGGTTGGGATTTGGTCGGGTGCGGACGTGCGTTCTTGTCTCGGGGATTTTTGGAGGCCATGTCTCGAAAGAGAGGGCAATCAACTGTTAGCTCAGAGGAGTTGGCTTCCCAGCCAAAAGGGGCCAGGGAGGCGGTGGAGGAATCTTCCGAGGAAGAATTCGAGATAGGGACCTTCGACGACAGAGTGAGGGCCCTAGAGAAGGAGGCGGGGGGTGGAATGGAGGTTCCCCGTTCGCAAAGTACCAGCACCCGACGAGGGGGTAGAAAAGGGAAAGGTTCGTGGCGGGAGGCCATAAGGCAGCTTGAGGAGAGGCTGCTGCAGCTCGAGGGGAAGAAGGCGGAGGCTCCTCAGTCTCAGGAGTTGCTGGGGCCTTCGAACATGGAGATGGAAGCGGCGGCCGGTGGGTCGGTTGGCCCAGCGGTTTCAAGCCGCAGCGAGGCGGGCCTCAGGGATTCCTCGGCTGAGACGTCGAGTGATTTGGGAGGCGGCGCGGCAAGCTCGGCCGAGACGACAGACGCGAGCGCTATGGCGCAGAGTCAAGCGGTGTCGGTTCGGGGACTTGGTGAGTCTGGGGCCCCCGGAACATCTAGGGCGACTCAGAGTGATTGGGGGTGGCCTTGGAGCTGCCCATGTGGCCCTCCGAGCTGTGGGGCTAGGGAGGGTGTGACCAGAGCATCCGGGGAATGGGGGATGGGTTCTGTGCCTCCGTGGGGGGCGGGTGCAAGGCAGCTGGGAGCGGATAAGAATGGGCCGGCTACTCTTGAGAAGCCGGACAGGGGAGAAGGGACCCGGGGTCCCGGACCCTTGGTGGTGGGGGGACAGGAGTGTAGTGCCAGCGGCAAGGGAGTGGAGATCCCAGTAATTCCGGCAGCCGGGGGGAATGGGGGTGGACAGGTGTCTTCTGGCGGGAAGGTTTTGGCGGGAGGAGATGCGGGATCGGGCGCGCCTGCGCACAAGAGACGTTGCCCGTTTGGTGATCACTTGTCCCAAGCGACCAAAGAAAAGATTTTGAAAGGGGAATATCTGGATTTGTTTTCATTGCTTAACTGGGAGGTGGACGTGAAAGAGGCGGAAAAGCTGGATGAGAGGGAAAAGGAGTTGGTTAAGAAGAAGAAACCTATTAGGAATTGGGGGAGCTGGCTGCCGGCTTATTTGATTTACATGGGGGTTATTATTTATGAAAGGCCAGAAAGGGCGCTTTCGCTGTTGAAATATTTGGATATAGTGTACAGGGCGTACACGGATTTTGCGGGGGGGTCATGGATGAAATATGATGAATTCTTTAGATCTTTGGCTCAGCAGGAGCCGGACATTAGGTAGGATGAGCCGCATTCCATGCTTTGGTTGCAATATTTGGTCCCAGCTAGGCCACTGTTGGGGGAGAGGCATGATAGCGGGCATATGGTGTTACGTGGACCTCCTTTGACGCCCCCCCGGGTTCCTGGGGGGCAGCTGGTTCAACCCAGGCTGGTCTGTTGGGAGTTTAACTCCCATGGATATTGTTCCCGCAAGCAGTGTAGGTTTAAGCATGGGTGTTCTCAGTGCGGAGGAACGCATCCGGTCACCGCATGTGGCCGGGGGAGAGGAGGGGGACCGAACCAGGGGAGGCCTGGGGGGCAAGGACCTTCTGGGTTCAATTTACCCCAGCCCAATTAATTTAGAGAACTTGGACCGTTGGCTGGCGTCTTACCCTAGGAGGCAGGACGCGGAGCTGCTAGCGAACGGTTTTCGTTTTGGTTTTCGTATTCCGGTGGTTGGGGGGGTGAAGGGCCCATCGGCGGAGAAAAATCTGAAGTCGGTTAAGGGAAACGAGGTGCAGGTGAGGGAAAAGATCAGGAAGGAAATGGTTTTGGGCAGGATAGTGGGGCCCTTCCAGTCCCGTTGGAGGGACTGCATATTTCGCCTCTGGGGTTCGTGCCGAAGAAGGTGCCGGGGGAATACCGGCTCATTCATCACTTATCCTACCCTGAAGGGGGGTCGGTGAATGATGCCATTCCCGTGGAGCTCAGCTCTGTGAAATATGCATCTTTAGACGAGGCGGTGGCTATGATTAGGAAAGCGGGAAAGGGGGCGTTTCTAGCGAAATGTGATGTAAAAGCGGCGTTTAGACTGTTGCCCATTCATCCAGAGGATTTCAGATTACTGGGTTTTGTCTTTGAAGGGGTTTTTTATGTGGATAAAGCCTTGCCGATGGGCTGTTCTATCTCTTGTTCGTTGTTCGAGAAGTTTAGTACGTTCATACAGTGGGTATACTCCACTAGGGCGGGGTGGGTGGGTTTATAACTCATTATTTGGATGATTTTTTGATATGTTCTGGAAAGGGGGAGGAGCATTGTTTGGGGCAGCTGAAGTTGTTTCAGGAAGTGTGCAAAGAGTTGGGGGTACCGCTGGCGCATGAAAAAACGGAAGGGCCGGCGCGTAAGCTTTCCTTTTTTGGGGTAGAGTTAGACGTGGAGCAGCAATGCTCCCGGTTGCCGGAGGATAAGTTGATGGACTTGAGGGACAGAATCAAGGTGATGAAGAGTAGAAGGAAGGTGTCGCTGCAGGAGCTGCAGGTTCTGGTGGGACACCTTAACTTTGCATGCAGGGTGGTAGCTCCGGGTAGGGCTTTTTTGAGGAGGCTGTGCGATGCCATGGTGGGACTAAAGAAACCTCATCATAGGCTTCGTGTAACGCAAGGGATCAGAGCAGATTTAGGGGTATGGGGGGAGTTTTTAGTTAGTTTTAACGGGGTGTCCTTTTGGAAGGATAGGTTGTTGCTCAGGGAGGAACTTCAGGTGCAGTCGGATGCGTCAGGGGCGTTAGGTTTTGGGATGTTTTTTAGAGGAGAATGGTGTTGTGGTTCGTGGCCCCCTAGGTGGGTGGAGACGGGAGTGACCAGGGACTTAACGTTTTTGGAGCTTTTCCCAATTGTGGGGGCAGTGTGGATTTGGGGTCACAGGTGGAGGAACAGGACGGTGATATTTTGGTGTGATAATATGGCAGTAGTGACAGTGATAAACAGCCTTACTTCCAAGTCCAAACGAGTGATGTTTTTAGTTAGGGCTTTGACGAGGAGATGTTTAGAGTTGAATATGCTGTTTGTCGCGAGGCACATCCCGGGGGTTGACAATTGCATTGCGGATGCTTTATCCCGGCAGCAATTGGACAGGTTTCGGGAGTTGGTGCCTTCGGCGGTTCCTCGGCCCATGAGGTTGCCGGACGAGGTGTGGGCTCTTGGAGAGTGCAAGTAGCGGAGGCTCTCAGAGGGTCCATTGCCGAGAGCACGCGACGGTCCTACGCGGCGGCGTGCAAGGAGTTCTGTGAGTTTTGGCGGGGGGAGGGCTTGGGGGAGGTTTGGCCAGTCCTGGTGGAGCACACTCTTCAATTTTGTGTGTGGCTGCACAATAAGGGTTTGGCATCCAACACTATTAGGGGAAAGCTGGCGGCGGTGGCGTTCTATGCCAAGTCACGGGGGATTAGGGATGATTCAGGAGATTTTAGGGTTAGGAAGGTTCTAGAAGGGTGGGACAGGATGGCGGGGAGGGGGGGATAGGCGCACCCCCTTTTCCCCGGGTATCTTACTTAGGCTTGATGGGGTGTGGGGGACTGTTTGCGTTGATGGTTTTGAAACGGCCTTATTCAAGGCGGCGGTTTTGTTCGCTTTTTACGGAGCGTTGTGGATTAGCGAGCTCGTAGCGCGATCTAGGGATGACAGTTCGGGCAAAGCTCTGGGTGTGGAGGACGTGGTGGTAGCGAACGGTAGGGTGTATATCTTTGTACGTTGCTCTAAGACGGACCAAGGAGGATTGGGTAAGTGCTTGGTGCTGGGGCCTAGTCACATTAGGGAGTTGTGTCCGGTGCAAAGGGTTAGGGAGTACCTGGCACTGCGAGGGGTTGTTGGTGGTTTTTTCTTTGTGCATGAGGGGGGAGGCCCTTTAACCATGTTCCAGTTTAAGGCAGTCACGGATAGGGCCTTGGTGGTGGCAGGGATAGTGGGTTGGAACTTTGCTTCGCACTCTTTCAGGATTGGAGCTGCTTCCACGTTGGCGGCTTTGGGTTATCGGGTGGAGGATATAAAGAAAGCGGGGAGATGGACCTCGGCCAGGTTCAGGACGTATGTCCGGGATCTGCCGGGGGAGTGTTAAGTTATTGATGTTGTTATGAGTTTATGTTTTACAGGTTGGAGACCGCTGTGGCGGGGTGATGTTTGGATCATGGGGGATCGCCATGTAGCTGGGGCAGCGGAGTGGGCCACCCTATCTTGCTGGGGGAGCCGCATCGGACTCTCCGACTGTTCGGTCCACTGGACAGGGTTGGAGGGGATAGGTTTTGGGGGGTTGGATTGGCGTTTATTTCCAAGGCCATGGGGTTTCTGGCCACGCGTGGTAGTGTTGCATGTGGGTGGTGATGAAGTGGGCCGGAGAGGGGTAGAGGATATAGTAGAGGGGGCGGTCCAGGCTTTGTCCCGGCTGGGAGCGGCTTGGCCCGGTACTAATTTTCTTTTCTCAGAGATACTGCCGATGTGTGAGGATTGGACGGAGGAGGACGGCCTGGAGCCCGGTTTTGCGTGCAAGGATCAAGTGCGGATTTATCTGAACTATCGGTTGTCCAGGGCCTTCCTGAAGATGGGGGGCCGGGTTATTTCTCACCCGGCCATTTTGAAGTCCAATGTGGCATGTTTTTGGGACAATTGGAGCACCCTCACTGATACTAGATACACCTATTTTGTCAAGGACATTCGTCGGGGTGTGGTTGCCTGTCTTTCCTAGGGGGGGGGTTCCGGAGTTCCAGCGGAACCCCGGAGTGTGGCGGAAAGCACGGGGGGGAGGTGTGGGGGGTACACCTTGAGGGCGGGGGGAGGATTTTGGGTATGGGCGGGGTTATGCTAATTTGGCCCAACCCAAATCTCCCCCCGGAGATTGGACCCTCCCCTGTGCTTTGCTGACCCCGGCGTTAGGGTTTGTTATACATTTTATTGTCACTTAATAAAGTGGCCATGTTTTTTCCATAAAGTTGTCTTGTGTCCTTGTTTGGAGGGGGGGCCCTGGAGTGGCAAGGGTACCTTCGAGTCAGTGGCTACTGTTCGAGAAGGGTCTTTGCCGCCCCGCCCCACCTTGGTGGTCAGGTCGGAAGACAACGGTGTGGAAGCTGGGGATTGGTGCCTTTGTATTTGGGGGGCGGGGTTTGTATGGAAGAGAGGGTGCGGTGTTCTGGAGAATTCTTGTGGGTTGGGATTTGGTCGCCCGCCCACCCGCCCTAAAAATCGAGGTGGCTGAAGTGGTCGCAATATTTTGGGCCGGGCAGGAATTTTTGGGTCTCAGCAAATTGGCCTGGCTGGGTCCTTTTTCGCCTGCCTCCTCTCGATGAGTAAGGGTTTTTGGGGCGACAGTTTTGTACGGGTTTGGGCGGAAAGCATGGGGGGGGAGGTGTGGGGGGTACACCTTGAGGGCGGGGGGAAGATTTTGGGTATGGGCGGGGTTATGCTAATTTGGCCCAATCCAAATCTCCCCCCGGAGATTGGACCCCCCCCCCTGTGCTTTGCTGACCCCGGCGTTAGGGTTTGTTATACATTTTATTGTCACTTAATAAAGTGGCCATGTTTTTTCCATAAAGTTGTCTTGTGTCCTTGTTTGGAGGGGGGGCTGGGGTGGCAAAGTAAAATCTGTCACTGCTTCTACTTCATCCCCACCTATTTTCCAGGGACTGATAGGGCCTGTTGCCATGATCTTGGTTTTCTTGATATTGAGTCTCAATCCAGCTTTATATTGAGTCCCAGCCTTAGCAATCTCTAATGCACAACAGCTGGGCAGATTGGCTTGCTCAGTGGTCAAAGGGTTAAATTTCACCAGCTGTGCTCAGCAAGCATTTTAGGCTGCCTTGACAACAATAGAACTCTCAAATCCACAGGAACATAAGAAATAAAGGCTTCACGCAAAAACATATTGCAAAGATCATCAAAGGTCTGAGCACCTTCAGCTTGACACCATCTCAAGAAATCACGCTCCAAGTTACGCATCAAAACACTGTAGGACTGCTTAGCAGAATCATGCTTTATCGTTCTGAATGCTAGGCGTAGAGGTTCTGCAGTCAAAGGAAACTGAACCTTGATAGGATCCACTACCTCCTTCCAAGTCAATGACACATCCAAAGTCATGACGAAATCACCTAGCTGACCTGTGACCTGGGTCCTAAGAAATGAAGGCCAGTACACCTCTTGGACTTCCATATCATGGATAACAGTCTCAAAACAATCCAGGAAAAGCAAGACATCGTCCCCTTCTTTATACACAGGAAGATTCTTCCTATCTGTGTTCCTAAGGGTTGGAATAGCCCTCTTCCTTGCCTCTTCTAGCTGCAGGGTCTGCAGTTGGACAAGCTGCGCCAGGACTTGGGGCAAGGTGGGGTCTCCTGGGAGGCCTAGACCTGGAGGTAGCTGTATTAACTGAGGCTGGAGAGGCTGGGCCTGCTGAGGCTGAACAAGCTGAGGCTGGGCCGGCTGGGGTTGTTGCTCTTTGCCCCCTCCTTCATCCTCGCTAACATTTGCACTCGGCCCACTCTCCTCATCACTAGGGCTAGGTGAGGTGGTAGACACAGGGTAAGGTTGATCCTCTTCCTTACCTTTCTCCATTGCTGCAAGCTCCGTGGCAAGCTCCGATGGGGCAAACACATGCCTCCTTTCCTTCTTCGAAGGCAGACTGGAGACGGTCCACTGGAATCAATCAATGCGGCCCACAGGCCAGGAATTGGGAACCCTCTGCTCAGGAGAATACCAAAGGCACAGCTGTATAAACACAGCCTGGAGAATCCCACTCTCAGGCAAGCAAACACACAGCGTCGCTGTCCAGCTGATTCAGCAGCTTAGCAACCACGGCTTGTAATCCAACGAGGCAGTTTCGATTCCTGCCGATCCAGCAGGGACACACACACGCAGAGAATGTGCCAAGAAAGGCATAAAAAATGACTCAGGGGTGGGGGAAACATCCCACGCTATAGCCATCTCCATGTCAGCTAACCGGCAGTCCCATCATAAGGGCACCTCCCTTTACGTTCCTGAGACCTAGCTCATTACTGGAACAATTTAACCCTTACCTTACATACTTGGAAGAGCCGGGCTGCGTAGAAAGGAACTCTTACTATGCTCAGGCAATAGAGCAAGACAAGGGAGGATTCTGGTAACATAGCTTTGTGTGTGCGCCAATAAAAGAACAACAATATTCAGAGAGAAACAGCTGCTTTATTCTTCAAGTTAATGTAGGATAGTCCATGGAAAACGTAGATATTAAAAGGTCAGTAACAGATATCAGTCCAAGTAAAAGTCCAATGGTTAGGTAATCATATTGAAAACAAAAGAATAGTCCCACACCATAGCCAGGGTCTTAAGCCATTGAAATCCAAAAATGAACTAACTAACTTCTCTGCAAAATGGAGATTCTGCAGTCAGGTGGGTTAACCTTGGCCATTCAGGGAACAGAAGAAAACATTTTCAAAACAAGGAATTGTTTACACACGTGTACAGAGAGTGGTCCTGTGAATGTTCATACATCCTGCCCTACCTACCCTCTTTCATTGTAGACACCACCCATTTTCATGGCTATGCAAATGGAACTGGAGGAAGGGGGGTTGGCACCGACGCTAGGCATGCTGGGATGGGGTGCTCTTTAAATAAAAGCTAAGCTTGGAAGAACTGGCCACTGCGCATATGTGGAGGGAAAACCCATTAGTATGAATGCTCACAGGACCACTCAGAGAACTATGTTTACCCTTTTTGAATGCTCTTCAGAAATAGTACAACTGCTAGTACACATTAAGGAGAGTGTGTTTGCTTTGATAGTGTTCCTCCTTCAGATATGTGATTCCTGCAAAGCTCCATGGCTATGCAATTAGACCGGCAAATGAACCCCCTGTTTACTTCCCAATGTCTAGTCATCAGGCAGAAGCAAACTGATTTCTACATACACAAGCCAGCTGCACACTTGTAAAGACATCCACATCCTTGGAGTCACAAAGCCTGCAGCTAGCTTCCCTTTTCTGCCAGCTGATTCCTCCTCCCCCTCCTGCCATGTTGGACACTTGCAGGAAGGCTTGCCATGCCCCCCACCTGCTCTGTTTCTTTCCTAAAGCCACCCAAGGCAACTCCTTTCCCTTCTAGAGGGTGTCTGTCTGTCTGTTTGTCTGTCTGTGTGCCTTCCCTTGCCCTGCCCTCCTTCCTTTAGTGCCCTCTCAAACTTTCTGCAGTGCCATTCAGAGCTGCTTTACTTGGGTGGGGATTGGCACTGTGCCCTGTGTTTCCCCTTCTCTGTACACTTTGGACTGCTGATCACTTCTTTGGCTGCCTCTTCTGGTTCTCTCAGGTGGTGGTATGTGTGTGTGTGTATAAGTAACACGGAGACAGAGACAGAGAAAGCACACTGGTTTGGGGCTGCTGCTGACGGTACCAGGTACACTAGGAGGGGGTTTGGCTCCCAGGGCTAAAGTGCTGCTGCCAAGAGTCCCATGCCAGCGGCAGAAGGGCCTTGCATTTGGCAGGATGGCCACCCTATCCCTTGACCCTTTAACTGGGCAGCTGCATTTGGCCCCTGTACCAGATGACGGGCTCTCTTTGGCAAGCTGTGCTGCTGGGGGCGGGGGTGGCTGAGGGCTGTCCTGGATGCCAGCTACAGATGGGCAGTTGTCAGTTTCAGAGGCCATGGAGCTGGACGTTGAGAGCGGGCTTCCCTTGCGCTGTCTCCCTCCTAAGATCCTCTGCCGAAGCCCCTCTTCTCATGGACCCAGAGGGGTTTGGATAGCATGCAGCCTCTGCTAGCCCAGGCCTGGACCAGGCAGCCTAAAGCCGGCATAGCTTGTGAGGATTGTCCCTAAAACAGGAGTCCATGGGATGGCTCTGCTCCATGGACAGCTGGCACGAGTCTTGCCTCTAATGCTCCAGCTGGCCCTGGATCCTGCAATGGTCCCATCCTCACGTGACACCTGGAAAGACAATCGGAGGGAGGGAGGGAAGGATGCCCTTGTTTCTCCAAGAAGAGGCTCCCGGTGGACCCAGGTTTGCCTCCAGATTGCCCCATTCGCCTTAAACCAGGAGTTCTCAACCTCTTTAAGCCAGGGGCCGAGTCATGCTCCCTTAGACAGCTTCTGGGGCCAGATGGCCATTTTGCCCTGCCTCCACCACATGGCACTTCCTGGTGTGGGGGAGGCAGTGGGGGAGGCACATTCAGCCCACAGGCCACAGATTGAGAATTCCTGCCTTAGAAGTCTCCCTCCATCCTTCCACCTTTGTGAGAATGTAGGATGGACTGCAAAAGGGCCAAGGCAGGAACCGATCCCTGGTCTTTGCCTTGTCCCAGGAGGGGCTCCCTCTGGGCTTATCCAGTTGGGTTCCTGCCCTGGATCTATTTGCTGGGCTCCTTCATACTTGCACTTGGACACCTTGGTGGCACAGGGGTAAACGGCTGTACTGCAATCAAAAGGTTGTGAGTTTGATCCTGACCATGGTTCAGGGTTGACTCAACCTCTTCCACATTTTTGAGGTTGGCCAAAAGAGTCCCCAGCATGTCGGGGGCAAAATGTATGAACGGCCCAGAAACTGCACTAGCGCTGGTACAAAGCGGTATAGAATTGTGATTGCTTTGCTTTCATTGATTTGATCTATGATCGAGGACCCGTTTGAAGTTCCCCACTTGATCTGCTAGATCACTGTGGATCTTCCTGCAGTTGTTTTGGGCAGAAACTGCCAACCCAGAAGGACAAAGCAGAGACACTCAGCTTGGCACATGCCTTGCATTCATTCATTGGTTGGTTGGCATGAACAGAGAGTCATCTCCTCCAGGTAAGATCATCCACGTGAGCCATCAGGTTCTTCTGCAAACCGTGATGCCAGGCTCCACTTCATTTTCCCTTCCTACTGGAGTTACTTTGAGTGTAATATTCTGGGATTGGCTTTTTCCGACAGACATATTGAAAAGCTTCTCGACATGATACCATTCTCCACTTATATATTCCATGTCCAGAATGCATTTGTACACCACAGTTACCTTTGTTAAACCCGGGCTCTCTAGAAAAGCGGCTGAAAGAAAAAGGGGAAATTGTTTGTTAACCCACCTGGGTGGGGTAGGGATGGAGAGGTAAGTGGGCTTCAAAATGGAGACACCTTCGTTCTGAAAGTCCAGGCGGGGACCCCCTGGGTTTCATCAAGGGAGAAACCATCTTTTCCGTACAGGATGGCTCTGCCAGCTCTGCAAACCCTTCTCAACTTCTGTACCGGCTGTTCCCCATAACACGGCTAGGCTGGAGCCTTTCTCCATATCAACCTCGGTTTTTCAGCAAGGCTTGGGAAGAGGGACAGCATATTATTCCTGTGAGAAGAGGCCCCAAATGTTATCCAGCCGGTGCTGGTTGAAATGGGTGTTCTTTTGAATTGGTAATGGAGATTCTCGAGGGGGGGTGGAGAAGTGAAGGTGTAGTCCAGAGCAGGAGTGATTCAGTCAAAACAGGCTAGCCTCCTGTTCTGGAAGAAATGAAACTTAGAACTGATAGGCATGTGACACTGCATACTGATTGGCTGGAGCCATCTTGAGAGTGGAACTTGTTTGGGAAGATAAAAACCAGAAGAAATGGGCAAGACTTTCTCTTGGTCCAAGGCTTGACGCTGAGCAAAAGTGTAGGTTGGTAAGAGAGCAAGAAAGGGGGGAGGAGACTCAGGCCTTCCACATTTAGCCAGGCTTTTATTGTTTTCAATGGGCTTTCTGATTTAAAATGTCTTCATTGCCTACAACTGCTGCCTAAATCTTTGTTTCTGTAACTGACTTTGACTACAATATATGTTCAAAATACATGAAAGTGACTGGAGTTGTTTAATTTCCTATGCGCTACCTTACAAAACAAAAGGCAAGCTAAACTTCTGGATTGTTTAAGTCAAAGGTGGCAATTCAGGTGTGGTCCCACTTCACTGTAGGGCAATGTCCTACTTGTGAGTAACGGGATCATTACAGCTGAGACCTGTGTACACCTCCTGAACTCCAAAAGGTTGTGTGTGTGTGTGTGTATTTTTGGGACATGAGCACAGTGGGCAGGTAACACATCTGGAAAGGTGGATCCCTAATTTCTCTATTGTGCACCTGATTGGTTCCCACCCACGATGGATGGTCGACAGTGATGGGATGTTCCTGGTTCGCACCGGTTTGCCCGAACCGGTAGCACGATTCTCGGGTGGTTAGCTGAACTGGTAGCAACCACCTGGGAAAATTGGTTATTTTTAGGCATCTGGTTCAGATACCTCTTCGGGAAATTTTTTTTAAAAAATATGGAGCCAAACTGGCTTCCAGGAACTGCGCATGCGTCAAACCTTCATTCGACACATGCACAGTTCTATTTTTTTACTGTGCATGCGTCAAATGAATGTGCAGTTTCCAGCAGCCATTTTGTCTGCTGGGAAAGGAAGGGCGCAGGGAACACCTGAAGAAGCGGTGGCGGTGGCGGCCGTTCCGTGCCTGGTCCCGCTGCCCTGCCAGGGGGTTGCACTGCTGCGCCACCACTTCCAAGGGTAAGCAAGGGGTTTGTGTTTGGGGTGGGTGGGTGGGTTTATTTATTTTTTTGGGTCGGTGGGTGGGTTTATTTGTGTTTGGGGTGGGTGTTTGGGTGGGTGGGTGTATTTTTATTTAATTTTTATTTTATTTCTTTATTTTTTTATTTATTTACGGGTTTGTGTTGTGGTTGTTTGGTTGGGTGGGTGAATTGAGGTGTGTGTCTCTGGTTTTTTTATTTTATTTTAATTTATTTTAATTTTATTTTATTTTTAAATTTTTGGCCCCACCCACAATGTCATGATGTCATGATGTTGGCTCCACCCATGACATCATGAGATCATGATGTTAGCTCTGCTCCCACTGATCACATTATGGTGGGGTTGTAAAATTTTTGACATCCCATCCCTGATGGTTGTCCACTCCAGCATCGTGGGTGCTGAAGTACGGGAAAAGTGGATAAATTGTTGAGGCATGTGGTCAGAGTTTGCTATGACATTAGTAGTCAGGAAAATTCCCTTGTGGTTTTGCAGGGTAGGGAGGAAGTGGAATTGTTGGGTCTCGTCCAGGTGTATTGGAAATCTTAGAAGCTGGGAAGCTTAGAAGAGGGGAAAACAAGTTTCATTTTCTTTGACCACAGGTCGCCCCCTTTGCTGGGAAGGTTTAGCACAACTTGCACCTTGGTTTTGTTGCATACCGATCGCTCTTTGGGGCTGGAGCTGGGGGTGGAAAAGGCATGGCAGCCTTTCCTGAGTTGTTACCTCCTTGTTGTAGCTAGGCTGGGAGTTGGGTAAAGGCCAGGGCCAGGGTCTGTATCCAGTGGTGGGCATCAGCAGGTTCACCCCAGTTCATCAGAACCGGTAGCAGAAATTCTGACTGGACCCGCCCATCCAAGATTTGAAATAAAGTAGTCCTAATTTGGTATTTTTTTTTCATGGGACCTTCTGCCTGGTCCTGCCCACCATACCACACCCACCATGTGGTAGTAATTTTTTGGGGAGCCCTCCACTGTCTGCATCTCCTCCTGGATTTTGTTGAGACATTCCAATATCACGTGGAGCAATTTTGCAGAGATATAGTTTTAAATGTCCACAAACACCACACTATACCATGATTACTTGCAGGTAAAATAACTGCAAGAGTTGATTTTTAAAGATCTCAAACTGCTGTTATACCTGGGAATGAACTTTAAACTGTTCAATTAAAACCAGAATCTCGGTGGCTTGGATGGCGTAGGGGAGAACACCCATTTTCCTCCGCTCCGCCAATTTCAATGTGATTACAATGGGTTTTTGACTATAAAAATGAGTTTTTGGCAAAAAAGTGAACACCAGGATTGATAATTGAGGATCATGCCGTGAAGAGAAGCAAAAAGTGGCGAAAAAGCTAATTAAACAAGGAAGAGTGGGGCTCGAAAGGTCTGAGCTCTGGGAGATGTGGAGATTGGAGCCTCGGAGGAGGCTCCTGATTCAAATTGTTGCCCTTTGAGCCGACCTGGGAGCCGGAGACAGACATTAAAAAAAAAAAAAGAATTCATGTAAGTCCATGGAGATCAAGCATTTAAGAGAAGGAGCTTGGAGAAGAGCAAAAGGGTTGGATTTGAGAGAACAGGATTGCTGCAGCGAGATCGTGGGCAAAGCGGCGTGGCGAAGAGGAAGCGGAGAGGGGAGATCAGACGGAGTGTCGAGTAGAAGCTTAAGGCGGTGAGAAAAAGTGAAGAGAGGACTCGAACCTTGCTTTGTTTTGCTACAATACTTTAGAGGGAGAGGGAGAGAGACTTGCTAAAAGAACTGAGACTTTGTTAAAAGCTTTTTGAACTAAGTAGCAACTTGGAGCTGAAGTTTAAAGAAAGAACTGTGATTAATTTAACCGCAGGACTGAAAGGGAGAGGAATAGAAAAACATAAGAAGTCGTAAAAATGGCGGGGAAGATCGAAACTTAAAACTGTTAAACGAAACCTAACGGAGCAGAGAGGGAAGGTGAAGAAGGACTTGGCCATTAGACTGTAACTGCTGTTTCGAGTTTTGGACACTCTTCTCTCTCTACAGCCTCCTATTTTTCGCTACTTGTCTGACCTTCTCCCCTGGGCTGGAATACGATTATTCAACCTGTTTGCTTTCATCCATTTGTGCTAGTTTGCTTGTTTGCTTTTGAACACAAGTTTTCCGACTGTTCCCTTCTCCCCTCTTCCCCCTCTCTCTGATTGCGCTTGTCTGAATTTTATAGATTTAAAATCCCAGTTTAATATTTAATTATTCTTCTCATCCTTCACTTTTGTAAGAACAACAATTGATTTAGCTGAGATAACAATATAGAATTGTTACAAAAAGGGGGGGATTGATTGACTGACTAATTGGTTGATTGAAGTTAATTTCTGGGGTTATAATTAACTTGTATTTCAATCCTTTATACAATTATTACTAAGGTATTACTGCTTTAATAATTTTTCCCTTTCCTGTGGAGGTTTGTTATATGAGAATATTAGCATTTTTGGATCAGTTATATATTGGAATCAATTGAAATTAATTGGAGATTAATTAATAGAGGACTAGAATAACGAATTGTGATTATTACAATTGAATTATAATTAATTATAATTAAATTAGATAGACTGGGAGCTTGATTGTTTACTGGATAATATACTAAATTCATTGGCTTAAGATCCATCAAATTATAATAAGTGATTGATTCCATTAATATAACTGGTCGTGGGGGAGTAAGCAAGAATGGAGGGAGGGAAGGGCAAGAAAGAGGAGGAAGTGACAAAACCAAAGACAAGGAAAGAAAAAAAGGAGCAGAAGGAACAGAAAGAAAGACAAACACCACCATCACCACCACCAGTTGTTGAAATCTCAGTGATGGAAACTGTACAAATGTTTGTTGAATTTGGTAAATTTATTAAGAAAGTGGATACTTTAGAATGAACAATGGTAGATGCTATGCAAGAAATCAAAAAGGACATACAGACTAGTAATGAACAGATGAGAAAGGATATTCAAGCTAGCAGTGAAGAGATGAGGAGAAATAGAGAGGAGATGAAGAAAGATAGGGAAGCCGCGAAACACAATTATCAAAGTCTGGCATTAACGTTAAGTAATGTGTCAAAGGAGGTAAAGGATAATACAGTGAAAATTAATGCTATGTTGTCAAATGTACACAAAGAGATGAGTGATTTGAGAACTGGAATGACTGAATTGTATATTTCAGAAAAAGACACAAGTGTTAAATTGACATCACAAGAAAAAAGATTGGATATGTTGGAGGAGGGGATGAGAAAACAGAACATTGTAATTAGGAAAATGGAAGAACGAACGCCAGACAAGCTTAAGGAGAGAGTAGTTGATTGGATTTAAATTGGTTTCAGATTTTTCAGATAAATAAATGGAATAAAAATATTATATATGAAAGAAGCTTAGAAAGAGACCTGACAGCTTTTGAAGAAATGTTAGTTAAAATTAGAAAAGGAGAGATAGGTATCAAAGGGATTATTAGTAAGTTATATAAAATTTTGAATAAAACAGGAAAGATACAGGAGATATTAAAAAACACCTGGGAGCAGGAATTGAACATAATAATTTCAGAAAAAAACTGGCAAGAAAAATGGAAAAGGAAGAATTATGAGAACTATGTCAGTACGTGTCAAAGAGCATAATTATAAGCTGCTATGGTGTTGGTATCTGACCCCAGTCAAGTTGCACCAAATAGATAACAAGATAAGCAATGTTTGTTGGAGATGTAAACAATCAACGGGGACATATACACATATGTGGTGGAATTGTAATAACTTGAAAGAATTCTGGGGAGAAATAGGAAAAGAAATTAAGAATATGTTTGGAGAGAGACTTGAACTGGGGCCGGAGCTAGTATTATTAACAAAGGTGGATAAACTCAAAATGTGTAAAGCTGATAAGGAATTATTGATTATAATGATGTCAACAGCCAGACAATGTGTCGCAAAAAAATGGAAAAATGAGTTAATAATAAAAATAGAATGTGGCAATTAGCACTTAATGACAAATTAACATGGGAGTTGAATGTTAGAAAAGGCATAATTCATGAAAATAGATTCTGGAGAATTTGGAAAAGATTTGTGGAATATGTGATGGTAAGAAATAAAGGAATTAAGCCTGTACCTGATCATGTTAACTTTTGGGGAAAATGCAGCTCCTGGACAATGTACATAGCGCAATGGTGGATTATATTTATAGTTGAATAAGAATGAAAAAGTTGAAATGATTAGGTAGTAAATACAAAAGGTATAAATTTTAATAGTAAAGCTTTAAGCATATTGTCTTTCTTGTTGTCTTTCTTGTGTTCTTTTAGTTAAGTATTTTCTTTATAAGTATGTACTTTAAACTGATTTGTAAGCTAAGTTCTTATATTTTTCTTCTTTGTGTGGTTGTATTATTATTCTCGTGTTAGAAACTATAAATAAAAATTAAAAAAAAAAACCAACCAAACAAACCAGAATCTCCTCATTTCCTCTTCACACCATAAAATGTCTCAGATTGTCCTGGAAGTACAGTTGTACCTCGCTTAAAGAGCATAATGCGTTCCACAGGATTGCTCTTTAAGCGAGTTTGCTCTTTAAGCAAAACATCATTGTAAATGACCAATTATGGGAGGGATTGCAAACCCCAATTTATTTGTTAAGCAAATTTTTGGTTGGTTTTATTTGTTAAACGAAGTGAACATTCAGAGAAAATTCTGCTCTTTAAGTGAGTTACTCTTTAAGCGAAGCGCTCTTTATGCGAGGTTTGACTGTATTTGCATTGAGGCAAGGGGTAGGTAGCCTTGGGAATCAATGATGGATTGGCTATTGACAAAACTGGGTGGAAGTCTACTGGAATTCCTGATGTTCTGCAAATCATGAATGGGGTTCTTAAAATCCCCTTTAACATGTTCTTTTTGTTTTCCAAAGCAGAAATGAATTCTAAGGATTTCTTCAGCCTAAATTTGCTCTCAGAAGGGATTATCTCAAAAGCAATTAACCAGACCTATTACCTAATGCCAAACAAACATACAAACAAAGGTTGCACATGGAAATCACCTATGATTTCCAGACAGGAAAACTATCAGCAACAGAAATGGGACTACAGGAGGTTGTGCTGGGCTTTCCTTGGGAAGATCACCAATCAAGAGTGTTTTGGGGAAAGCACCAGATATGGCTCTGAAGCTGACCTCACGGCAAAACTCCTCCCAGCCCTCCATGTGACATCCTGGACCAACCATAATCTGGGAGTGGACTTCTCCTCTCCCATGTGGACACTTCTGAGCAAATCAAATGGGGGGGGGGGGAGACCCATTTCCGTCCCATGTGATGCCTTGAACCAATGATGTTTGTACAATCCCCTTCTCCATTTTTGAACGCTCATAAAAGCTGCATGCAGCCATTGCCTGGGTGTGGAGCCTTCATCCTTTCCAGGTTCTACCCTGTGGTGGCATTCCATTTGTCTCACAGTCTTGCTTTTTCTGTCTATCCAATGTTTATTTTTGTCTTTTGTCTTATTCTCTAAGTAAACTTCTCTAATTGCAACAAGCTGTTTGTGACTTCTTTCTTAGTTAGGGCTCATTGTGTGGTCTTTGGTTCCTGCTTCAACCCTGCCTGTGGAACGTTCCCTTAAATTTAAAAAGGTTACAATTTTTCAGGTAACAGGGGGAAATGTGTAATCTCATAACCTTTGTCTTGGGGTAGGGAGCCTTTGAGAACTGGAGGTAGTAGGCAAGTATCACATACACACACACACCCTTGTCAAAGGAGGGTGGGGAGAAGATTCACACAACTCTTGTATCCATGGGGGATACATTCCAGGACCTGCCACAGATACGGTACTTGAAATGGCAGATGACAAGGAACCCTATATTTTATATTGCAGCCAGTGTCCTCTAGTGGCATGTTTTGGTAGTGCATCATCATAATAAATGTGTATGTCTGGATTTTTAATTGCACATTTTCAGACTAGTGGATGACTGAAAGCATGGATACAAAACCCATGAATATTGGTGGTTGGGAGCTGGCCTGTACCACAAGGTCAGTTTACATTGGTAAGAAAAAAACGTTTAAAAAGAATCATTAGTCACGTGGTGAACATTTCAAAAAGAACATGTGTTAACTCCAAGCATGAGCTTGTATTAAATAAGCCATTCCAGACTAGTAAACATGTCTCTATTATGTAGGGCCGACAGCCTGATAGATGTGGAAAATGCTCCAGATGTTGTGCATCTTGGCTTCAGCAAGGTTTTAAATTTCATTTCCAAGTTAGAAAAATGTGGGCTAGACATAGTGACTAGTGGCTGAATTTGTAATTGGCTGTTGGGCCTGTACCCTAGGACAGTAACGGTGGACCTTGGCACTCCAGGTGTTGTGGAACTTCAATTCCCAGAAGCCCTGCTCAGCTGGAGTGCTGACTTGGGTTTCTGAGAAATGAAGTCCAAAAACACCTGGAGTGCCAAAGTTAGCCATCACTGCCCATTTCTCAGTGGTTCTCTGCCACCCAAGACCTCAATGATGCATGAAGTGCCACAAGGTTCTCTCCGGGGCCCAGTGTTGCTTGAAATCTCTTTGTACTCTAGGTGTTCATCACATTTGCAGATGACATCAAAGTTGGCAGGGCAGCTAATATTTTAGTAACGAGAATAATGATCCCACCTTCATAATGCTCTGATTCTGTTTTAGGACCCATTCCTTCTGATGTGGCTGGACAAGAGAAACATTGCAGAACTATTGAAAACCCCTTTTCTTAATTTGAAACACATAATCTAATGTTCTGGAAGAAAAACCAGATGCTGGGTTCGTAAACTCAGGGCAAGCAATGAAAATCAGTGAAAATCTGAAAACTGTAGGGAATTTCTGGAAAACATCCTGCAATTCTTAAAATGAGGAAATGTTGGTTGGGAACTCACTCTCTTTCAACGGGCGTTCCATCAAGCCACTGAAGTTTTTTTGTTACGTTATTACGTACAAGTCCAATCCAGTAATATCGTTCGGCATTTGCCGCTACAAAGTCCTGTAAGACAACCACCAGAAACTCTTTAGTCTGACTGCTGACAACCATTTCCCCCTTTAAAGCTTTCCAGGCATGCAATGGTTTTGAGGTAAATTTTGATGTGCAAAATGTCATCAGAACTGTGCAAAGTTACTCTTTTCGGCTCCTGGTGCAAAGCCAGCACTTCAAAGGATGAAGCTCTGATGTGGCTCTCAGTACTCTCCAATCTTACCGGGCACATGACTCTGGAGCCAGATTAAGATTTCTGAGTCCTCGCAACGGTGTCTCAAGTAACTGAGGCTCCTGGGAGAATATTATTTTTATGTGACCTTGATCTTAAAAAGTGGCTCTTTTCTTAACCCACTTCATAATATTGGCCAATTGGCCAATGATCCCTGCTGTACTGTAGCCAAAGCATTGTGAGTTTGGTCCTGACAGGTTCAAGGTTGAGTAAGTCTTCCATCCTTTTGAGTTTGGTAAAATGAGAACACAGCATGTTCAGGGCAAAATGCTAAATAGTTATGAGATGGTTTGATTTATTGTGTATAGATTTATCGTGTATTGATTTATTATGTGCATTGACCTATTATATGGTAACTATTGTATTAATTGTTCTGTTATATTGTATCATACGTAAGCCGCACTGAGTTGGTTATATCGAGTAGGGTGGCATAAAAGTCTAAATATAATAATAATAATAATAATAATAATAATAATAATAATAATAATAATAATAATAATAATAATAATAATAATAATAATAATAATAATACACTAGTACCCCGGATAACGTTATGACATAGTTCCACAAGTCATGACGTTGTCTGGTTTTTAGCGTTGTCCAGGGTATACATCGAGCAATGCTAAAAAAAACCTGAGAAGAGGCGCTCGCACGTGCGTGAAAAGGCAGTCCAGCGGGAGCCTCTTCTACTAAACGGGTATAGCAATGGGGATCACACGTCAATGCAAGGGATCAAAGCAGGGGGTGCCACCCCCCACTTTGATCCCTTACCTTAACGTGTGATCCCCTTTTCGCGTGCCTGGGCAAGGGTCGGCTTTTCCGAATTCCCCCCTCCTGGGAGAGGGGGGAATTCGGAAAAGCCGACCCTTGCCCAGGCGTGCGAAACGGGGATCGCACGTCAAGGCAATGGATCAAAGCTGGGGGTGGCTCCCCCCACTTTGATCCATTGCCTTGAGGTGCGATCCCCTTTAGGCGCTTTGCGATGGGAGTTTGGGTGCCCAAACTCCCATCGCAAAGCACCTAAATAAGGGTTGGCATTTCTGAATTTTTAGGCGAGCGAAACGGGGATCGCACGTCAAGGCAATTGCCTTGACTTGCGATCCTCGTTGCTATAGTGAGCCTGGGAAAGAGGCGGCTTGGTCGAAATCCTCACCCCCGCGCAGAGGGAGGGAATTTTGGCCAAGTTGCCTCTTTCCCAAGCCGGGGAGACCCCACGGAGAGGCACCTCTCCTCATCCGGATCTCCCTGGCCTCTCAGCGAGCCACTACGAGGCTGGGGAGACCCCGTGGAGAGGCGCCTCTCCTCTCCTGATGTTCCGAAAGGGTAAAGATCCTTACCCTTTCGGAACATCGGGTGGCTTGCAGGTGCGCGCGTGTTGCTGGGGGTTAGCGCAGGATAGGGAGGTCTCCCCCGTATCCTGCACTAACCCCCACCGATGCGCGCCACTTGCCCGATGTTCTGAAAGGGTAAAGATCCTTACCATTTCGGAACATCGGGTGGCTTGCAGGTGCGCGCGCGTTGGTGGGGGTTAGCGCAGGATATGGAGGTCTCCCCCGTATCCTGCACTAACCCCCACCGACGCGCGCAGCTTGCCCGAAGTTTAGAAAGGGTAAAAATCCTTACCCTTTTGGAACATTGGGTGGCTTGCAGGTGCGCGTTGGTGGGGGTTAGCGCAGGATATGGAGGTCTCCCCCGTATCCTGCACTAACCCCCACCGACGCGCGCAGCTTGCCCGAAGTTTAGAAAGGGTAAAAATCCTTACCCTTTTGGAACATTGGGTGGCTTGCAGGTGCGCGTTGGTGGGGGTTAGCGCAGGATACAGAGGTCTCCCCTGTATCCTGCACTAACCCCCACTGACGCGCGCCACTCGCCCGATGTTCTGAAAGGGTAAAGATCCTTACCATTTCGGAACATTGGGTGGCTTGCAGGTGCGCGCGCATTGGTGGGGGTTAGCGCAGGATACGGAGGTCTCACCCGTATCCTGCACTAACCCCCACCGACGCGCGCAGCTTGCCCGAAGTTTAGAAAGGGTAAAAATCCTTACCCTTTTGGAACATTGGGTGGCTTGCAGGTGCGCGTTGGTGGGGGTTAGCGCAGGATACGGAGGTCTCCCCTGTATCCTGCACTAACCCCCACTGACGCCCGACGCTTGCCTGAAGTTTTGAAAGGGTAAGGATCCCTGTACCCTTTCCAAACATCGTGGGGGCGGGCGCTGGGGTGTGTGTGGATTGGGTAGATGTTCTACCCAATCCAACTCCCCTCCCCATGCATACGCTTGTTCCGGATAACGTTAAAAATCGCATTATTCGATACAAGATTTTTCCGAAAATCTTGTAACGTTATGCGGTTTTCACGCTATACGGTACTTGCGTTATCCGGGGTATTACTGTAATAATAATAATAATAATAATAATAATAATAATAATAATAATAATAATAATAATAATAATAATAATAATAATAATAATAATAATAATAATAATAATAATAATAATAATGTGGATCATGGAGAAAACAAAGGAATATCAGAAACAAGTCTACTTCTGTTTCATTGACTACATCAAGGCCTTTGACTGTGTGGACCACAATAAAATGTGGCAAGTAATTAAAATGATGGGAAAACCAGAGCACCTTATATACCTCATGAGAAACCTGTACATGAGTCAAGAAGCAACAGTTAGGACATAATACGGAAGGACGGAGTGGTTTGGAATAGGAAAAGGAGTAAGACAAGGCTGCATTTTGTCACCCTGCTTATTCAACTTATGCACAGAGCACATAATGCGCAATGCAGGGTTGGACGAATCATAAGTTGGGATTAAAATTGCTGGGAGAAACATTAACAACTTGAGATATGCAGATGATACCACCCTAATGGCTGAAACTGAGGAAGACGTAAAGAAGCTGCTGCTTGGGTTGAAAGAAGAAAGTGCAAATGCTGGCTTGAGACTCAATATCAAGACAAGTAAGGTAATGGCAACAGGCCCTATCAGTCCCTGGAAAATAGATGGGGAAGAAGTAGAAGCAGTGACAGATTTTACTTTCTTAGGATCAAAGCTCACTGCAGATGGTGATTGCAGCCATGAAATAAAAAGGCGACTGATTCTTGGGAGACAAGCTATGAGAAACCTGGGGAACATAGTGAAAAGTAGAGACATCACCTTGCAAACAAAAACTCGCATAGTCAAATCAATGGTATTTCCAGTGGCAATGTATGGTTGTGAGATCTGGACCATAAAGAAAGCTAAGTGCAGAAGAATAGATGCCTTTGAGATGTGGTGTTGGAGGAGACTTTTGAGAGTCCCCTGGACAGCGAGGAGAACAAATAGGTCGATTCTGGAAGAAATCAACCATGACTGCTCCGTAGAAGGTCAAATAGTAAAGATGAAGCTAAAGTACTTTGGACATCAAATGAGAAGAGAAGATTCACTTGAGAAAGCCTTGATGCTGGGAACGGTGGAGGGCAAAAGAAGAAGAGGGCAGCCAAAAATGAGATGGCTAGATGGTATTGTGGATGCAATGGGCAGAAAGATGGGTGGGCTGAGGGGGATAGTGGAAGACAGAGGTGCCAGGTGGGCAATGGTCCATGGGGTCACAAAGGATTGGAATCAGCTATGCGTCTCGACGACGACGATTCATGTAAAGTCTTCAACCACAACATTTTGTAGAACAGTTATTTGAGCCACAGTGAATCCCATGGATTTACTAACCTTTTCCTCCTCAGTCTTCATCATAACAGGCACAGATCTTTTTTTTCTGCAGTCTATAAGGTAATCCCTGTAATTTCTTGTATCCTTTGAAAAGAAGTAGAGTTTCTCCTGAAATGCCTTCCACTCATACAGACCTATGGAAAGGTATTCTTTCAACCAAAGAAGCAATACACAAGGAGAGAGAGAGAGAAAAGAACACCATTGAGCAGGGAATAATCTGAGATGTTGATGCAACTATTTACATAATAAATTGTGTCATGTTCAGGAGACTTCAACAGGCTTCAGCACAGCTTAATGAAGTCTGAAATACCATATCTGCTTAACAGAGTTAAAAGCAGTGAAGGGATGTTACTGGTTCGGTCCAGTTCGCCTGAACCGGTAGCGCCCATCACGAGGAGTTCGCCGGGTTGAGGGGGGGGGGTTGTAGAACCCAGGGCGACCAGTTCGGTCACCTCCCAAAACCCCTTCCTGATTTTTTTTCCCCAGGCAGCCATAATGGCTGCCTGTAACTGCGCATGTGTCAAACCTCTATTCGACACATGCATAGTAAGAAATAGAACTGCACTTGTGTCAAATAGAGGATTCACACATGCACAGTTACGGGCAGCCATTTTGGGAGCCTGGAAAGGAAGCCCAGGCAGTGCTTCAAGTGGCGGCCTTTCCTTGGCATGGCTCACCGCCAGGCCGCTGCGACGGTTTGCTGCTGCGACGGTTAACTGCTGCGGCACTTTGTTGCTGTGGTGGTTTGCTGCTGCGGTAGTTTGCCACTGCATCACCGAGTTTCCTACCTGCCTGCTGCCAGCCTGCTGCCTGCCTAGCTAGGTAAGGGAAGTGACGGGGTTTTTTATGTTCGGGATGGTGGTGGGTGGGTTGAGGGGTGTGTGTGTGTTTATTTTTATTTTGTCAATTTATTTTATTAAATTTATTTATTTTTAAATTATTTATTTTTTCTTTGGCTCTGCCCACAACATCATGATGTCATGATGTTGGCTCCGCCCATGACATCATGACATTGGCTCCGCCCATAACATCATGATGTCATGATGTTGGCTTCACCCACACTGTGATGACATCACGGTGTGGTTGTGGAAATTTTGACAACCCACCACTGGTTAAAAGGTGTGTGGGTAAAATCACCAGACCAGTGGGAGCAATTGGGAGTGATCCTGAGCAGGTCTGAATCAGATCAATTCTCTCGAAAACCTTTGGGAGGAATTATCTGGCTAGCAAATGAGAACCAACACAAGGTTGCAAAACAGCCTCTAATTGGGGGCTGTTTTAAAACGCAGAAGGGCTTGCATCAGGGGAAATTCTAGAAAGGGTATCACACTGAGATCAGTCCCAAGGATGGGCATTGTTATGGCCCCTACATGAGGTCAGAAAGCTTTACACACTCTGCCCTGACCTTCTGCTTTGCTTCTTGCCTTCTGCATTTTTGCAGAAGGGACGTACAGTAGCTTCCCTGCAGTGGTGGGATGTCAAAATTTTTACTACCCCACCATGACATCATCACAGTGTGGGCGGAGCTAACATCATGACGTCATGGCGCGGAGCCAACATCGTGACGTTGTGGGCAGGGACAAAGAAAATTTAAAGTAATATAAAATAAAAATAAGTGCGCGCATACACACACACACACACCTCAACCCACCCACCCACAACACAAACCCGTAAATAAATAAAAATTACGTTAAAATGCACCCACCCAAACACCCACCTACAACACAAATCAACCAGAGCTTTTAAACCAGAGCTTAAAGCTTATTGTGGCTAATCTTTCTCACACTAGGTCAGATGGAAGGAACTACAGAATGAACTCATCACAAGATGGCTTCATTTTGGCACTTTTCAACTTTTCAACAGTTAAAGAAGTTAGGTACTAAGTCTTTGCCTAACCAGTTCTCTAGGATATCTAGGGGAGCAGGCTATAGGGAGCTTCAGGCTAGCAGCTTCTCTTCCTCCTCCCCACTTGGGAGGACAGCAAGGAGGCTGTGCATAGGCACCAAGCACTGTAGGCATGCATGCACACCAAGTGCTTGGCGTGCATGCGCAGTGAAAAGGTAAGCCCCAAAGGTGGTTCCCCCCAAAAGCTGAAACCGGTTCTCCGGGACACTGGGAAAAGTTACTACCGGTTCTAGAGAACTGGTGAGAACCTGTTACATCCCATCACTGCTTCCCTGACTTAGAAGGTTCCTCCTTTCCTGTCATTCTTCCACACTATGGTCTCTGGGCAACTTACCAATTTCGTCCTTGAGTTCATCATTTCTTCTAACCCGATCATAATATTCACTGGTTATATTTAGAGCCAAGTCAACGGTGTCCTTATCTATAAATGACAGAAGGATTGTATTGTATTGTATTGTTCGACTTTTATGCCACCCCTCGCCTATAGCGACCAGAAGATGAAACAGCAGCCTCTACCTCAGTCTCTGCCTAAGAATTCAGTTTATTGATTCCTATCTGTCCCTAGGGGATTCTAGATCTGTGTATTCCCCACCCTACAGTGCCCTCAAGCACTTCCCCCTCTTCCAGTCAAGGAATGTTAATCTTGTGAAGGGAAAGCCTGTCCTTCATCCAAAACACTCTTCCAGGAAGACAATGGACAAGATCTCTTTGCCGCAGCCAGAATGACATCAGGAAGAAAAGTATTGACTCTGCATATAAGCCCTGCTACTATTATTAAATCATGCTGCTTTTTATTTTATTTAATAGAACAAAATTACATAACATAACTCAAATCACGTTGCAAAATGTTCATTATACATTTTAGTACTTATCTTCTTACTACATAACACATAGCAAGGTGCACCCTGCACCTCTGGGACCACATTTCTTTATCCATCTAAATCAACACCACATTGTTTATTAGTAATTTATTCCCAATTTCCAAAAATCAATGGATTCTTTACCTGGCTTGACTTCCTTACATTCTTGGAATAAATAGTCTATAAAACAGTGATGGTGAACCTATGGCACACATGCCACAGGTGGCACTCAGAGCCCTCTCTGTGGGCACTCAAGCAGTCACCGCAGCACAGAGTTCACCCCGCCCCTCTGCCCAGCAGCCCAATGGGAGCTTTCCCTTCCTCCCCAGTTGCTATGTTGATACTTTGCAATAAATAAGTGGGCTTTGGGTTGAAATTTGGGCACTCAGTCTCTAAAAGGTTCTCCATCACTGCTACAGAGCATCCCCCAAAAATTTACAAACCACTTCCCTTTATCATTCCCCATCCCACACAACCCCAGCCTATTTGCAGGTGATTTTAACAGTCACCATACACTTAGGGGATACAAAGTGAATGACAACAATGGAGAAAAGAGCATTGACTGGATGGAATCCAGAAATCTCAAGATTATCTATGATGCCAAAGATAAGACCTCCTTTCCCCCAAACTGCATGATGGTGGAACAAACACTACACCCCAGGATCTCTGCTTTATAACTCTATCACAACTTTCCATGAGTAGTGTACGCTGGACAGTACTTAACAACTTTCCCCACACTCAGCATAGACCAATAATTCTTCAGACTGGACTGTCTGTGCCCATTGTACGCTCGCTCTCATCCAAAAC
Source organism: Furcifer pardalis (assembly GCA_030440675.1). Lineage (NCBI taxonomy): Eukaryota > Metazoa > Chordata > Lepidosauria > Squamata > Chamaeleonidae > Furcifer > Furcifer pardalis. Next base: position 131,207,384 of record CP126892.1, read on the forward strand.
CAAGGTGGGTATTTTTTAAAAAGCCAAATGGAATTAATTTAATAAGCAAGTTGTGATATAATGAGGCCCCAAGTTCTTCACATATCCAAGATGGAGTTTATTAGGTTTTAGACTATAGTAGGAATGTGGCTTCTTTTTGTGCTGTGTTGTTTTCCTGATTGTAAGCCGCCCTGAGTTACCATGGTGAGTAGGCAGTGATATAAATCTAAATAAATAAATAAATAATAAAATGCTTCATCAATAGGGACAGAGTTGTATACCCCAACACTGGGACTTGATTGGATGCATGCTAATTACCCAGGATCACCTCATACCTGGGATGAGTCAAGGACATGGCTAAAGAAGAGTTTGAATCTGGTGGTCAACAAGGAAGCACAAGTATGGGGGGAGGAAGGCCATCCCAACAGGCCTTCAATATGGTAATTTAGAACAGATAGATAGATATTTTTATTTTATTTAGGGGAGGAAATGTCTGAAAGCATTCTTTCTCTAGAAGCAAATTTTGATTAGGTTATTTTTTTATGCTGAGATCTGTAACCTGATTCATCAAGAACCATGCTTCAACTTCAACAAAGCTACTTTCTTCAATCAACGTGTGTTCATTAGAATAGGGATGCAGGGGTAAGACTAAGTCAAGCCACTAGCCTCCTTTTTAACACTACCACATTACCTCTCTTGTAACTCTGTGCCTAGTGTCTCTACAATATCATCTAGCCATCTCATCTTGGGCCATCCCCTTCTTCTTTTGCCCACAACCCTTCCAAGCATCAAGGCTTTCTCAAGTGAATCCTCTCTTCTCATTTGATGTCCAAAGTACTTTAGCTTCATCTTCATTATTTGACCTTCTAAGGAGCAGTCAGGGTTGATTTCTTCTAAGATTGACCTATTTGCTTTCCTCGCTGTCCAGGGGACTCTCAAAACTCTCCTCCAACACCACATCTCAAAGGCGTCTATTCTTCTGCGCCCAACTTTCCTAATGGTCCAGCTCTCACAACCATACATTGCCACAGGGAATACCATTGCTTTGACTATGCGAATCTTTGTTTGTAATTTGATGTCTCTACTTTTCACTATGCTCCCCAGGTTTCTCATTGCTTGCCTCCCAAGAATCAGTCCCCTTTTTATTTCATGGCTGCAATCACCATCTGCACCATCCTAAGAAAGTAAAATCTGTCACTGCTTCTTCTTCTTCCCCATCTATTTTCCAGGGACTGATAAGGCCTGTTGCCATTATCTTGGTTTTCTTAATATTGAGTCTCAAGTCAGCTTTTGCACTTTCTTCTTTCAACCTAATCAGGAGTGTCTTTAGGTCCTCCTCACTTTCTGTCATTAGGGTGGTATCATCTGCATATCTCAAATTGTTGATGTTCCTCCCAGAAATTTTGATCCCAAATTGTGATTCCTCCATCCCTGCATTGCGCATTATGTGTTCTGTGCATAAGGTGAATAAGCAGGGTGACAAAATGCAGCCTTGTCTTACTCCTTTTCCTATTCCAAACCACTCCGTCATTCCATTTTCTGTCCTAACTGTTGCCTCTTGATTCATGTACAGATTTTGCATGAGGCCTATAAGGTGTTCCGGTATTCCCATCTCTTTAATTACTTGCCACATTTTGTTGTGGTCGACACAGTCAAAAGCCTTAGTGTAATTAATGAAACTGTGGCCATTGTTGTGTTTTCAAAATCTGCTGGCGTATAGAATGCAATAATTTGATTCCATCATCTTTTAGGGCTTTGAAAAGTTCAACTTGGATACCATCATCTCCACTGGCTTTGTTGTTTGCAGTGCTTTTTAGGGCCTTTCTGACGTCACTCTCTAGGATGTCTGGCTCATGTTCAATTTCTTCATCATTGCTTTTATCAGGAGTGTTGAGGTCTTTTTTGTAGAGTACCTCTGTGTACTCTCTCCATCTTTTCTTTATCTCTTCTGTCTCAGCTAACTCCTTGCCTTCTTTGCCCTTATCATGGTCATTTTTGCTTTAAACGTTCCCTAGGTTTTTAATACCAAGTTTTTTAAAGTTTTTAGAGTTTTTAATTTTTAAAAATGATTTTATAATTGTTGTAAATCGCCCTGGGTCCCTTTTGGGAGGAGGGCGATAAACAAATTTAAATAAATAAATAAATAAATTAGGCACAAAAAAAAAACCCTTCCATTTTCCCCACTCATTTCTGACTCTCTGGCAACCCTGCCAGCTCTGGGAAGTTCGGGGGACCCGATCCGCATTGTTCCTGAAGTCCCCTGACCTCCCTGGCCGGTGTTGTAAGGCAAAATGCTGCGATTTGAATTGGGAACAGCAGGGATCAGGTCCCCCAACCTCCCTAGATACGGCAGGGGCAGCGGGTAGCTTGAAATGGGTGAAAAATTGTTTTTCCCCACCGATTTTGGGCTCTTTGAGGCCCCTGCTGCCTCTGAGGAGGTCAGGGGACCTGATCCCCACTGTTCCCGACCTCCCTAGACCTTCCCAGGTGCTGCAATTGCAGTGTCTGATCAGCGCTTGGCTTGGGCGATTGAACAGGTGTTCAACCCCCAATCCAAGGAGAAGATCCCATGCTCCAATCTACCTGCCTCTTTGGAAAGGGCAGCTGGGATTCCACTCATGGAATCCCTGCTGCTCTTTCCAAAGAGGCAGGCGGATCACCCCCTCTTCCCTTTCCACTTCCAAAAGGAAGCAGGGCTTTTAAAAACGTTGTGTGATCAATGCATCGCACAACATTAAAAACCAGATAACGATGGTACTAGTGTACAAATTATCCGTGGTACTAGTGTACAAATATCCTCATGGAATGGGAGGGGGGGAAATCATATGTAGAGGTTTTACTACATTCTCTTTTTAAGCATATTAATTTGTCTGTACTTGTTCTAATTCTTTCTCCTGTAACTCTTTTTTGAAGCTCTTAAAGATCTTATTTTAATCTTTTTTCTTTAGTTGGCTTATGTTGTCTTTCTCACATTCTTATTTTGGATTCCAACTTTTTTTTTCTTCCATCAATTTCTTCTGCATATTTGATTCTTTTATGCTCAGACCCCTTTTAACTGACTTCATTGTGTCCCAAAATATCTCTTGCTCAAATAGAAGAAAACAACACAAAAGGCAGGACTAGAGATCTTCTTTAAAAAAATTGGTGAAATCAAGGTAACCAGTGGTGGGATGTCAAAAATTTTACTACCCCACCGTGATGTCATCACAGTGTGGGCAGAGCTAACATCATGATGTCATGGGCAGAGCCAACATCATGCTGTCATGACGTTGTGGGTGGGGCCAAAGAAAAAAATAAAAGCAAGCAAGCACGCGCGCACACACACACACACACACCTCAACCCATCCACCCAAATGAGGTGGGGTGCTACGACGGGAGCCGAGGGGCGGGCCGCACTCGGAGAACATGGGTCAGAAGTTTGGTTGCTGTCCCTTGTTCTGCCCCCCTGGCTACACCTCTGGGACCTGAGCAGCAGGTCAAGAGTGACCCCTCCTTTAGACTGCTGCTGGTGAATGCCAGATCAGTCTGCAATAAGGCTCCCCTGCTCTCAGATACCATCTTAGGGGAGCGGGCTGATCTGGCATGCATCACCGAGACTTGGCTGGTGCCTGAGGATGGGAATCCCAGCTGTCTGAATTATACCCAGCCGGGTTCGGAATTTGGCACCAGCCTAGGGAGAGGGGAAGGGGCGGTGGGGTTGCCGTAGTAGCCAGGGAGTCACTGGGGGTTGCCAGGGCCACGGCTCCACAAATTCTGGGTTGTGAGGCCCTGCTCCTGCGTGTGGGCCCTAAGGGTCAGTTGGGAATCCTGCTCATGTACCTGCCTCCCTGCAAGGTAGCAGATTCCCTGCCCGAGGTCCTTGAGGCGGTCTCAATGCTGGCGTTGGAGACCCCCAGGCTGATGGTCCTGGGGGACTTCAATTTGCCATCGTTGGGGTCTGACTAAGGGGTGGCTCGGGAGTTCATGGTTTCCATGGCAGCCATGGGCCTGACTCAGGTAATTCAGGGTCCTACCAGGAGCAGTGGCTACACCCCGGATTTAATCTTTTTGTCGGAGCTGTGGCAGAGTGATCTGAAATTACAAAAATTAGACATCACTCCTGTGCCATGGTCAGATCACTATCTGGTGACTCTTGACTTCCTGGGGGCGAGACTCCACCGTAGGGAGGCAGGGCCGATTAAATGGGCCCGCCCCCAGCGACTAATGGATCCAGAAGGATTCCAGAGGGAACTGGGGTGCTGTCCTCTTGACCTGCAATGTGGTTCATCTGAAGCCCTTGTCAACGCTTGGAACGAGAGAGCGACGGCAGCTTTGGATGTAAACGCTCCACTACGGCCTCTCCGCGCTTGTAGGGTTCAATCTGCCCCTTGGTTTACAGAAGAACTAAGGGAGCTCAAATGGGCAAAGAGACGCCGAGAGCACCGCTAGGTGAAGACTCGGAGTGAGTATGATTGAACACTGGTTAGAGCTGCTATTAAAGACTACCTAGTGGCGATGGGGGCGGTGAAATGGCAATATTTCACCGCCCTTATTGCCTCCGCAGATAACCGCCCAGCAGCCTTGTTCCGGGTGACCAGGTCCCTTCTTGGCAAAGAGGGGTCAGGCCCTGGTTGGCAGGGGTCGGCTGAGGCTTTTGCTGATTATCTGGTGGGGAAAGTCACTCAGATTCGCTCAAAGCTTAATCCCGGCGTGGAATGTATGGAGCTGGGGTTGACCGGAGCACAGTCTGGCCATGTTATCTGGGATCGGTTCGATCCAGTTGGCTCTGAGGAAGTGGACAGGCTTCTTGGATCTGTTCGCGCCACAAACTGCGTACTGGATCCATGCCCTGCCTGGCTGATTAAAGCATCTACGGCCGTGGCTGGTGGCTGGGTCGAGGCGATTATAAATTTATCTTTAAAGGAGGGGTCTTTTCCAGCACCTTTTAAACATGCTTTGGTGCGCCCCCTTCTGAAAAAACCATCCCTCGACCCTATGGTACTCACTAACTACCGCCCAGTGTCCAACCTACCCTTCTTGGGTAAGGTTCTGGAAAAGGTAGTGGCGCAGCAACTCCAGGATGTCCTGGATAAAGCGGATTATCTGGACCCTTTTCAGTCAGGATTCAGGCCCGTATATGGGACAGAAACCGCACTAGT